>CM055035.1:2503097-2586682 GCA_029204005.1 Salix udensis
GAGAATAATATAAATTATATTTTAGGGTCTGAGATGGTTTCTTAACATATATATCATAAACAAACATACCAAAGTACCTTGATAATACTCAAATTAAAAAAAATAAAAAAAATTCATGACATTATTATAAAAATGTTATTGGTGTAAAGAACAGTGTCTTCTCAGCATAGAAAAAGTTGTGTGAGGATATAAAAAGTTGTTTGTGTGAAAAATTTATGTGTTATTCTTGATAACCTGAAAAAAATATATAAAAAGATGTTTTAGCCCAAGAATGACACTAAACCCTAACATATCCAATCATGGCCTGACACATCTTTTTCATGGATATGTCAGGGAATTATACCACAACACTAAATGATATCTTCAATAGTTTATGAAGTAACATATGTTATTAGAGAATAATATAAATTATATTATGAAATTTTATTTATAAGTTTAGTTTTTAGGTGAAATGATTTCCTAATATGGTATTAGAATCTTGTTGACCTAGCGATCACGAGTTCGAATCTCACCACTCCCATTTTATTTGATAAAAAAAATTAAGTACAAGATAATGTGGGCATATGCAAGTTTCAAGTCCAAAGAATTTTCACTTGAGGGGGTATGTTAGAGAATAATATAAATTATATTTTAGGGTCTGAGATGGTTTCTTAACATATATATCATAAACAAACATAAGAAAAAAAATTCATGACAAATTACATGAGATCAAATGATTTTCACAATTTTATCTCCATCTTTTAGGAATCTTGAATAAAAGCAATGAGTTTCTCCATGTAAAATCTCCATGTCTCAATTACAAATCTCCATGACTGAAAAATCTTCATATATCCATTGAATCCTCGTCTCCATGTCTCAATTGAAATCTCCATCATGAGATCTCTATTAAAATAGGATAGATCCTTACACGACACATTAAAATTGATCTTATAATCACAAAATATTTTTTATTTTTGTAGATAAAAGTATTTTATACTAGAACTTAATAAAATCTCTTATCCTTGTAGTAAAAAATAATACTCATTTTTTTAAAAAAAAAAAAAACTCTAGCCATTTAAGCATGACCCAAACAACTATAATTTTACCTAGGCTTGTTAATTCCGTTCCGTTCCGGGCGGAATGGCCAGAACGTTCCGTGCCATTAAAAAAATCGAGATGAAATGACGTCGTTTTCGTCTCTGTTTTAATTCCGACCGTGCTGTTCCGGCTATCATAATATTTCTTTTATTTTAGAACATTTTACTATCATAATATTTTAGAATTTTAGAGATGTTTCTAATTTTGAGATTATGTTTGTTTGACTTTGTGTTTATATTGTATAATTTAAAGTTAATTTATCTTGAATTTAAATTATACTTGTTAAATTAATATTTTATTTTTTTTCATATATATATAATTAATTATATATGAACAATACAATCTCAAAACAACACGTCAAAACATTCTGAAACCAAAACGTTACGTTCCATTCTAGCCATTTAAGCATGACCCAAACAACTACAATTTTACCAGCCTAAATGGCTGGAATTTCAACCTGACATGGACACCGATCCTGGTCTTATCCCACCAAACCATTCTATGTATTTTTCTAGATTCCTAGTAGTAACACACACACACACACTTAATAGTTTGTTTCCACTAATGGTGCACAAAACTGTTTCTATGCAAAATAAGCTTAATTTTTTGAGCCAATAACATTGCTTATCACCAACATTTCCCACTAATAATGCATGATAATTCCAAAAGGGAGGCAAGAAAAACCAAAGAGAATGCTAATAAATATAAACATAGATTAAAAGTGCTTGAAATTTGTATCAAAGTAGTGGCATCTTAAGTTTACAAAAGTATAAAGCTTGAAGAGGACATTAAAAAGCAATTTGTGATGGCCCAATATACAGTCTGACACTGCTATATTGTCTTGTTTGGCTTTGATGACAAGTGATAAGATCATGATTAACTGCATGTTTTATAGTGTGGTGTGGTTGATGTTGTTTTAGAAAGTATTTTTTGCTTAGAAATGCATAATAATGATTTTTATTTTATTTTTAAAAAATTATATTTAACATTAAAACATCAAAATGATCTAAAAACAACAATATACAGTCTGACACTGCTATATTATCTTGTTTGGCTTCGATGACATTGATAATAACTAGATTAAGTACATGTTTAGAAGTGTGGTTGAGGTTGTTTCTGAAAGTGATTTTCGTTAAAAAATATATCATAATGATATTTTATAATTTTTTAAAAATTATTTTTAACACCGGCATATCAAAAAAAATTAAAAACATCAAATTTTTCAATTTAAAATAAAAATATTTTGTTTTTCAAAATTACTTTCTAATTCCAATTGTAATCCCAAACACCCTCTAAACTTTTTTCTATTGGGGTTAAAATGATATATTAACTTAAGAATTGCAGATAAAAAAATTCTTTCCTGACTAAAACGAACTTGATCCTTGTGCACCTCTGTGATCGGTGATGAAAATTCACAGATTTAACGCAGGGAATTCTTCGAGAGGACATGTTATCATGCTTTCATGGGCTGCCATTTGGAGCTTTCTTTTACGCTTACTACATACATTTTCAGATTTATATTATTTTGAAATTTTTTCAGACTTGAAATTTATATATATATTCATTATTTATATTATTTTGTGTTTAATTTTTATCAAATAAAAAAAAATAGTGAGATTTAAACTCAAACTTGTGACTGTCAGGTAAACAAAGCTTTGATTGTTGAGATAAATAATTTGTTACGTTTCTGTTATAGTTGTTAGTAGTGGTTAGATTGTAATTTCAGTCTTCTTAATACACTGCTTTGTAACTAGTATAAAAGGACTCAATTGAGAATAAGAAAGTTGAGTGATTCAGTTCAATACAATTACAATTTCTGGGACCAACAAGTGGTATCAGAGCTTGTAAGGACTGATTGAGAGATTTGAGAGAGAGAGAGAAGAAGCTTCCCGAGAAAGCTTCCCGAGAAAAACCTCTCGGGTAAAGAGAAAGATCAAACGATCAGCTGTGATCGAGAGAGTGAGAGATCAGACGATCTGTGGTGATTCAAGAAGAAGAAGAAGAACTTCTTGAAACGATCTGTGGTGATTCAAGAAGAAGAAGAAGAACTTCTTGAACGATCTGTGAAAGAAGAAATCGGTGATTCAAGAAGAAGAAGAATTTTTCTGAGGTATTCTACTTCTAATTTCTTTCATCTGAGTGAAGAAGATTCACTGCTGTGTGTGGATCCTGAGAGAGAAACACCGAGAGAAAATCAATTGTGAGAAAGAGAGAAACACGGGGAGAGAAACACCGAGAGACTAAAGAGAGGAAAAACACCGAGAGATTGAGAAAATTCACCGAGAAAATGACCACCTCAGAACATCAATTTGTGCAAGCTGCTATACCAAAATTTGATGGATACTACGACCACTGGTCGATGATGATGGAGAATTTCCTAAGGAGCAAAGAGCTGTGGAAATTGGTGGAAGAAGGAGTTCCTACAGGAGGAGTCACAATGACCGATGCTCAGAAGAAAACTGTGGAAGATGCCAAGTTAAAGGATATGAAGATCAAAAATGTACTGTTTCAGGCAATTGATCGTGGTATCATGGAGACGATACTCGATAAGAGCACATCGAAGGCAATCTGGAACAGCATGCAGCAGAAGTACCAAGGCTCAACTAAGGTGAGAAGAGCTCAATTGCAAGCTCTTCGGAGGGAGTTTGAAGTGCTGGTGATGAAGGAGGGAGAGAAGGTAGACAAATACTTCTCTCGCACTCTCTCGGTGGTGAACAAAATGAAGACTCACGGGGAACAAATGAAAGAAAGTATGGTGGTGAGTAAAATTCTGAGAACTATGACCATGAATTTCAATTATGTGGTGTGCTCCATTGAAGAGTCAAATGACTTGGACTCGCTGAGTCTTGATGAGCTGCATGGTAGTCTCCTGGTACATGAACAAAGGATGACTGAGTATAGGGAAGAAGAGCAAGCCCTAAAGGTTGTCTGTGATGACAGAACAAACCGAGGAAGGGGCAGGGGTACATTTGGCATGAGCCGTGGGGTGAGAGGCAGAGGAAGAGGAAGAGGAAGGGGAAGGCAACAATTCAGGAAGGAATTGGTTGAATGCTACAAGTGTCACAGGCTGGGACACTTCCAGTACGAGTGTCCAGACTGGGACCGTGGAGCACATTATGCAGAGCTTGAGGAAGAGGAAGAAATGCTTCTCATGGCTCATGTGGAATTGAATCAGTCCACCCGAGATGAGGTATGGTTTCTGGACTCCGGGTGTAGTAATCACATGACAGGGAATAAGGTGTGGTTTATAAGCTTTGAAGAAGGTTTTAGACAATCTGTAAAATTGGGGGAATAATGCTAGGATGTTAGTGATGGGTAGAGGCAATATTAAGATGAATGTAGAAGGGGTAACGCAGATTATTACGCAAGTTTATTATATTCCAGAATTGAAGAATAATTTGTTGAGTATAGGTCAATTACAGGAGAAAGGGTTAGCTATACTCATAAGAAATAATCTGTGCAAGATATTTCATGAATCTAGAGGGTTAATCATGAAGAGTGCTATGTCTGCTAATAGAATGTTTGTCATATTAGCATCTATTGCCCCTAGTGAACATAGTGAATATGAGGATATTGCATGCTTTAAGACTGCTGCCGAGGAAGAAGCCCATTTGTGGCATTGCCGCTATGGCCATTTGAACTATAAGGGGTTGAGGAATTTATACTATAATAAGATGGTGAAAGGGCTGCCTTTGATTAAGGCACCAACGCAGCTATGTGAGGGCTGTGTGCTGGGAAAGCAGCATAGGGATCCTTTTCCCAAGCAAAGCCAGTGGAGAGCCTCTAAAAGGCTCCAGCTGATACATGCAGATATTTGTGGGCCTGTGACCCCTGCATCACATAGTAAGAAGAGATACTTGATTACTTTTATAGATGACCATAGTAGGAAGATATGGGTGTATTTCCTTATGGAAAAATCTGAGGCGTTCAACACTTTCAAGAACTTTAAAGTGTTGATAGAAAAAGAATCAAGTGAGAATATCTGCTGCCTAAGGACTGATAGAGGGGGAGAGTTTAACTCTGTGGAGTTTGATAAATTCTGCACATTAAATGGCATAAGCAGGCAGCTAACAGTAGCCTATACCCCGCAGCAAAATGGGGTTGCTGAGCGGAAGAATAGAGACATTATGAATAAGGCTAGAAGCATGTTGATTGAGAGAGAAGTGCCTAAAGAATTCTGGCCTGAGGCAGTTAATTGGGCAGTCCACCTGATGAACCGAAGCCCAACCTCAGCTGTGAAGAACAAAACCCCTGAAGAAGTGTGGAAAAACATCACCCCTTCTGTGGAACACTTTAAGGTGTTCGGGTGTGTGGGTTATGTGCACAATGCAGACCAATTGAGGAAGAAATTGGATGACAAGAGCACAAAGTGTGTGCATTTGGGGGTGAGCAAAGAATCGAAGGCATACCGCATGTACAACCCTGCTACTCAGAAAATCATCATCAGCAGGGATGTTGCTTTTGTTGAGAATGAAGGCTGGAAATGGGATAGAAGTGAGTCAGATTCCAGAAACAATGCGCTGGAATGGGGGGAATCACTTGCTGGTGAAGAAGAAGGGGTTAATGGCAGTGAAGCAGAAGTGGCAGCTGCTGCAGATGGAAGAGATGAAGGTGTGACAGCAGCTGTCACCAATGAAGGAGCTATCCCAGTTGTCACAGCAGCTGAAGAGCAGAATGCAGGCTCTAGTAGAACCTTTGACAGTGAAGAAGTGAATGAAGGGAATGCAAGAAGAAATAGCAGAGGGCAGGGAAGGATGAGTAAAGCACCTGTGTGGATGGAAGATTACAAATCAGGAGAGGGACTTTCCGAGAATGAAGATGAGCTGGACTTGGTGATGTACACAGAAACAGGAGATCCAAACTGTTATGAAGAAGCTGCAGCAAGTCCTACTTGGCAGAATGCAATGGAAAGTGAAATACATGCAATAGAAAAAAATGAAACATGGGTCTTAACTGAGTTACCAGCCGGGACCAAAGCTATAGGAGTCAAGTGGATCTACAAGACCAAGCTGAATGAGAAAGGGGAAGTAGATAAACACAAGGCTCGCCTGGTGGTTTTGGGGTATGCTCAGAAATATGGTGTTGATTACAAGGAGGTTTTCGCACCAGTTGCCCGTTGGGATACCATTCGGATAATTCTGGCAGTTGCAGCACACATGAACTGGAACATCTATCAATTAGATGTTAAAAGTGCCTTCTTGCACGGAGAGCTGGAAGAAAATGTGTACATTGAGCAACCAAGGGGATTTGTTAAGAAGGGGGAAGAAGAAAAGGTGTTTAAACTCAGGAAAGCTTTGTATGGGTTAAAGCAAGCACCGAGAGCATGGTATAGCAGGATAGAAGCCTATTTTGCCAAGCAAGGGTTTGAGAAATGCCCTAGTGAACCCACACTGTTTACTAAGTCTGGTGAAGGGAAGGTGCTTATTGTGAGCATATATGTAGATGATTTGATCTTCACGGGCAATGATGAAGCATTAATCACTGAGTTCAAGTTGTCTATGGAGAAGGAATTTGATATGACTGACTTGGGAAAGATGAAGTTCTTTCTGGGGGTAGAAGTGATTCAAAGCAGTGAGGGAATTTACATGAGTCAGAGAAAGTATGCCCAAGAAATTTTAATAAAGTTTGGCATGGAGAATAGTAATCCCACTAAAACTCCAATGGTTCCCGGTTGCAAACTAATGAAGGATGAAGGGGGAGTCAAGGTGGACTCAACACAGTACAAACAGATAATTGGTAGTTTGATGTATCTAACTGTGTCCAGACCGGATCTTATGTATGTGATGAGTTTGGTGAGCAGATACATGGAGAGGCCCACAGAGCTGCATATGATGGCAGTTAAAAGAATCTTAAGGTATCTGAAAGGCACTACTGATCTGGGAATCTGTTTCAAGAAAGGAGCAGGAATTGATGGATTGATTGGCTATTCGGATAGCGATTATGCTGGGGATCTGGATGATAGAAGAAGCACATCAGGTTATGTGTTTACAATGTGTTCTGGAGCAGTGGCATGGAGTTCAAAGAAGCAGGCCATAGTTACTCTTTCAACTACAGAAGCGGAGTTCATCTCAGCGGCAATGTGTGCATGCCAAGCTATTTGGATGCTAAGGGTACTTCGTCATCTGAATTGGAACCAAGATAAATGTGTGGTATTTTGTGATAACTGTTCTACGATCAAGTTATCCAAAAATCCAGTTATGCATGGACGAAGCAAGCACATAGCAGTCAGGTATCACTTTCTTCGGGATCTGTCTAATGATGGGGTTATAGAGTTGAAATACCGTAGCTCACAAGAACAGATAGCTGACATTATGACCAAGCCGTTAAAGCTTGAAGGGTTTGTAAAGCTGCGAGAGAGACTGGGAGTCTGTGAAATTCCGAAGGGTGGAAACTGATCCAGATTAAGGGAGGGTTTGTTGAGATAAATAATCTGTTACGTTTCTGTTATAGTTGTTAGTAGTGGTTAGATTGTAATTTCAGTCTTCTTAATACACTGCTTTGTAACTAGTATAAAAGGACTCAATTGAGAATAAGAAAGTTGAGTGATTCAGTTCAATACAATTACAATTTCTGGGACCAACATTGATATCATATCAAAAAATTATCTCAATTAAAAATTTAAATCGATAAATAAAACCCTTATAATATGATTTATATTATTATTTCTCTCGACTGACTTCATGTATCGATCACAGCCTAGATACTCATGTTAAGGTGATGATGTGTTTAATCATTAATGATGCTCTTCACGTTGACACAGCTACCATTTTTTGGTGGTATTTGGAAGTGTGTGTGGAAAATATTTTTGAAAAAAAAAATGATTTTTTTTATTTTTATTTTTTACTTTAAATTATTTTTTTAGTATTTTTAGAACATTTCGATATGTTTAGAAAGTATTTTTTTTTTAAAAAAAAATTAATGATTTTTTTTTGATATTTTTAAATCATTTTTATATGTTAATATCAAAAATGTTTTTTTTTTAAAAATATTATTTTAAACAAAAATCAAACTCAATCACACTCCCAAACAATCACTTCTTCTTTCATCTGTCCCGTTTGATGAACTGCCATTTTTGTCGATAGTTGCTGCTGTTAATGTCGTGCAGAACATGTTGCTTCTGCTTGAAGGCACTTTGCACCAGGAATTTTCGAGGAAACTGCCACGCGAATCATCATGAACAGTTCATTCTTGTGTTCTATCAGCAGGTTCTTCTTTTGGATGGATTAATGGTTCAGATAATTTCTCGCCAAACAAACAAACATGGAAGGTGCCCCATTTCTTGATCACCACAAGAATTCAAGTTCTGGTTGATTTTCTCCTCTAAACAAAGCTGAGGAAAATTAGATTATTGGCGCGTACGGGTGAAACACTGTGGGCGTGTCCATATGACGTGCTTGCAGTGTTTCCAAAGAGAAATAATAAAATATTGGTAAATGACATATACATCCCTGGATTCAGCGATAACTATGAAAAAACCACCGTGGAAAATATCTCAATACCCCCGGATCTGAGGCTTATTTTTTGTGGTCTTCGAGGGCTAATTTAGTAGTTTTACTGTGCAAAGAATTCAGAAATATCATCCATGTCTCTTGAAAAATTCTAAAATACCCCCGGTCCTCGGAGTTGAAATTTTTCAGTCCTGGGATAAATGATAATTTTACTGTAACAATCCACAGTGAACTGTGTCTAGATGAATAATGAAAAAATCTACAGTGAATTGGCAACACAAATTGTATTTTAATTATATTTTAGTTAATATATATTATAGAAGTGATAAAATAGAAAAATTCCAAAGAAAAGAAAAGAAAAACATTTTCTGATATTATTTAATTTCTTTCTGAGGATTACATGAAGACAACAGATTCAGGGATGCTCTATTTGTTTTGTTTTATGTTTCCTGTCCGTGCCTCCCTCCATTTTCCAGGAATCAAGCTGCTGTGGTCTCAGAATTTTTTGATATGCTGCATATAACAGAATTGGGTGATCAAATTACACCTATGTGATCTTAAACGATTATTTTAGTTAAAAGTTTAAGCTGTTATATAAGATTCATATATAATTTATATTATTCTTTAATATATTTTTTAAAATAAAAATCTTTTGGCTTGAAATTTAAACAATCTCATACTACTTTGTGCTTGATTTTTATTATATAGAACGAAGATAATGATATTCAAACTCGTGACCAATGGATTAATAAAGTTTCTGATATCATATTAAAAAATCATCTCATTGTTATGCACAACCTCATAATATAATTTATATTATTCTTTTAACATACGTTTACAATTCTCATACGCATCCAAAACCATTCAAGCTACAATTCTGTGCTCCCTTCCAAGAAATCTCAAGAAACAAAAATCTCGATCCAGCACCAGAAAGCGAGAGGAGGAGGAGGAGAAGAAGAAGAAGAAGAAGAAGAAGAAGAAAGGGACAGAGAAGGTGAAAGAAAGAACACAAATCAAAGAAACGAAAAGGGAATCTTCTTTCCAGGATCAGAATCACAATCCCTTCTTCCTCTCCAACTCAAAACAGTTGAAATCATCACCTCAGTCGAAGCCCCGACGAGACATCTCCGTGTAAGATTCTGGCAAGTGTTGCACAGAATGTTTCTGACATGCCTGAGGGCCAAGAAATTAGCTCCATGCACCCACCTGTCACATTTTCGACACAGAAATGCATGATCTGCTTCGCAGTATAACGTTGCCCTTGATCCACAGAGCTCACAGCAAACCAATCTTGAGGTTGGATTGGGTGAAACAGCGTCGTTTTTATTACAAGAACCACCCTGGTTTTCTCTCTCCTGAATACCTCTACACATTCTTGGAAGCTCTCTCAATATGGAGTTGAGAGAAAGAAGGATTGAAAGAGGGCTGGATTAGGTGAAACAGCGTCGTTTTTATTACAAGAACTACCCTGGTTATTTCTCTCCTGAATACCTCTGCACATTCTTGGAAGCTCTCTCAATATGGAGTTGAGAGAAAGAAGGATTGGAAGAGGGCTATTTATATAGTAACTAGTTGTTTTGGTAAAAAAATAAATATATAAATTCTTAAATATGTTTTTTTTTTAAATCTAAATTTAAAAACTTATGTATGTGTTTAATTTAGTACTTTGAGAACTATCTAATCTATGTCGATAAATATAAAAATTAAAGTCTTGACATGTTTATTAATCTTGTCTCCTAACTCAAAATATTTAATGTATAATTGTTATTAATATATTTTTTGATATTGAGCAAGAAATATGACCGTAAATTAAAAGGTTAATGCTTATATATAATAAAAATTATTTATATTAATAAAAACATGTAAAATATAAATTAATTTTTAAAGTAACAGAAAAATAAAATAATATTGCAATTGCTACGATCGAACATAATCTTCTTAGTTTTATATAACATTTTTAAAAAAAGTGCAAGAAAAAAAACAAATTATATATTTGTGGTTGAGAAAAGTACTTTAAAAATATATAATAAAAAAAAAATTATTATATATTTTTAAATGGTGTACTATATCAAAAATAAATTTTAAAAATTTCAAAATAATATTATTTTGATATATTTTTAAATAAAAAATACTTTAAAAAATAATTGCTATTACAACATTACAAACTATCTAGACATGCTATTTCGACAATTGAGAGCAAGAGATGATTGTGAATCCACTAGAACTTAAAAAATCATATATTTGATATTGTGTTATATATATATATATATATATTAATTTTTATATCAATACATTAAAAAACATTAAAATATATTAATTTATTATTTTTCAAGTTAAATATATATTTCAAATATAAAAAATAATTAAATTTCAAAAATAAAATGTAAAAGTTTCAAGCTTTATGAGATGCTTGAAGGCAATTTATGAACCGTGATTTATTTTTTTGCTGCTGAGACTTGACTGGTTACCATGTCAATTTTAATGCTGATAAAGAAGAAGTACTGTCTGGCTAAGAATTAAAGCTTTCTTAGAGGTGGGACCTACCATCTTACATACAAGTTCCTTGCAGTGTAGTACAACTGCGTGGCTTAAATTGATTTGACAAGTTTTATTTTAAAAATAAAATAAAAAAAGAAAGAAATGTTTGAATTAAATCAATTGACTTATGATTTTCTTTTTGTGTTTCAAAAGTTATTTTGAAATAAATTGATTTTTTTTAATTTTTTTACTTTAAATTAAAAAAATTAGTGTTTTTAAATAATTTTCAAGTGTTGATGTCATAAATGATTTAAAAAAATAAAAAAAAATCATTTTGATTCATTTCTAAATGAAAAACACTTTTAAAAGTAATTTTAACTACACTTTACACTTAGTCAATTTTAACCAAATTAATTTAAATTTCATCAGATTAACTCTTAAATAAATTTGAAATAAAAATCTATCATAGTTAGATTGGTCAATAAACTTCCTGTGCCTGTGTTTGAGTATGGTGGAAATTGCTTTTAAAATATTTTTTATTCAGAATTGCATCAAAATAATATTTTTACTTTTTTAAAAACTATTTTTGACACCAACACATGAAAATGATCTAAAAATATATATATTTTTTAATTTAAAGTAAAAAATAAAATATATATTTTGTATTTTCTTTTCAAAAACACTTTTAAAATACAATGTCAAACAAAACTTAGACTAATTATTAAAATCAATTATTTAATGTACAGGTATAAATATTATATATATAGTCAAAATATAATTGATTTATTGTTAGTAATCTTTTTTTCCGTACTGAATCTTATCATGATTTGGTCCCTTACTTTTCATTTATTGTAATGTAAACCTTAAGCAATCCACTTCCATGGCTAAATTGATACGATTTAGAAAAATCTGTGAGTAAAAGACAAAATAATGACATAAAAAAGTAAAGGGACTAAAGTGAGACGATGTGGAAAGTATAGAAACTAAAAACACAATTAAACCTTTGTCTTTTTTCACACGGTACCAATTATTTTCAGACCCTCAATTAATCGTTGGTGTACGTGGAGAGCTGAGACTGGCGTGGATGTCCTTTGTCCTCTTGTGTTTTTTCATGGGTGGATACATTTGTCCACTTGTACGGTGGAAAAGCTTCAACTTCTATTTTTTTGTATATATAAAAATATATATAAAAATAATTTTTTGTATTTTATATTTTATAAATGGATAAATTTATTTTATAAAAAATATATTTTCTTATATCTATGTATTTTATCTAGAGACATTAAATCTTAAATAAACCTTACCAATGAAGCAGGTTTGAAAATACAACAGCTTCTATTTTTTTAAATATCTTTTTTTTAATTAAATTAATATTTTTAAATATTTATTATTATTTTAATGTACTTATGTTAAATATAATATTAATAAAAATACCTTGCATCACATTACCAAATGAAACTTATTTAATAATATTTATAACCATCTTCTATTGCATAAGTGCTTGATGATAATTATAAAATAAATTGACAATATATATAGAACCATTTTTATTAAATAAATGAAAAAGAATAAATAAATTCAGTTAATAAAAACTAAAATTTAACTCTAAGTAAATAAATAAATAAATTATTTTATTAAAAAAAATAATATATATTAAAAATATACATATATATAATACCCGAGTACTTTAATAATTTTAATTTATTCAAATAAAATCTAAATTGAATAATTTGTTTTTTCTCTTCTAAAATAGAATTAAAAAATCTCAATCCTATAGTTTTATTTCAATTTCATTTTTTAATTTTTTTATATTTGTACATATGATTTTTTTTTTTATCATTTCATGCAATATTAATTTAGATTTTCGGTAGGTGGATGAAATTTAATTTTGGTTTTTGGAAAAAAAAAATACAAACAATTTTAACATCCTATATATGATGGGCTTTTGTAATAAAGTTCAAAATGCAAAAAGCCCAATAACTTCGGTCAGAAGTACCAGTCAGCAAACAGAAGTAGACAGATCTTTCAGATACGTGCGCCACCTGTACTTCTGTTTCACTTCCTTAAACTAATAAAATAATGTGTCTTCAAGTATTAACGGTACCTTTGTTACGAGATTCCAATTAAAATCACGAGATTTCAAGTGTTAATACCCTTTCGACCGTTGTTCCGATTTTTTGATTGGAATAAAATGTTTTGGTTTCGAAGCATTCCGGCGTGTTGTTTTGATGTCGTACTATTCATATATAATTAATTATATATATATATATAAAATATTAATTTAACAAGCATAATTAAAATTTGAATTCTTTTTTATTTAAAATATTTTGATGTTTTTAAATTATTTTGATGTATAAATGTTAAAAATAATTTTTAAAAAATAAAAAAAAAGATTTTGAACCCGGAACGGCACGCCAGGAACGGAACCGAGGCGTTCCGGCAGAAATTTCTAGAACGAACCGGAATTAAAACCGAGACGAAAACAATACCGTTTTGTCTCAATTTTTTGAACGGAACAGAACAGAATTAACAACTATGCATGAAACCCTTTTTAGTACTTCTAGCAAGAAAAAAAAAATTCCTTAACAAAGCCAAAAAGAAACCGAAAAAATGAGAAAAACAAATAATGTACGAAAATAGAAAAAGAAAAAACACCACCACCACCCCAGTCACCATAACCACCGCCTCTCATCCTCTGTCTAAAAACATGCAACCACCAATAACCACCGCCGCCTCCACTAAGAAAACTCTAAAACTGACCCCATCACGTCTGAAAGATCTCTTACTAATCTTATCCTTCCTCACAATAATCTACCTCCTCTTCTCCTCACCCCGACCTCAACTTTCATTAACCCCACGCGCCGCCCCATCCACTTCCTTTCTGACCACTCGCCGCCATATTGTCTTCTCCATAGCATCTTCTTCGACTTCTTTCATTCACCGCCAACACTACATCCGCCTATGGTACAACCCCACCACCACGCGTGCTTTCGCTTTCCTTGATCGGGAAGCTGTTGACCCCACTGGAAATAACACTCGCTCCATTATGGATCCCACGCTCCCTCGTGTAATAATCTCCAAAGACACATCTTCCTTCCCTTATACCTTCAAAGGCGGCCTTAAATCCGCCATTAGGGTGGCTCTTGTGGTAAAGGAAGTGGTGGAGCTTAATGAACCGGATGTTGATTGGTTCGTGTTTGGTGATGATGATACTGTGTTTTTTGTGGAGAATTTGGTTACAGTTTTGTCGAAATATGATCATAATGGATGGTTTTACGTGGGGAGTAATTCAGAGAGTTATGATCAGAATGTGAAGAATTCATTTGAAATGGGGTTTGGTGGAGGTGGGTTTGCAATAAGTTATTCGTTAGCTAAGGTTTTAGCTAGGGTTTTAGACTCATGTTTGGTGCGTTATGCTCATTTATATGGGAGTGATGCAAGGATTTTCTCCTGTTTGGCAGAGTTAGGTGTTGGTTTGAGTCACGAGCCTGGGTTTCATCAGGTTAGTTTTGATTATTTACTTTGTTGTTGATAAACTATTTTTATTGATTTAAAGTACTGAACTTGTGCATCGACTACATGCATATGATGATCTTGTTTTTGAAGTTAATTTCTTTTTGGAATGTTGGGGATGTAATTAAATTACGTGTGTGAAATTGTGAGAGTGAAGAATTTTAGGTCCTAATGAGTGGATCATGATAAATGCCTTTGTATGAGGGTTATCTGACCTCTTATTTCTGTGTGAACATTTTTTTATTTATTTTGTAACAAGGCAAGTTTTGGAGTATAGATATAGAGACTGCTTTTATGGTAGCTGAGCTGCACTGAGTTGCCTTTTATTTTTAATCTTCTCAAATGAAATTGGTTATGTAATGTTGCATTGTTTCTCTTTATTTATTTGATGTTAGAATTCCTTTCTTTGCGTCCATGTACTGATTGTTAGCTTGTATGGGGCACGTTGGATTAGTGAAATTATGAAGTTTTATTGATAGGCTTGATTAGCTTATTTATCTCCGGTTGTGACTGGGCTAGAGGCCTTACAAAATTTCTTTTCCAAAGGAAATTTAACATTCTTGTCTTTGTTCATTGGATATCCAGGTGACTGTGTGTGTTCTTGTGAATCAGAGGTTTTATTTTTTTTGAATTTGGGTGATGGAATTGAAACTTGAGAGGCAGTTTTCTGATTTAATTTGATTTTTTCTAGGTTGATATGCGAGGGGATTTGTTTGGAATGTTGTCTGCACATCCATTGTCTCCTTTGGTGTCTCTTCATCATTTGGATGCTGTGAACTCTATCTTTCCAAACATGAGCAAGACTCAAGCTTTAGAACATCTTTTTAATGGCGTGAATGTCGACCCTGCCAGGGTTCTGCAGCAAACAGTTTGCTATGACCCTGTACATTCATTGACTGTTTCAGTTGCGTGGGGATATTCGGTTCAGGTGTTTGAAGGCAATGAGTTTCTTCCAGATCTTCTTATACCTCAGAGAACATTTATGCCATGGAGGAGAGGAGGAAATGCTGAATTCACTCATTTTATGTTTAATATAAGAGAATATCCCAAAGATCCCTGTAAAAGACCTCTTGTCTTTTTCATGGAAAGTGTTACCTCTGGTAAAAATGGCATTTGGAGCAATTACATCAGACATGATGTTGCTGATTGTAACAGAGGTTATGCCATGAAGAATCTGGAACTCGTTAGAGTACTCTCCCATAAACTAGAACCAGATATTGAACAGGTACTACCAAAGGCTCATGTTACATCCATGGTTTAAGACAAAAGTTAGCTGTTATGTTACGTTTTGTGTTTATTATTTAGTCAAACAAACTAATGTTGAATATGTCATGTTTTGTTTCATATACTAGTCATGGAAACTGATATTCTCTTACGATTTCTCTTCACACATTCTTCCAGATGAAGTTTCCTCGTCGACAATGCTGTGACCTTTCTGCCTTATTTAACGGGTCAATGGTCATTAGCATTAGGAAATGTGGTGCTGATGAGCTAATTGCCATGCATTCCTAACATATTGGAGAATAGTAGCCGTCTAGAAGTTCAAGTAGATGCAAAGCAATTGAAGTTTGATTCAGTCTTTGCCCTCATCTGGTAAGTTGTTTTCACTGAAACATGTTCTTGAATACTATTCTACACATGTTGATCACTTTCCTTTTTGTCGAGACATTGTTCTGATTGTCCATTTTGGCTGTTTTATATTCGCCAATCCTCTAACTGGATTTTGAGTGATTATTATATTCTGCACATCAACATACTAGTTTTCATCCAACCCCTTTACTATTCCTTCTAGCCTTCTGAATAGGTGAATGAGTATGCTTCTATATCAATTGACGGCTTAACGGCACAATCATGTTTCAGATGAACTTGATGTAACCTGGGATTTTACTGTAGTTACTCATCACTGACAATATTGTAGGAGTGCATGCAGAAGAATGGCAATTTTTGATGGTTCTCCTTGCTAGATTCCCTCTGAGAAATCAAATAACCCTGCTTCTTTCCCTTCTTTTCAGGTTGGAACTTACATGCGTTAAATACAAAAAGCTATGCAATGGTTGGAATACTTGATTCATTTGGAAACCACTCTCACTTTTACTGCCAGCTAAAGTTTCCAGCCTACGTGGCTAACAGAGGAGATTCAAACTTTTGCTCTTAATTTTCACGGCACCAATGTATTCTTTCTGTGAAAATGTAGGTTTCAGAAACCTGGTGAGTTTGTAAAGCTTATGAAATCAAATTTTGTCAACAATGTCTCATCTCTTAAGATGATATTTTAAATTGGGAATCGATTCTTTGTTTCCATCTTTGATGTTGGTTGAAGCCCATGTTACGATTTCTTGAGCATGAGAGGTATGTAATGGTATTCATATCTTGTTTTTGACACAATTGCTTCAGTCATCTCATCTAAAAATATAAGTTGTTAAGTGAGATTCTAGAATATAATTTATATTATTTTCTAATACAGTTTCTCGAGTGAAAGCCCTTTGGGCTTGGAATTTACACAGGTCTACACAATCTTGTGTTTGATTTTTATCAAATAGAATAAAAGTACTGAGATTCGAACTCGTAACTGCGGGGTGAACAAGATTCTGATATCATATTAAAAAATCATTTCATCTAAAAATCAACTATTTATGATCTTCAAAAGACAAAAGAACTTGACGCGTGCCAATTTTATCATTTGCTTTTGAAAATCAAGATGGGACCTGGCAAGATGTGAACGTTGGTTGGTTAACGGTTCTCGAAAAGATCTGTGGATGGCTGCAATTTTCCAAGGTTCATAAACTTCGTTGTCTTTACTATTGTAAGGTTCTGATTTTGTTGTGATGTGACCCTTAAACACTTGCTTGTAGATCCAACTTACACCAGAACAAGCTACGAGGTTAATTAAAAATTGGATTGAACATCTCATGACACAACAAACAATAATTTTATTACAGAGCAAGCAATGGTAATTCTTTCATTAATAAATCTCTTATGCTTCGAATATCAGGTAACCTGAGCTCTCTTAAAGAGGCATATGTGTTATAAAATAATATTATCCCATGTTTTAGTTACTTTTTCAAGATAAGAAACACATGGATTGGCTTGATTTTGACTCATCTTTTGAATATTTATGGTTTTAATATCTTCCTTGCCCCATTTAAACCCTAAAATGTAGCCCATAGTTATCCTTAAAAGTCACCGTTTGAAGTTGCTTTCTTTCCCTGCACACATCATATTAAGCTTATGTAATCAGCCATTGAAATGGGTTTTTTAATATGCAAATACGGAGTCAATTTCACTGTTTCAAAGTCTTTGCCATGAATCCAACGAGCCCACCATTAGAAAAACTAGAATACTAGCTTTCCATCCTCATACCTAACCCTTTATTTATTCCACATTCATACAGCTTGTGGGGAGATAACTAACTTCAAGTTTCAAAAGTAGACAGCCTGCTCCTACCTTTGATTCAATCACCTAATGGTAGGTATTTTTACAGATCAAAAACTTCAGAGTCTTCTCTTATAACAGGCTTTCAAGAAACTGAATCAAGAATCCCTTTTTGATTCATCCCCCCATCACCGCTCCTTGAAATGAAGCTTCGGAAGCTATTGTCTGTCAAGTCCAAATCCCCTTCCTGGTTTATCAACCTAGCTATAGTCTCATTTTCAGCTTGCATCATCTGGCTTCTCGTGTCACTCTTCCTGGTAGGCACTTCCAGGCTTGTTCATATAAATTCATCTTCAGGAAACGTGCATGATCCAACAACTCTTGATCATATTGTATTTGGGATTGCTTCAAACAAAAACTCGTGGCCGAGAAGAAAGGAGTATGTTAAGCTGTGGTGGAAGCCAGACCATATGCGAGGATGTGTGTTCTTGGATAGCATGGTCGAGGAAACAAATTCCTACAATGACAGCAGTTCACTCCCTCCTGTATGCATCTCTGAGGACACCTCTCGGTTTCGCTATACTTTTCGAAATGGTCTCCGGTCAGCAATCCGGGTGGCGCGTGTAGTTTTTGAGACCGTGGCACTTAATCATTCTGATGTGCGGTGGTTTGTTTTTGGGGATGATGACACAGTTTTTCTTCCTGAGAACCTGGTGAAGACTCTTTCCAAGTATGATCATGAGCTTTGGTACTACATAGGATCTAATTCTGAGATTTTTGAGCAGAATAGACAGTTTGGCTTTGAGATGGCCTTTGGTGGTGGAGGATTCGCCATAAGTTACCCACTTGCAAAAGTCTTGGCAAGGGTTTTCGATGCTTGTATAGAACGATATCCACATCTATATGGAAGTGATTCCAGGATCTATTCTTGCTTAGCAGAGCTTGGCGTGGGATTGACTCACGAACCTGGTTTCCATCAGGTATTTTTTGCTAACTTACAATACTTCATCTGAATTGTTACTAGTTCTTATTCTGAAATATTTCAATGGAATATGCCAAAATTCCAGTTTGATATTCGGGGAGATGCGTTTGGCTTGTTGACTTCACATCCACTGGCTCCATTGGTATCCCTCCATCATCTGGATCACGTAGATCCCATCTTCCCTAACATGACAACGATGAACTCAGCAGAGCATTTCTTTGAAGCAGTAAATATTGATTCCCAGAGGGTTTTGCAGAGAACAGTCTGCTATGATCGTTGGTTTGGGTGGACTTTTTCTGTGTCATGGGGCTATGCTGTTGAGGTATATAGCAATCATGTATTTTTGCCTGACATTCTCCCCGTGCAACAAACATTCAGGCAGTGGAAAAGGGGAGATGGTTTGGCTAGGGTGTATACTTTTAACACAAGAGAACCTCATCCTGACCTCTGCCGGAGACCGACAATTTTCTTTCTGGATCATGCGTCTTCCGGCAGGGACAGAATTACGAGTCTTTATAAGAAAAGTTTTGCAAATTGTTCTAACGACATGGCTCCTCCAAGGAAACTAGAAGAGATTAAAGTATACTCGCAGAAGCTCGATCTCAGTGATAAACAGGTATTTTGCTTATCAGATTCAGGGCATATCTGAGACTAATTAATTTCTTTTCCGGCTGCATTTTTGTGAATCACAAATAATAGCTGAGTTATTTCATCTTTTGTTCAGCTTCGGGCTCCAAGGCGGCAATGCTGTGATGTCTTGCCTCCTTCTTCTGGCGAAGTGATGGAACTTGCAATTAGAGAATGCAAAGAGGAAGAGCGGATATATATGCATTAATAATTATAAATTCGTTTGAGTTTGTCTATTAGTTTGTAGAAACCATCTCATCTAAAAGTTTAAGCTGTTGGGTGAGGGTCTGAAATATAATTTATATAATTTTCTAACACACACCCTTAAGTGAAAGTCTTCTTACTTAAAACCTGCACAGATTCCCACTGTCCTGTGCTTAATTTTTATCAAATAAAATGAGAGTGGTGAGATTCGAACCCATGACCGTTAGATGAGACAAGTTCTTAACACATTTCAGGTAACTTCTTGATTTCAAGATCCAAAATAGTGAGCATAGATGATTGTCATATTGGTTGAAAAAGATTCCAGACTTGTTAGTCTATGTTGTTTTCTCCTCCACTTTGCCTTGAGATAGCAGCAGAAACTTTATAGACCAGCTGATTACAGATCTAAGCCTAAGTATAGTTTTGACTTTTCCTAATTGCTTCTGATCAGAGACTTAGTAGAATTAGAATGCAAGGAAAACGCACAGACTCAGCTTTCCAAGGTGCATGCACATGCTGATGCTTAGAAAGAACTCCATGAGAATATATCAAGGAAGCTTCAACAATGCCTTCTCTCTGTACACATACTATTTTCAATATTGTAGCCTTGCACAAACTTGTGATTCACAAAAAGAGAAAACAGATTACTCTTTAGTGCCTCGAGATGTTCTTTTGATTGTAATGCAAGTAAATTTAGCACTGAAATGACCACAGAAAACGGATTAAGAAAATCCCTGCAAGTGGTGATTCACAATTGATCTGCAGAATTAAGATCCATCCTGATACTTCGTACTTCACAGCTTTTTTTTGTCTTACCATCTGTGTTAAGGAACCATCTCACCTAAAAACTCAAGTTGATAAGTGAGACTCCACAATATGATTTATATTATTCTCTAACACACCCTCTCAAGTAAAAACCCTTTGACTTGATATTTGTACAGGCCCACACTACCTTGTGCTTGATTTTTATCAAATAGAATGAGAGTGGTGAGATTTGAACTCGTTATCGTTGGGTCAACAAAGTTTTGATACCATGTTAAAGAATGATCTCATTATGATGATGATGTATATATTGCTTTCGTATTATGCCCTCTGTTGTTTCAGAGAACCTGGATACGTCCTGACAAATCTTAATTTCATAAAACCAATTTGCATTTCCCATGGACTAACTCCACACAGTAACTCACAGATAATGAGATTGCCGAAGAATTATTTAAAACTTTTTAATCCCTTAGACTCCAAAATGGATTTCTACTCTACAACTCTGTTTTTTTCTTACAAAACTCCACGCTGAGCCAGCCATATGATGAGGCTGTGGTTACTGATTAGTGACAAAGTAATAAATAACTTGTAAGACTGGCCGATATATAGGGTGATTAAAAATAAAAATCCATAAACAATAAAAGAAAAGGAGTTAAGGAGATTTTAAAGATTTCATATTAATGTGAAGATTTAACGAAGATAAAGCAATTACCAAGGTTATAGAATCCATTAAGAGAACTTCAAATAAGTATGATCCAAACCTTTTCAAATAAGTGATAATTTTGCATGCAGTAAGCTATGAAAGAATCAAATATTTCTTATGCTAATGATTTACCGGTACACAGGCAAGGTCCTCTCCGGATTCTTTACTTATACGAACCTAAACATCTATACAATTTTTCTTCTATTAACTTAATCAGAGTTAAACACAATAATGATAACATAAATCAACATCTTAATGCAAAAGTTAATATAAATTTTTGTAATTATGGAGCTTTAATTAGACATAATTGAATAACAGAATTTACAAACAAAAGAGCAAGTTCTTGAAGTCCAATAAAAGTGACATGCCAACAAAGCTATAAGCCTAAAAAATATAAATAATGAGAGAGTGAGTTCAAGAACTCAATGAGTAGATATCGTTCAATATACACATATTAGGTAATACAATAACAAGATATATATATATATATATATATATATATATATATATATATATATATATATATATTCAAATTTGACTTTAAGCTTTTACTCAAAGATTTCACAAGCAAAATATACAAAGAAATATCATAAGATAAGACTCGTCAGAAAATTGAAATGAGCATGATGCTCTAGACTTTGAGATGATCATTCGCCACAGGATGATGAATTCACTGACCAACTAGGGTCCAAATATGATAAGCATAAAGATTAATACTACCTGTTGGCAACAATATTTTATCCGACATACCATAGATTCATAATCAAAGAAAATAAAACAATTTCTCAAAGGGATGAATTAATCCTTTAAATTGTGAGATATTCCTATTTTACAAACTTGCTTTAAAAATCAAGCATTTACCATAAATTAAAAATATCTTATATTATCAGACTTGCTATTATAAAACATGCTTAAGTTAGTGAATGTAATAGTACTTTAAGTAATATGATGATATAGAAACTTAATAAAAATGCACTTTGAAGTATTTATCAATTAGTAAGGATTCTTAAGTAAGAAATCTACATACATGTTTTTTTCATAAGCATCATGTTATCACATGCTGTAAATGTCAGAAAGATGTATATCCTTCACTCTTATCAATATAACAAGCCTCCCGTCCATGTTCAAATTGTTGGGTTTTATCATAAACACAATGAAATTAATATAACAATTCTTTAGAAGCATCTTGTTAGACAGATCTAGAGTTATTTGATGATTTATTACCTAAAGATCTAATATTCTTTGACTTTGAACAATTTCTTAAAGGCCGAGTTATTGCAAACCATAAGCTGTCTAATTATTTAGCCTCCAATAATAATTTACATGAACCACCAATGAGAAATATCCTAAATCCCTATTTAGGAGAGAAAACTTGCTATGCCTAAAGTGTTTGCTCTCTCTTCTTTGACTTACATAATATTTTTGTCTAACAAACAACCCTTTTCATTTAAATATAAGACATAACTAACTATTTACAGGGAAATCTAAAAAACCCAATAAAGTGACAAAATATCAATTTGTCTCTTGAATAATATCTATATATTAATTCAGGACAATGTTAATCAATTTCTTACTTGATCTTTCCAAGTGTAGAAATATAATCCCTATATTAATTATATTTTAGTCCTTAATTTATAAAATATATTTTAATCAAGTTATACTTAATTAAATCATGATAGTTTAATTCTTGACTAATAGTTATTAATGTGTATGACCCTTTAGGTTTATAATATATTGATCCAAATATAAACTATAATTAAATAAATTAATTTATTATCAATTTAATAATTGATGAATCCTCTTTAGATCACTCAAATATCTTTATATAGTCCATGCTATGCCCAATGCATGTCTTTTCATCACCTCAATTAAGATAAAATATAACATGTTCAAAACATAACATTCTTTATATAAGATAACTTAATAATCTTAAGTTTAAGGATCACTTACACAATTGTAACGCGAGTCTTTCCATAGAAATATGTAATCTCTTTATATTGAATTCTCATGTGGGTCAATTTAGTGTACATGTTATATAATAAACACATACATTTTAGTTCTAAGTATCCCTTATATCTTAGCTTATGAGAACAATATTGATTTTTTTTTTCATAAAAGAAAGAGCATAATATGTTCTAGTCTCCTTGACTCTAGAAAATGCCTAGTATTTAGGAGAGCATCAACAAGAATATTTTAGGAATAATACTTTAGCGCAATAAGAATCTTATAATTATAACAACTTTATAATTTTTTTTGTAGGACATTTTTGTCTAGTGGACTTTATCTTTACTTTAGATTTATAAATAAAATATTAGATTAATTAATCTAATATTATATGAATATTAGATATAATTTAAGCTTTTATTAATAATAAATATTTGTTTATATAAATATAATAAGATCACGTGTAACTAACCGATCAACTACATAACATATTAAACTAACACAAACATCATGTATTGTTTCTTTTCATAGAGAGGCATATAAATATTGCTCTTTATTTAAAGATGAAAGTTAAATTGAAGTAACCACCTAGAAAGAAAACAAGTTTCTTTAAATACAAAAAGAGAAAAAAGAAAAAGAAAAATGTGTCCCATTTCAATGATATTGCTTTTTAGAGATTAAAATACTGCTAGAAAGACTTGGTTGAATTCATTTTGAAATTTCTAGCACATGAACATCATTTGTTTTTTGAGATTTCAAAGAGGCTCTTGTTATGTTATGGAAGATTTTTCAGGATCCAATCCGATATATATGTTAGATTGGATATTGAAGTAAAAGCTGTCAGATTGCATTACCAAAAAATTATTAAACATAAATAAAAATACTGACAAAATTATTTATACACTATATCTGTTTGGGAGTGTGATTGAGGTTACTTTTGAAAGTGTTTTTTTTGTTAAAAAATGCATCAAAATAATATCTTTTTATTTTTTAAAAATATTTTTTGATATCAACACATGAAAATGATCTAAAAACACTATTTTTTTTTAGAAAAATTTAAAGTAAGAAACAAAACTAATTTTTTAATTTTTTTTTCAAAAATATTTTTGAAACGCAGTGCCAAACATCTTCTAAATTCCTCGACCAACATAATAGAAATAACTGATGATAAGTTTCCCAACAGCCATCTACAATACTTGGTAAATATTTTTTCAATATAATCAATTTTTAAATACCAACAAGTTATTCTGTTAATATTATGGAAAATTCCGATTGTGCTAGATATTGAAGTAAAAGCTACGTATAGAATTCCTTATGTGGAGGTCTTCATTGTAGTTTCTATCTATTGTTTATGCAATTGCTGAACAGAAAAAGAAAAAAAAGACCTCCACTCAACAACCTTTTCTAAAGTAAATGCTAGAAATTATGTTCATGGCTTTGGTGCCTTGTGAATGTTTTTGTATAATTTAGTTCATTATATTTTATAATTTATTTAATTGTATTTCTTTATAAACTTTATAGGAGTTGAATTTAATTTAATAAATTATTATCAGTACTGTCTTTTATTTTAAATTTTTATTGACATTTTTCTTCTGCCATTCTTTTTTGACCGCAATTTTTCTCCTCCATTAATTGCTTGACTATATCAACCGCGTAATTGGCTTTGCCTTCTCCATCTGAAACCAATGCATGTATTCGAGAAAAGGTCAAAATTCCAGGTTTATATATGTTCAATAAGTTCAGGTCAAACTAGAAACATCTGTAACTCTTTCTTCCCCCTCCAGCCTTCACCGAATTGCAGTTATGCAATCTCTCATGTTAGATGCTGTGTTCTTGCTCTTCGTTTCATGTCTTCTCCATTTTTTCTGCATTTGTAAGGGAAGACAAGTTTCAAACTGTGATAATTCCATGAATTACACTTCTGGGAGTGCCTATCAGCGGAACCTAAACCTCACCCTAACTTCATTAACTTCCTATGGCTATGTTTCTACTGCGGGCCAGAACCCCGATCTGGTTTATGGCCTCGTAAACTGTCCAGGTTTTCTCTCCGTGGAAGAATGCCAAACTTGTGCAGTTTCTGTTGCTATTCGGATCATCCAACTGTGTCCTAACCAGAAGACAGCTTCTGTAATTGATGAAAGTTGTTCACTGCAGTACTCGGACAGGGAATTTTTCTCAACTGCTGACACTGTTCCTAGACTTGATGTTTTTAACGGACAGAATGCAGATGACCAAGATCTTTTCAACAGCCAATTACAAAGTTTGCTTGGGAACATCTCATTTAACGCTGCAACTGATCCTTCCAGATTAGCAGCTGGGAGGATTACTTACACAAGTTCTACTTCTATATATGGTATGGTTCAGTGCATCAGAAACTTAACAGCAAATGAATGTTTGCGCTGTCTTCGAAGTACTTCCGAATATATTCTACAGCGTTCCGGTGAAGCAGTAGGTGCTCGGGTATATACTCTCAGCTGCAATATTCGCTTTGAGATATATCTGTTCTTTTCATTGTCATCGCTGCCACCTCCTCCTCCTTCACCGCCACCACCACCACCACCTCCTCCTCCATCGGGCCAACCTAATTCAACCGCAACTGGGACAAAAGGTTCAACTAGAAACGATGGTAGTTTTCTGGGCCTGACTCTATATGAACTTCTCTATCATGTCAACTTGCTATATTCTATAACCATTTTCGATGAAACTTTGTCTATGCAGTTTGAAAAAGGTTTATGTTATGGATGCGCACAAAAGTTTGTTAAGGTAATAGGAACTGATGATATGAATATACTTGTTTCTGTAGGAAAAACAAGTTCCAAAACTGTTGTGGTTGTGGTAATATCCGCAGCTATTACTTCGACGGCGTGGATAGCCATTTTTTGTGGTTGCTTATTTTTGAGAAAGGGCAAGACAACGAGAGGTGGTGACTTGGTTAACAATTACAGACACGATGACGAACAACCCAAAGGCCGTGAGTTTCTAAATCCTCAAGATTCTTTATTTTATCTAAAATCTTAGGTTAAATTTAAAAATATATTTATATTATTCTTTAATAATCCGTTTAAATAAAAGTCATTTAATCTTGAAACTTGTATATAAACTGTACTACCTTGTGCTTGGTTTTTATCAAATAGAATAAGGATGATGAAATTTGAACTCATGATCGTTGGGTCAACAAAACTCAAATAGCATGTAAAAGAACCATCTTACCTAAAAATTTAAGCTATTAGGTAAAACTCTAAAATATAATTTATATTATTCTCTAACATCATCCGCCCACCTTGTGACTCAAGTCTCGGATCAAATCATGGGCAAGTCAAATCTTGAAACTATAGCCATAATGTGAATAATTGTTTATATAGGAAATATCAAATAAGGCCTTACCGTACTTGGATCTTGGTTATGTAAATCAGGTTTGACTAGGTTCATGGCCGATTCAAATCTTGAAACCATGGTCATAGTGTACATAACTGTAGTAAATGAGTAGAAGGAAAATTTTGAAATAACAACCTGTGTGTCTAATTTGAGCATGAAATGGACCTGAAATAGTTAAAACAAGCTGATTTTGTATCGAAATAGACTTGCACAATGTTCTTGCTGAATTTCAGCCTGATGATTTAAAGATTATAATATAAACATTATACGGAAGCTCATTTGACACGTCTATACTTAGATTTAAACCTGTAAATTTGGTTGTCTATGAACATACCACCAAGAAACTCATCGAAAGATTAACGCCCTTGTCAAGATGATGGTATTAGTATATGAAATGTGAAGTCCTGCATAGGAAATTGAGGATATTACGCAGTCTGAATGTTTTTTTGTTTTTGATCTAATTGTTAATCAGATGGTGTTCATGAAGAAAGTTATAGTCTCATAGATTCATTTTCAATTGGACTTAATACACTTAGAGAAGCAACCGGAGATTTCTGTGATGAATATAAGCTTGGAGAAGGTGGCTTCGGTCCAGTTTACAAGGTAATCTTTCTTCAGTTTCCAAATCATTTTATTTAAAAACTTAAATTAATAAGTAAGACTCCAGAATATAATTTATATTATTTTTTAATACACCTCCTCAAATGAAAGCTCTTTGGACATGAAAATTATACACAAACCCACACTATCTGATGTTTAATTTTTATAAAATAGAATAAGAATTGTGAGATTCGAACTCGTGGTCTCTTAGTCAACAAAGTTGTGATACCATGTTAAGAAACCATTTCATCTAAAAATTTAAGTTAATAGATAAGACTTTAGAATATAATTTATATTATTCTCTAACAATCACTTGGTACTGAACAATACTGCTTGCAATACTTCAAGGGAGAACTACGCAGTGGAAAAGAAATAGCTGTAAAAAGACTTTCAAGCAGCTCTGGACAGGGCTTCGAAGAGCTCAGAACAGAAGTAATGTTGGTTGCTAAACTGATGCATCGAAACCTGGTACAACTGTTGGGTTTCTGCTTGGAAGAAAACGAGAAGCTACTTGTATACGAGTACCTGCCCAATGGGAGCTTGGACAAAGCCCTATTCGGTAATGATCTTTCCCAACTATTTCTTATTACTGTCCTCTAAGTGTTCATCAACCGAATTTCCATTACTAGATAGACATTCTTTAGTATTAAACTCGGCTCAGCTAGGGTTGTGAAAAAAATCGACTCGGGTCACTTTAGTAAATCGATCCACAACTTAGTCAAAACTTGGTTTGATTTAAGCTTTTTTTTTTATTCCTTCAGAAATATAGTTTTAGCCTTTTTTAAGAAAAAAATCAAAACAATAATATTATGAGTTATTAAAGTTAACCCGCGCAACCAGTGATACATGCTGACTTTGTTAGTTGCAGAAAAAATTAGTACATGTGTTTCCATTTATTAGAGAATAATATAAATTATATTCTGAGGTTTCATCTAACAGCTTAAGTTTTTAAATAAGATGGTTCCTTAACATGATATCAGAGCCTTGTTGACCCAGCGGTCATGAGTTCGAATCTCACCACCCTCATTCTATTTGATAAAAATCAAGCACAAGATAGAGTGAGTTTGTGTGCAATTTTCAAGCCCAAAGGGCTTTCACTTAAGGAAGTGTATTAGAGAATAATATAAATCATATTTCGAAGCCTCACCTAATAGTTTAAACTTTTAGGTGAAATGATTCCTTAACATGGTATCAGAGCCTTGTTGACCCATCGGTCAAGAGTTCGAATCTTACCACCCCCATTCTATTTGAAAAAAAATCAAGCACAAGTTAGTGTGAGCCTGTGCAAGTTTCAAGTCCAAAGAACTTTCACTTGAGGGGGTGTATTAGAGAATAATATAAATTATATTCTGGGACCTTATCTAATAGCCTAAACTTTTAGATGAGATGGTTCTCTAATACCATTGATCAATAATATAGCTTCAAATGACTTCTTTCAAACTTGGGATCATTTTTCTCACCATTTCATGTTTTCTTGTGCTTGATTGAAATTATACAGTATTTGAACTATCTAAACAGAACTTGATTTCTCGACATTGTTATGCAAAAGCTGATTTGAATTTTTGGGTGAGTTAGACAAAAATACACAGATTGAATGGGAGAACCGCTACAAAATCATCATTGGAATTGCACGAGGACTGCTTTACCTGCACGAAGATTCTCAGCTCAGGATTGTCCATCGAGATTTAAAAGCTAGTAATGTCCTGTTAGATGAGTCTATGCAGCCTAAGATCTCTGATTTTGGGCTAGCCAAGCTTTTTCCGGGAAGTAAAACTCATGGAATCTCCAATCGGATTGCGGGGACTTGGTAAGTGTTAAACTTCTGTGATTAGTTGCATTAGCTTCCCAATGAAAGCTTCTATAATAGGAGACTTACATCCTGTTTCTTGCTTATTGAAATGAAAGTGGTTACATGGCACCAGAATATGCTAAGAAGGGGCACTTTTCAACTCAATCAGATGTCTACAGCTTCGGTATTCTGATTTTGGAGATTGTCACTGGTCTGAAGGTATCCAGTTTCCGCAATTCAATAAACCTTCAAAGCTATGTAAGTACTCTGGGAAATGTCCTCTATAGTGGAAGAAATATATACCCTGTTAAGGAACCATCTCACCTAAAAGCTTAAGCTTATAGGTGAGGCTCCATAATATGATTTATATTATTCTCTAACACACCCCCTCAAGTGAAAGCCCTTTGGGCTTGAAACTTGCACAGACCCACATCACCTTGAGCTTAGGTGAGATGGTTCTTTGACATGGTATCAGAGCCTTGTTGACCCAACAGTCACGAGTTCAAATCTCACCACCCCCATTCTATTTGATAAAAACTAAGCACAAGGTGATGTGGGTCTATGCAAGTTTCAAGCTCAAAGGGCTTTCACTTGAGGGTGTGTGTTAGAGAATAATATAAATCATATTATGGGGCTCACCTATAAGCTTAAGCTTTTAGGTGAGATGATTCCTTAACATATCTGTCATTACTGGCCCTAACTTGAATGCTTAAATTTGTTCCAGGCATGGCAACATTGGGCTAATGGGGCAGCTCTAGAAGTTGTGGATCCTACACTCGGTGGCCAATGGCCGGAAAATGAGGTTTTGATGTGCATCCACATAGGGTTATTGTGTGTTCAAGAATCTCTTTCTGACAGACCTAAAATGTCACAGATTGTCACAATGCTCAGTGGTAACACTATGACCTCTCCAGCACCATCACGACCAGCTTTCTATGTGTCAAAGGGAAATTCTGGATCATATTCAGGAACACAAGACTCGGGTTCATCTAAGTTGCCAGAGCCATCACAACCATCTATAAATCAGGTTTCTATCACTGAATTAAGTCCTCGCAAGTGATGAAATTGCTAAATCGATCGAGGCATTGATAGCTCACCAATTGAGTTTGGCATGCCTGGAACAGGATTATGTTTGGAAATAGAGAACGCATGTTCTGATGAGGTGAAATTTAAGCCAGAAATAGAGAGCATCTTTTAGATTCCTATAGATAAATTGTTTTTGCTAACGAAAGTATTGTCCAAAATCTTGTCTATCACTATCAGAGCATGTTGTCGGAATCAAGGACAAAGACATTTACTAGATTTCCTAGTTTCAGAAGATTAAGAATCATCATAAGCATGAAACGTGTTGAGAATTTAATCACATTCTATGTAAATAGAAAAATAAAACCAGCTCTTTTATTTCACAAAATAACAAGCTTACATGTATCAAAAATCTCTCACCCTCTCTTTCTTTATAGTGTTTCTCTCTCTTTATTTTCCATATATAGTAATCATAAGCGTAGCCGCTATTTATACACAAAATAAAAGCATGAAAAATCAAAGTTAATGATTATCGGTAGTATGAAGGTAGTTGGTGGCTACTACCAATGATTACTGGTCAATGGTTGGTGGTTGTTATCCTTGACCCTTTGGATTGAGTTTCTATAATAAACTCCCCTTTAAACTTAATCAAGGGATGTCATTCCAAGCATGAACTTCAATACGATAAATGCTTATCTCTTTAATGGTTTTGTAAAGAAATCTTCAACTTCATCATTTGTTTTGCAAGATATCAGTTCAACTTCTTTGTTCTTCACATGCTTTCAGATAAAGTGATGACATGTATCAATGTGTTTACCTCTTTCATGATACACTAGGTTCTTTTCCAATGCAATTACCAATCAATTTTCAATATATGTAAATCTCTGTAGGATTTTCTTAAGGAAATCCCAAATGATTTGACATATTCTCTAACCATATTAAATGGAAGACAAATGAGTTGACAACAACATACTTAACTTCATAACTTGATAATGTTACTATCAATTACTTATTGTTTGAGCATGAGAAAAGTATCTCCCATAAAAAGACAAGTCCTTTTATGTTTTTTTCTTTCATCCAAGTCCTTACCCCATTCACTATTTGAGTAGGCAATAAAATTGAAGTTCTTACATGAAGTATATAATATACCTTCATTCATCGTTCCTTGATGCAACAGAGAATTTACATGAAGTATAAAATATACATTCATTCATCATTCCTTGATGCAACAGAGAATCCTTTTGGCTGCATTCAAGTGAGGTTGATTTGGTGTCTTCACATATCCATTTATAATTTCTACTCCATAGAGTATACCTAATTTAACACATATCAAGTATCTCAATTATCAAAAGGTAGCTACTTTTGAAATGCAAATTATTTATTAGAAAACTTAAACTCAAATTTATTTCTCAATTATCTATATTAAAAATGTTAAGTCCATTCCAAGATATTATTAAAAGTCTAATTTAGATCTCTTTATGGGCTTGGACCTACCAACCTAGTTCAAAAATGTATATGCTAGGCTTTTTATATGATCTAAGCTGATGTATTACATACTAAAAAACCTTTTCCTCATAAAGCCTATGACTAGAAAAGACAAAAAAAAAAAAAATCTCAATGGAGACCAAGGCTTCTGGCAAGATACTAGACCCAAACACCTGTGGGTATGACATGATATTAGAACTAACCGTATATAGGCTTGACTATGGTTTAGGCCTAAATGCCTATGAGTTTAGCGAGATATTAAACCCAACTCTTTGGGCTCGGTTGTGCACCAGACCCAAATGCTTGTGGGTCTAACATGATACCAGACTTAACCATCTTAGGATGACTATATTCTAGGCTCAAATGTCTATGGGTCTGATAAGATACCATAACAAACCTTTTTAGGTTGGTTACATGTCAAACTCAAATGTTTGTTAGTTTGACAAGATGGCAAGACCTAACTCCTTTAGTTTGATTACAAATCAGGTCAATGAGCTTGTGAGTTTGGCAAGATATCAAGATCTAACTTCTTTGGGATCAACTACGTGTCAAGCCTAAGTTTTTCTATGGGTTTGACAAGATGTCATACCTAACCCCTATTGGGTCTGGCTATGTGTTAGACCTATAGGCCAATAGTATGCCAAATTGCAAGGATTAATGCCTTTTTAGGCCAAGGTTTCCTTTAAATACAAGCATTCATGGTGGAAATATAGGCTCATCATCTCTCTACACCATAATTATGCAAAAAGTCCTCTAAAGGCCATTCATAAATTAATCAATATTAATGTTTATTTTAATGGATGATCCCATAAATGTTAATATAGGATGATCCCATAAATATTAATATCATGTAAAAATTGATGTATGATATTTTTTTATAGACATATGATATTCTCGTCAATATTAATATTGATTGCAAGTGTCTTCCTCCCATTTAAATATAATGAAGGAAAAGACCATGACCTCTCAGGTAAAAATAAATAAATTAAAATTCAAAGTTACAAATACACTCTGAACGACCCAAGTAGAGAGTTCACAATCTTCACTCTTTTACAACTTATTCTCGGTATTTATCATACATAAACTAAGAATAAACATTCATGTTCTTAGAAATTAATGCTGTTTTGTTGCAACTCCTCATAATAAAGTTTGATTTAATTATTAAAGAATCCCTAAAATTCCTATATAGACTATTTTGCAGGAAATCCAGGCAATGCCACCAACCCATGTAATCCTTAGATATGGAGAATACAAGATTAATATAAACATTAGATCATCTATCATCCAAACATAATGAAAAGTAACTTCCCTAGCATTCTTGGTTTTGTAGCATCTCACAAATATATAATGATTTTTAGTTTTATATTTTACTAATCTATTATTTATTTATTTATTTATTTCACATAAAACTAGTGATTTTAATACTCCCTCTCAATGACAATCTATCTGTTGAAGTTTATCAAGTGAATTGAGCAAAGTCTTTAAAGTAACTTCTATTAAAACAAAATGAATAGGTCAACCCGTGACCCACCAAAATCAACGCTGCTTTTGTATTATATATTGCAGTATTATCCTAAGTTTAAACCCCTCGGTCTGTCCCTGCAACAATGTCTTTCTTCAGCTTTGCCTCCTCTCTATGTCTAATAACATTTTCGCTCCTTCTCCACGCTGTTTCTGGAGCTGGCCCAAATTTCCAACTCCTGACAACTTCACTGCAAATAGCCCTTATGAATCCAACCTAAACAAGCTCACTAGTTACCTCTACTATCAATCCCCTCCTACAGGTTTTGGAAAGGGTTCAAGAGGCCATTACCCGGACCAAACATACGGGCTTGCTCTTTGCAGAGGTGATGTCTCAACCTCCGATTGCAAAACCTGTGTTGTTGAGGCAAGCAGTGAGATTCGAAAGCGATGTCCGTACAACAAAGCAGCTATCATTTGGTATGATAACTGCCTTTTGAAGTACTCAAACAATGGATTCTTCGGCCAAATTGATAATATAAACAAGTTCTACATGTGGAACGTGCACGTTGTGAGTAAGCCAGTTCCATTCAATGAAAAGACCAAAGAGCTTCTGAGCCAGCTCGCCAATGAAGCTCGAGCAACCCCCAAGTTGTTTGCAACTGGAGAGTTGGAACTAGGAAACTCAACCAAGCTTTACGGTCTGGTTCAGTGCACTCAGGATCTTTCGAGGGATGTTTGTAAGAAATGCCTTGATGGTATAATTGGTGAGCTTCCAATCTGCTGTGATGGGAAACAAGGTGGCAGGGTTGTTAGTGGGAGCTGCAATTTCATATATGAAATATACCCTTTTGTCAATGCTTAGCTGCTTGTCGAATGCTGAGGGCGTAAGCAGATTATAACTTCATGTTTTCGTCACTTTCATGTATTTATGAATAAAGTTTTGTGTGGTTGTAAGATCTTCGTGATGAGTTTTATCCATCGATTAATACCATTGACTTATCAGAAATTTGCCTTCATTTTTTACAAACTTGAACAAGACAAGCACGAGCTGGAATGAATTGATGCTCTGTATAAGTGCTGCAAGACTTCGCACAGTATAGATCCCTTCTGTGTCATCTCCCCCAGTTTTCTTACCAGTTCGGCTGGACTCAGTGTAACCACTGCTAACAATTGATTAAGTCTCTGTAATTGTTACTCTTCTGTGGTCTTCGTTTCCTTAATATTTGACAAGGAAATCTGATGTGTTAATTGATTACTGTAGTGAGTGAGTGTTCGAGTTTTGTGTGAGTTCCTCCGCCCGCAGTGATTTTCGAAAAGCATTCCCACCACTGCACTAATTATCAAGAATGTTGGGTTTTCTATCTAAACTCAGGGATCATTCCAAACTTCAAACACTGCGTCTCATTTACAAGTAGGGTGGAGGTTGCGAGAAATCCAGTGGACCATTCTTTATGCCGGTCACATCCTTGACAGCACACAAATTAAAAGGGGGTCTGTGATTATGTTAAAATCAAACTCTAAAAAGATGGAAATGATTTGGAATGCTTGGTAAGTTGATTAATGTTAGAGCCAAAATCTCGTTCTTTTCTTGAGACTATTCTGAATGCCAAATTTGACAAAGGCTGCGGGCATCAGAAGAGTAACAATTACAGAGACTTAATCAATTGTTAGCAGTGGTTACACTGAGTCCAGCCGAACTGGTAAGAAAACGGGGGGAGATGACACAGAAGGGATCTATACTACGAAGTCTTGCAGAACTTTAACAGAGCTTTCGTATAACAGAACTGATAAGAAAATGGTGAAACAAGTTGATCCTCAGAATCGTCTAATAGGTTTATAGATTTTTATTAGCAGCAATTTTCTATGCAACTTACTTTTACGTTCCGTGCTTTGATTTTATCAATGAATATCTCTATTATCATCTATCTATATCTATATGTATATGAAAGAATTTTAACTTCCTTGATTCTCATTGATTTGTTTGATTGAATAAATACACTGTCTGGAATATGAAAAGCCATTTTGGCTATAAATGCCGTTGGCTGCCTAGGCTATATATACATGTTAAAATAAAATAAAATACAAAGTTACATGTTCTAATACACCCCCGTAGTCGAAACTGGAGGTTGTCGAACGTTGAGACTATCCCGAAAATCATCAAAGAGTTGCAGCGGAAGACCCTTAGTGAAGATGTCAGCAATTTGATAACGCGAAGGAACGTGTAAAACTCGAACCTGACCACGCGCAACCTTCTCTCGCACAAAATGAATATCCATTTCAATGTGCTTAGTGCGCTGATGCTGAACTGGGTTGCCAGAGAGATATACTGCACTAACATTGTCACAATAAACTAATGTAGCTTTCAAAACAGGACAATGTAACTCCAAAAGTAAATTTCGGAGCCAACAGGATTCAGAAACAACATTGGCCACCCCGCGGTACTCGGCCTCAGCACTAGACCGTGACAAAGTAGGCTGCCTTTTTGCAGACCAAGATATCAAGTTATCCCCAAGATATACACAATACCCAGAAGTCGACCGTCGTGTATCTGGACATCCACCCCAATCTGCATCAGTATAAGAAAGTAGAGCATGAATCGAAGAAGGATAGAGATGAAGACCAAATGCACTAGTGCCCTTAATGTAGCGAATGATACGCTTCAAAGCAGTCATGTGTTGAGATCGGGGATCATGCATAAATAGACAAATTTGCTGCACCGCATAGGAAATATCTGGTCTGGTAAAAGTCAAGTATTGGAGAGCACCAAAGCAAGACTACGATACTCGGTGGGATCATGATAAGGATTTCCGACGATGCAGATCGAGTTTTGCTTTTGTATCCACTGGTGTAGAAGACGGTTTAGAAGAGGACATACCGGCCCGCTCAATTATTTCCTCTGCATACTTTTGTTGAGACAGAAAAATACCTCCTGAATGTCTGGTAACTGAGATGCCTAGAAAATAGCTTAGGGGCCCCAAATCTTTCATAGCAAACTCCGAGCCAAGTTTAGACATAATGGATTGGCGAAGAGCATCTGAAGAAGCAGCAAGAATTATGTCATCCACATAAAGAAGAATGTAGGCCATATCATTTCCCTGACGATAAATGAACAATGAGTGATCTGAAACACTGTGAGAGAATCCCAAAGTAGCAACATAATCAGTAAAACGTTGATACCAAGCACGAGGGGCTTGCTTAAGTCCATAAAGAGACTTCTTTAGCAAGCAAACATAATCTGGGTGTTCGGGATTGCGAAACCCGTGAGGTTGATGCATGTAAACTGTTTCATCAAGATTCCCATGTAAAAAGGCATTTTTTACATCTAATTGATGAAGACACCAATTTCTCGATAAAGCAATGCCGATCACCGTGCGGATGGTAGCGGGTTTTACCACCGGACTAAAAGTTTCCCCACAATCAATACCTGCTTATCGACCCAGGCACCATCACCTACAAGGCGAGCCTTATACCGCCTCAAAAGATCCATCGATTTCTTCTTATGCCCGAAAAATCCATAAACTACGAATGATATTAGCATTAGACGGACGGGGCACTAAGTCCCACGCCTTATTTTCAATAAGAGCATCGTATTCGCTCTGGCCATCGCCATTTTCCAATTATGGTCATGTAATGCATTAATGGGATTAGTAGGTAAGGGAGAGATGGATTTTGTGGCTCAAGTATGGAGGTTAAGAAGTCGACTGGGGCTTAAAAATTCCATGTTGGGATCTAGTGGTCATTTGTGGAGAGTGAGGTGGAGGAGCAATGGGAAGAGTTTGGGAGGTTTCTATTAGTGGAGATGGGGTTGGAGAACCTGGGTTGTTCGGTGGGGGATACCACTAATGGGACGGGTAAAGGTGACCGAATCGGGGAAATAGGACATGAAGGAGTCGGAGATGAGTGGTTGAGGAGAGGAGTTTGTTCGGTAGGATAGACGTGAGTATGAGGAGGAGTAGACTGGAGCGGTGAGGAAGGAAGTGGTAGAAGACCCAGTATCCGTAAATTCATAAGAGGAATGTGTAGGAGCATGGAATTTAGAGAAAGGGAAAACAGCTTTCATCAAAAATGACATGCCTTGAAACAAGAATTTTACTGACTCGATAAATCATAGCATTTATAACCTCTATGATTTGATGGATATCCTAGAAAAATACACGGTGTTGACCTGGCTTGTAATTTATTTCTAGAAGTGGAGGGAAGAAGAGGGTAGCATAAACACCCAAAAACACGAAGATGAGAGTATGACGGATCTTTTTGATATAGAATTTTTGTGGGTGTTTGGAAAGCAAGCTTTTTGTTTGGTAGAATGTTGAGGAGATAAGTAGCCATCTGGAGAGCATGATGCCAAAAAGAAGGTGGAAGGGAAGCATGAGCGAGAAGAGTTCGAATTATGTTATTTATGGTACGAATTTTTCTTTCGGCTTTTCCATTTTGAGATGATGTATGAGGACAAGAGAATCGAAAACTCATTCCATTATTTTGACAAAATTTGTGAAATTGGCCATTGTCATATTCTGTGCCATTATCACATTGGAAACATTTTATTTGTCTTTCGAATTGAGTTTGAATATGGTTCGAAAAAGTGAGAAAAAATGGAATGTACTTGAGATTTTGTGGCAATGGGAGCAGTCCCATAGAAAATTCGTGAAATCATCAAGAAATAAGACATAATACCGATGACCACCCGAACTAAGTGTAGGTGATGTCCAAAGATCACTATGCACAATATCAAAGGGAAATAAAGTGCAAGATAAAGATTCATAAAAGGGTAATTTAACTTGCTTTCCAAGAGTACATGACCGACAAAAAAAAATTATCCGGAAATTTGTTGAAAACAATTAAATTGTTCTTACGAAGGGAGCTTAAAACAGAGCTCCCTCGGATGTCCTAGACGACTATGCCATAATTCGGGAGAAAAAGCAAAGAAAGCGTAATGCGTTGAAAATCCAACGGGAGGACCGGGTGATAATCGGATACAGGTCACCGGAGTCGTTACATCTCATTAAAGGCATCCCCGTTGGAAAATCCTTCACGTAAAAAACCGAAGGGATCAAATTCAACAGAGGCATTATTGTCAATGGTGAATTTACGTATGCACACAAGATTTTTAATTAAGTTCTGAGCATGCAAGACATTGTTCAAAGTAAGGGAAGAATTAGGGTTAGGTAATAATGCATTTCCACAACCTATAATAGAATTTTATGACCACTACCAACAGTAATATTACGATTTTTGCTCATATTGAAATAAGACGTAAGATTACCTCCGTGCGCGGTCATGTGAGATGTAGCTCCGGTGTCCATGTACCATTGATCATCCGGGGGAACCATGGAGAGCGTGTGCATAGCCGCTTGAATATCGCCTGAGCATAAGAGTTTTGGGGTCGGCGGTGTTGTGGCCGCCATGTGGGCCTCGTGGAGGCCGAGGCCCAAGTAAGCCTTGTTGGTGCCGATTAGTGGGCCGGGCCGCTGTTGGATATGGGCAAGGTGGTGTGGCCCAAGACCGCCAAGGCCCAGCCCTAGGGGAAGCTGACCCCAAGGCCGCTGTGGCCCATTGCTCCCGTGAGCCCAAGATGGCCGTGGGCCCGCTTTCCCGTGAGGCCCGTTTCCATGAGCCCGATCGTTAAAAGATTGTCTCCACGGGTAAGTTTGCCCGTAATGTGAAAAATGGTGGCCGGTGTCCTCCACGGTTTTCATGTCTTCTCCCCCTATTTCTGCCACCACTGGGCACCGCCACCACTATTTCTGCCACCACGGTTTTGGGAGGTCCGATTTGGGTTGTGGGTATGACGACGGTTTGGGTGATTGGTACTGAATGTGTCCTCTGGAGCCACGAAGAAGGCTGAGTTGGAGGAATTTTGGGCTGCCTTCTTCAACCTCGCCGTCTCCTCCAGAACCAGCATGGACCGAGCCTTGTAGAAGAGAGGAAGAGTGTCACCATGTCGAATTTGGGAACCCACTCCTGCATAAGCTTCAGTTAACCCCGAGAGGAGTTGAAGAACCAGGCGCTCGTTGGAGACAGGGGCGCCGACATTGGAAAGCTGATCGGAGAGGGATTTGAGGTGTTGACAGTATGAGGATGCATCGGCAAAATCTTCCATCTGAACTTTGGAGAATTCTTGTTCCAGGTAGAGAGCCCTGGAATTTTTGTTGTCTGAAAAAATGTCTCTCAATCGTTCCCAAGCAAGGGCAGCAGTGGAGTCTCGTTCAAGGATGGTGTTGAGGAGGTCTTCGGAGATGGTTCCATAAATCCATTGCAGCACAATGGCGTCAACCCGGGACCGTAGTGCTGGGTCCCGTGCTTGATTGAGACGAATCATGCTTTAATTGGTCAGCCGAAGGAGGAAGGATATGGTCAAGCACTTGGTAAGCTCTAGCATGAATTTTGAATAATTCCGACCATGTTATATATTGACCCTTTTCAATATCTAAAGTGATTTTGATGAATGTGTTTATGTTTGAAACTGCAAGAGCCGGGTGTGATTGGTGAGGTTTGGGAGGAGGAGGAGAAGAAGAGGAGGCTGTTGGATCAAAGATGTGGTCTGCCATGGTGATTTTGGTGAAGAAGAAGAATACAGTGAAGAAAAAATTGAGAAGAAAGGTACGGCTGCTAGGGTTAGAGCTCTGATACCATGAAAGAATTTTAACTTCCTTGATTCTCATTGATTTGTTTGATTGAATAAATACACTGTCTGGAATATGAAAAGCCATTTTGGCTATAAATGCCGTTGGCTGCCTAGGCTATATATACATGTTAAAATAAAATAAAATACAAAGTTACATGTTCTAATAGTATATATATATATATGTATATATATATATATATATATATATGTATATATATATATATATATATATATAAACGCAATATCGATGGATGGAAAGTTTCAAACTATATATATCTAGAAGATTGACTAAGCGACATGCGTAGTGGAAATCAACTGGATCCGTTTGCATCTCCCCTGGTATTATAAAAGCTAGCTCAAACCCACTTGGCATAGGATAATGGGGACAAATATATAAGTTTGGCAATGTATTCTAGCTTGGCCAAAGTCCAATAACTCAGCTGGCTGCACTTGCTGGTCCAATTTTATTGCTATTGCATGGACGACTAGTCACTAATTATGATGATGATAGTTTAGTTGATGGTAGGTGGTTTCTTTTCTTAAATTATCCTCTTTCTCTTGGAAGCACATGCACATATTATACTTAGATATTAAAAAAAAACATGGGATATTCACTTTATGTGTTAGCGTTGTTAATATAGACATAAATCACTATTGGTAACTGTGTTTATTTTTTATAATTTATTTTGTTTTTAGTTTGATTTTAGGCGATTTGATTCTAATTTAAGGTCAATTGCTATTAATTTTTTTTGGCTATAGTGAAATTGAAAAATTAAAAACGAAATGAAAAATGCATCAAACATGGATGATGTTCTAGAGGTTTTTAGAAAGGTATACTTTGACCCTCAATTATACAATTTGGAGGCCTCAATCTTTTTTCATTTTTTTTCAAATTTAATTTTGATATACAATTTTATTTTAGTTCCTGATTAAAAGAGAAAAAATAAATGTCAACGAATTCTCATATTAAGTGTTTTAAAAACCTGTATAATTGATAAGGAAGGTTTCATAATTTCTCGAAAAAATAAAAATATAGGGTGAAGTTCAAGTCAATGATATTTTTATGGAAGATTATTGTTAAATTGAAGTTGACAAGATACCACTTAAATATCTTCAATAAACACATATACACCCTTATTTTGTTTTTTTAAAATCAATTTTAATATACAAGTTTATTTTAGTCCCTGATTGAAAGATGAGAAAGAAATATCAATGAATTCTTGCGATAGAAAGAAATTGATAATCAAAACAAGTTGTACATGTACAATGTGCAAGATGTAGACAATCCCATATTTTTTAACATCAAAGTCAAGGCTTTATTCATCAAATAAAGTTTTTATTGAACAATCAAAGAAATAAAATAAATCAGATTGCATGTGTTGCTAGAGCAATTATTTCGTGTGGTGACATTGATCCTTCAAGCCCTATAATGGCGTAAGAGTTTAAGCCTTAACAAAAGGATATATCTCATAAATAGCCATGCAACTCCACATATTGGATTTGTTAATCATGTAAATTATTTTTGGATTTGTTAAGTTGACTATACCATATTGGAGCAATTCCACATATTTAATTTTAAACTTGAGTTATGCAAAAGATTGAGTTGGATTTTTTTTTCTTAACTTTATTTTTTAATCATCATCCAAGTTGTTTTTTAATCTATCAAGCTGATCGGGTCACGTCAAAATAACTATATCATATTGACAAACTCTACGAGAGAGTTAATTACTTTTTCTCGGACGGTTGCGGGGCTAGAAATTCAGTGAAATATTAAAAAAACGATTAGTATGCTAAGAAAAATGCGAAAGATAAAGTCAAGTGCATGATATTCACCCGATCTTTCTTCTTTTTATTTATTTAATAGGCGTTTTACAATTCAGCTTTGTACATCTGCCATATACAATAATTAATAACATGGTTAATTGACATTTTCTCAATCACTTCCCCAAGATATTACGACGTCGTCCCTCAACTCATGATCACCCATTGTATTAATTGTTGAACGCTTCTTGAAATGATCAATTGATCATTTTGCAAATCCAAGATTTGACAAGGTCGTCCCTCTCTTACTTCAATCAATCCTGATCACTCAACCTTAAGATTACCACTATAAATACATGCATGGTATCATCATATCATCCCAAACCTCATCAAACTCATACGCAAATTAAGTACCTGGAACAATGTCTTCCTCAAGACTCACCTCCTCTCTCTATTTGCTAGCTTTTGCTCTCCTTCTCCAGAATGTTCTTGGAACCGACCCTCTCTTGAGAAGCTGTTCCATTACCCCGAACTCATCTGTCACTAGCTCTTACAAAACAAGCTTGAGTGTCCTAATGGTTTCTATCAATCAGCTTGCTCCAGTCGAAGGCTTTGCTCTTGGTTCCTTAGGTCAGAACAACCTAGACCGACCATACGGGCTCGTTCTCTGCATAGGAGATGTCTCATCCTCAGATTGCAGAACCTGCGCTGTTAATGCAACCAGGGAGATCCGCAAGAGCTGCCCAGATAGCAAACGAGCAGTCATAGCGTACGATAACTGTCTTTTGAAGTATTCTGAGAAAGACTTCTTTGGCCAGATTGATGACGAAACCAAGTTCTACATGTGGAATGGGAATAACGTGAGCAACCCAGTGCTGTTTACCGAGAAAACTATCGAGCTGTTGAGCCAACTCGCAACCAAGGCTTCTTATAACTCGACGAAATTGTATGCGGACGGAGAGATGGACATCCCTGAAGGATCTATGAAAGTTTATGGACTTACTCTCTGCACGAGGGATCTTTCTAGTGCTGATTGTAAGAAGTGTCTTGACGGTGCAATCGGTGGACTTCCAAGAGATGCTTATGGAAAGGAATGGGCTAGGGCTTTTGGTGGGAGTTGCATGGTTATTTATAAAATAAATCCATTTGTTAAGGCTTAAACTCTAACACCATTTGTTAAGGGTTTTAAGGATCAATGTCACCACACGAAATAATTGTTCTAGCTAGGAACACAAGCAATCTGATTTATTTTATTTCTCTGATTGTTCAATAAAAATTATATTCGATCTGCACGCTTGAATCAATGTGATGTTGTAGAAGATAACATTCAACATATCAGCAAACCAAGCACTTACCATAAAGAGCATGAGCTAAATAAGGCAACAGAGTGTGATGAAGAAGAATCCAGCAAATCTCTCAACAACATTCATGAACGTGAAGGATATCTGGAAAGAGATAAAGAAGATCACGATTGAAGGGAAGAGATTAAGGAAATTTGTATATATAGCCGTTAGCATATATTATGTAAATCTCTACTGCATTCTAGTCTATATATACTCTGTCATGTAAAGCCTTCAATTATTGAATAACAATTCAACAGCATCTTGCTAATCTTGAAACTCTACATGGTATCAGAGCCTCAAAAAGACTAACGTCTAAATCCGCAAAATGTCTTCTTCTTCTACCTCATCCACCACGATCAATTCATCCCAGACACCCACCATAACCCCAATCTCCAATCTTGTCTCACTCAAATTAACCCAAGACAATTACCCCCTCTGGAAAACACAACTCCTGCACTATTTTCGTGGCCAGGATCTATATGGCTACCTTGATGGATCTCTTCCTCTACCACCAAAAATGATTGATACCCAAAATTCGGATACAGGTACAATCACTCAACTCTCAAATCCTGCTCACTATCATTGGCTACGACAGGATAGTTTAATTCTCAGCACATTAATGTCATCCATGACTGAAAATGTGCTGGCTCAAGTAGTCTCATATGACACCTCTCATCAAGTTTGGCAAGCCCTTGAAACAAACTTCTCCTCAAAATCTAGAGCCCGTACAATTCAAATTCGGGCACAACTTGCAAATGCAAAGAAAACAGGTCAATCTGCAAATGACTATTTCATGTTCATCAAACGTTTAACTGATGAACTTTCAATGGCTGGTCAACCTCTCCGCTGTGATGAGATTATCTCATATGTCCTTGCTGGTTTGGGACATGAGTATGATGGCTTAGTGTCTTCTATATACACACAGGCCGATCCTATTTCTCTTGAGGAAGTATATTCCCTCTTAATTGTCACAGAATCAAGGTACAATCGTCACCAGCTCTCTACTCCTACCTCTCTTGCTGAAGCAAATTTCACACAGCAACAAAGTTCGAATTTTCATAACAAAGGGAAATTCAATTCCCGTGGTCGAGGACGTCCCAACCACTACCGCAATGGAGGTAATTTCACCACCAATAAATTCGACACACATAGCTCACCCTCTATTGTATGCCAGGTATGTGGAAAACAAGGCCACTCTGCAAAGAAGTGCTATCATCGATTTGATCTGACCTACAACCCATCCTCTACATCTCCGCATAAACAAGCCCTTCTCACTACACATGAATGGGACAACAGTTGGCATGCCGATATAGGAGCCACTCACCATATCACTCCTGATATGGCTAATCTAAACAACAAAAATGAGGATTACACTGGCTCAGACCACGTTCAAGTAGGCAATGGTCAAGGTTTGATTATCTCTAAAACTGGAACCTCTCATCTGCACACTCCCTCTCATTCCTTTATTTTAAATCATGTTTTGCTAGTACCTGAAATTCATAAAAATTTATTGTCTGTTCGTAAATTCTGTATTGACAACAATGTTTATTTTGAATTTCATGGAAATTACTTTCTTGTGAAGGAATACTCGGGGACCATCCTTCATCGAGGCTGCGTCAGTAATGGACTGTATCAGTTCATCTCCTCAAAATTCACTCCTCAAGCTCTATCGAGTTCTCGCATTTCCTTTAATAATTGGCACAGACGCCTTGGTCATGCTGCCTTTCCCACAGTCAAACGTATTTTATCTTCAAATAAATTGCCAGTTGATAATTCTCCAATGCACTCTGTATGTCACGATTGTCAACTTGCCAAAAGTCATGACTTACCATTCAAAAATTCAACTTATGTTTCAAAAACTCCCTTAGACTTAATTTTTACGGATGTTTGGGGACCGGCATCTGTAGCCTCTACTACTGGTGCTCGGTATTATGTAAGCTTTCTAGACAATTTCTCTAAATATGTATGGTTATTTCCCATGAAACTCAAATCCGACGTTGAAAATCTGTTTCTTCAATTTCAAGCTCACGTCGAAAAAAAATTTAATAACAAAATAAAGGCCATACAATCTGATTGGGGCGGTGAGTATCGTCGTCTTCATAATTATTTCAAAGCCAATGGCATTGCTCACCGAATTGCTTGCCCCCATACGCATCAACAGGTTGGTTCCGTAGAACGCAAGCATCGGCATATAGTAGAAGTTGGCCTCAGTTTATTAGCACATTCTCACCTTCCTCAAATTTATTGGGAGGATGCTTTTACAACTGCCACCTTTTTAATTAATAGAACTCCCACCCCGAATCTTGCAAACCTGTCACCATATGAGAAACTTTACAATCGGCCACCAGATTTTTCATTTTTAAAAGTATTTGGTTGTGCATGTTGGCCCAACCTTAGACCTTATAATAAACATAAACTGGATTTTCGAAGTAAATCATGCATATTTATTGGCTATAGTGACAATCACCATGGCTACAAATGTCTTGACTTATCAACTGGTAGAATTTACATTTCGCGTCATGTTATTTTTGACGAAAATCTGTTTCCTTTTCATCAACAGCCTACTCCCCCACTGTCCTCAAACAAAAATTCTTCCACACATGTTACTTTACCTTTTCCCACTGCCATTTCACTCCCTACCAGTACTGGAAATACGCTTAATCCTATTCCACCTTTGTCTACTAACGACTCTGTTTTCTTAGCATCTCTTTTTGCAGGTAATCAGGCTGAGTCTTCACGGCAACCATCCAACAACACAACTGAGTTTACTGGCCAACCAACACCCACAATACCTTCCAACCACAACGAGATTGTCCCATATCATACACTATCCAACCAGACTTCACCTCTCCATGACCACCAGCCTTCCCCACAACCTTTCATACCACCCATAGCACCCACGGGAACCATAAGAAATCACCCAATGACTACTAGATCCCAGAATAACATTTTCAAACCCAAACCACCATCAGACAACTTTATCAGATACCCTCTTCCCAAAGCCTTATTAACTTCACTCACCCCCTCCCAAACTGAACCTAAATGCTATAGTGAAGCTATCAAGACATCACAATGGCGCACAGCCATGAATGCTGAATTCGATGCACTTCTAAGAAATAAAACCTGGACTCTAGTACCCCCTCCATCTGATGTCAATGTTGTAGGCTGCCGGTGGATTTATAAACTGAAGAAGAAGGCTGATGGATCAATCGAAAGGTATAAAGCAAGACTAGTTGCTAAGGGTTTCCATCAACAAGAGGGTGTCGATTTTACTGAAACCTTTAGCCCCGTCGTCAAGCATGCAACAATTCGCACTGTGCTATCCTTAGCAGTCTCAAATCAATGGCACATTCAGCAAATCGACATTCAGAATGCCTTCCTAACGGTGCCTTAGAAGAAGAGGTTTTTATGGCACAACCCCCTGGCTACATTCACCCTCAGTATCCACACCATCTCTGCAAATTGCACAAATCCATCTATGGCTTGAAACAAGCCCCCCGGGCTTGGTTCTCTCGGCTCACAGATGCACTACAGGTTCTGGGTTTCATCGCCAGCAAAGCAGATCCATCCTTGTTCTTTTGGAACAACAATGCTTCTCTCACACTCATCCTCATTTACGTGGATGACATTATCATCACAAGTAAGTCCCCTGATTCAGTTCAACAAGTTCTTCGTCACTTACACATTGATTTTGCAGTCAAAGAACTCGGTGATCTCAACTTTTTCCTTGGGGTGGAAGTCCTACGGTCTAAAGAGGGAATGTATCTCACCCAACGCAAATATATAGCTGAACTCCTGCACCGCACTCGCATGACAGAAGCTAAACCGTGTGTAAGTCCCATGTCCACCACTTGTCACCTATCTGCCTCTGAAGGTACCAAATTTCCTGATCCAACACTATATCGACAAGTGGTGGGGAGTCTGCAATACCTGGCTTTCACTCGGCCAGACCTGTCCTTTGCCATTCATAGAGTGAGCAAATTCATGCATGAACCTTTGGAACCACATTGGCGAGGCGGTGAAACGCATTCGCGCTTCCTTAAACACACAATCTCCACTGGCTTGTCGATCGGGCCCTCTTCATCATCCAACATTCAAGCCTTCTCGATTCGATTGGGCGGGGGGATAGGGATGACAGAGCGATCAATTAGTGCCCACTGTGTGTTCATTGGACCCAACCTCGTTTCATGGAGGTGCAAGCAACAAGCCACAGTTGCTAGAAGTAGCACTGAGGCTGAATACAAATCACTCGCAGACATTGCTTCCGAAATCAAGTGGCTTCAATCACTGTTATCCGAAATTGGTCTGCAATGTCCCTCTCCTCCAGTGCTTTGGTGTGACAACATTGGTGCCACTTACCTCACCATGAATCCTCTATTTCATGCCCGCACCAAGCACATTGAGCTTGACTTCCACTACGTCCGAGATCAAGTCCATCGCAAGCAGCTCACTGTCAAATTCATCTCTACAAAGGACCAACTGGCTGACCCTTTGACAAAGCCACTCTCTCCTCAGAAATTTCCACGTGCTCTAACCAATCTTAATGTCCACTCACTCCCCTTAAGATTGAGGGGGCGTGTAGAAGATAACATTCAACATATCAGCAAACCAAGCACTTACCATAAAGAGCATGAGCTAAATAAGGCAACAGAGTGTGATGAAGAAGAATCCAGCAAATCTCTCAACAGCATTCATGAACGTGAAGGATATCTGGAAAGAGATAAAGAAGATCACGATTGAAGGGAAGAGATTAAGGAAATTTGTATATATAGCCGTTAGCATATATTATGTAAATCTCTACTGCATTCTAGTCTATATATACTCTGTCATGTAAAGCCTTCAATTATTGAATAACAATTCAACAGCATCTTGCTAATCTTGAAACTCTACAGATGTAATGTTCAATTAATATAAACTTGACATGAATTATAACGTATAACTTTTTTAAATATTAATAGCAATTGACCTTAAATTAGAATCAAATTGCCTAAAATAAAACTAAAAACAAAGCAAAATTATATATATATATATAAAAAAAAGCATGGCTATCCCTAGTGATTTATGTCTGCTAACACATATAGTGAATATCCCATGTTTTTTTGTTAATATCAAAGAATAATATGTGCATGTGCTTCCAAGAGAGTGGATAATTTAAGAAAAGAAACCAACAAGTCGTACATGCAATAGCAATAACAATGGACCTTCTCTGCCAGCAAGTGCAGCCACCTGAGTTATTGGACTTTGGCCAAGCTATAATACATTGATATTGCGTTTATTTATATAATAATTCAGATATTTATTGATAAAATCAAAGCACAGAAGGTAAAAGGAAGTTGCATAGAATATTGCTGCTAATAAAAATCTATAAACAATTATGAGGATCAGCTTTGTTTGTTGCGATCCAAATACCCCATAAAATCTTATATCATAGCATTGTCAAAGCTCTTTGCTGGAAATTCTTTTTACCATTTTCTAATCAGTTGAAGATTTCTTTACAAAACCATTAAGTTTAAAGGGGAGTTTATTGTAGCAAACTCAATCCAAAAGGTCAAGGATAACAACCACCAACCATTGACCAATAATCATTAGTTGTAATCATTGTCATAACTCATTTCTGATTTATTCCCCAAAATCTATTCAAAACAAAACAAAAATAACAAAAATAAAGTAAAAGGGGTTGACGTTGACAGAAAAAACAAGGTGAAAAATTTAGATATTTTTGATAGCCCGATCGTACCTCTTTTGTGCTTAAAAATAAAGGAAAATAAAAATTCAATGCTAAAATAATTTATTATTGTATAAATCTGCGTAAAAATGAAGATGGAATGACATCCCTCGATTAAGTTTAAAGGGGAGTTTATTGTAGCAAACTCAATCCAAAAGTTTAATTATTTTATATATAGTTTAATTATGCAATTAATTATACAATTAATAGAAATAAGTTATATAAATAAATTAATTATATTTTTATAGACCAATTTGATTTAATTATGGGCCAATTTAAAGTATAATTATTTTTTATATTATTTTAAATATAGTTCAATTATTTTATATATAGTTTAATTATGCAATTAATTATACAATTAATAGAAGTAAGTTATATAAATAAATTAATTATATTTTTATAGACCAATTTGATTTAATTATGGGCCAATTTAAAGTATAATTATGTTTAGAAATTAATTTAGGGTCTAATTGAAGGATTTGATTAAATGCAAGGATTTAATTATACTTTAAATTGGTAAAATGAATTTTATTAGAGGCTTAATTGATTAAAAAAATCTAGTTCAATTGAGGACATTGAAATTTTTGGAGACCAAATTGATTTTTTTTCAAGTCAATTGTTTGGAGTCAGGGGCAAAATTGAAGAAAACTAAAAGTTTAATGGTCAATTGAGGGTCAAATCGCATAAATCCAAAACCAAGGACCAAAATAAAAAAAAATGCAAAGCTAAGGCTTTTATTGAAATTTCAGCGGGGATACAATTGCACAAATTTAAAAGTTTAAATCCAATTAGGGGTGCAATTAGAACAATTACAAATTGAATGATCAAAATACATTTCCACCCCAAAGCCTGCAACATGTCGTTGCACGCTTGTCACTACAGGAGGTAACCCACCACCACACGAAATGGTTACCTCCTACGTCTATAAATAGAATAGAAGAACCATGCATGAGGGGGAACGAGGCGAGGGAGTCACGATAGACATAAAGACGGGGGGAGAAAGTTTATTCACAACCACGAGACCAACAATAGCCACTCTTTCTCTTCCCTGACACTAGCAGAACCTCCACTATCGTCAGTGGCCCTCTCTCTCTCTCTCCCCCCTTGAAGTGTGAGCTCTCTCTCTCTCTCTCTCTCTCTCTCTCTCTCTCTTACAATAATGGTAGCTTTCTATTTCCGACACCGCCACCACCAACAAAACCACCTTGAGCTCCTCTACCCAAGTAGTAGTGGTAGGTGAGCCTCTCATCACCCTCAGTCGACTCCCCTTCTACTGCTCACGTAACACATGGACAATGCAAAAGTGAATTAATTCACTATGCACTGTTCATGCAATACGTGAACATTGCAGTGTGAACCAATTCACTCTACACCTATTTGTTTTCCTTTTCTTTTATGTTTTAGTCTTGGACTGGACCTGTTCTCGACCCAATCCAGTTGGTTTAGACAGGTCCGGCCCAAGTCCTGCAGAATTGGGCCCTTTGGCCTAACTTGGTTGGGCCGACCCATTTAATTGGGTCAGGCTCAATCCGAATTTTTTCTCTAAGAAAATAATCTAAAAAAACATATTTAAAAACACAACAAAAAAATTGTTATTTTCGTGCATGCAACTGAATTCCAAGGTTTTTCCAAGCATATTTTTTTTTGTAAGAAAACAAATATAGCTTATTTCTCATCTTTTGAAATGAAAATTGGTTATCGTAACTGGTTTACGATTATCCGTTGGAATTTAGCCAAAATATATACAAAAAATATTTTGTTTTAATTGTCGGGGTGTAAATTACATTGTAAAATACACTTGCTGATAGTAAAGAAAGAGATTTTAAATGCAGTGTGAAAAAATTTCAAACTTTAGAACGGTTAGGTTTTCTACCTCCAACAAAGTAGAAATTCCCTCATGAAGAGAGATCTACTTCGAGCCTTAGAAAAGATAATTGAATAAAAAATCTGACTTGAAAAAAAAAAAATCAAACAACAATGTAGTTTACCATAGGTAGGATGCACTATGGGTGATGCGTCTTCTCCTTGACAATAAGTCTCTTTACCCGGACTCTCGCGGGACATTAGGTTATCTAGTGACCTTGATACTAGGTGACGACTCCTAAGAATTATAGTCATAATTTTATGACTATAAACTAACTTTTATTGTGCATCCTCTCCTCTCCGGGGATGGCAAGGCATGAAACATGAAAAAACATCGTCTCGACAACCACCAAGTACCTTCATATTACCAATGATCATTACCTTTAACACTTGGAACTTTGATTTTTCATGCTTTTATTTTATGTATAAATAGCGGCTACGCTTATGATTATAGTGTGTGGAAAATAAAGAGAGAAACACTATAAAGAAAGAGAGGGCAAGATTTTTTCAATATGTAAGCTTGTTATTTTGTGAAATAAAATAGCTGGTCTTATTTTTTCTATATATATAGAATATGATTAAATTCTCAACACGTTTCATGCTTTTGATGACTCTTAATCTTTTGAAACTGGGAAATCTAGTGAATTGTTTTGTCCTTGTTTTTTATCTATAGGAACCGAAAGTCAAGGCTTTATACATCGAATAGAATTTTTATTGAACACTCAAAGAAATAAAATAAATCAGATTGCATGAGTTCCTAGAGAAATTATTTCGTGTGGTGACATTGATCCTTAAAGCCCTAGAATGGGGTAAGAGTTTAAGCCTTAACAAAGGGATATATCTCATAAATAACCATGCAACTCCCACCAACAACCCTAGCCCCTTGCTTTCCATAAGCAACTCTTGGAAGTTCACCGATTGCACCGTCGAGACACTTCTTACAATCAGCACTAGAAAGATCCCTCGTGCAGTGAGCCATTCCATAAAGCTTCGTAGATCCTTCAGGGAGGTCCATCTCTCCGGCCGCATACAATTTGGTTGAGTTAAAAGAAGCCTTGGTCGCTAGTCGGCTCAACAGCTCGACAGTCTTCTCGTGAAACAGCACTGGGTTGCTCACGTTATTCACATTCCACATGTAGACCTTGTTCTCGTCATCAATCTGGCCAAAGAAGTCGGTGTCAGAATACTTCAAAAGACAGTTATCGTACGCTATGATTGCACGTTTGCTATTTGGGCAGCTCTTGCGGATCTCCCTTGCTGCAATAACAGCGCAGGTTCTGCAATCTGAGGATGAGACATCTCCTCTGCAGAGAACGAGCCCATATGGTCGGTCTAGGTTGGTCTGACCTAAGGAACCAAGAGCAAAGCCTTCGGCTGGAGCAAGGTGATTGATAGAACCCATGAGGACACTCAAGCTTGTCTTGTAAGAGCTAGTGGCGGTTGAGTTCGTGGTGCTGGAACACCTGCTGAAGAGAGGGTCGGTTCCAAGAACATTTTGGAGAAGGAGAGCAAAAGCTAGCAAATACAGAGAGGAGGTGAGTCTTGAGGAAGACATTTTTCCAGGTACTTAATTTGCGTATGAGGCAGATGAGGTTTGATGAGGTTTGGGACGATATGATGATACCATGCATGTATTTATAGTGGTAATCTTAAGGTTGAGTGATCAGGATTGATTGAAGTAAGAGAGGGCCGACCTTGTCAAATCTTGGATTTGCAAACTGCTCAATTGATTGCAAGAAGCGTTCAACAATTACTATCAAGAGTTGAGGGACGACGTCGTAATGTCTTCGGGAAGGTGATTAAGAAAATGTCAATTAACCATAATATTAATATTGTATATAGCACACAAAGCTGACTTGTAAAAGCCTATAAAATAAATAAAAAGAAGAAGGATCGGGTGAATATCATGTATGCCTATGCACTCTATTGACTTTATCTTTAGCATTTTTCTTAACATACTAATCGTTTTTTAATATTTCACTGAATTTCTAGCTCCGCAACCGTCCGAGAACACAGGTTGATGCAAAGGCTGCTATCATTCGATCTAAAAGATCGACCAACTTCTGAAGAGGTGCTTGCTCTATCGTATTTACTTTGTTAGAGAGTAATATAAATTATATTCTAGGGTTTTATCTAATATTTTAAGTTTTTAGGTGAGATGATTCCTTAATATGGTATCAGAGCCTTGTTGACTCAGCGATCACGAATTCGAATCTCATCACCCCCATTCTATTTGATAAAAATCAAGCACAAGTTAATGTGAGCATGTGCAAGTTTCAAGTCCAAATGACTTTCACTTGAAGGGGTATTTTAGAGAGTACTATTAATCATATTCTGTAGCTTTACCTAACAACTTAAACTTTTAGGTGAGATGGTTCCTTAACATTATCCAAAAAAGAGCTACATTTCCTGCTGCTCCTTATCTTTATTTTATTGCTGTACTGATTGATGGAATTTTTTTATAGTAGTCATTAGCTGACCCTTACTTTAAGGGCCTAGCCAAAGTTGCAATTATATGATCATTTGGCCTCTAAATCATTGATGATAAAATGGTTTAAAAGATTTATTTGTTTTGGGGTTAGAGTATTGTTTTTTCTGGAATTGTTGTGATCTACAACTATAAATATATGATTTCTGCATTTTTTTCCCCTTTTAACCTTCCCTTTTGTTCACAGGTCTACTGACCTTGAATGCCATCAGGTCGCAAGGCACCAAGTTAGGGCCTGGTCAAACTCTACGAGAAAGTTAATTACTTTTATTCGGACGGTTGTGGGCTAGAAATTAATATTAAAAAACGATTAGTATGCTAAGAAAATTGCGAAAGATAATAAAAGTCAATAGAGTGCACAGGCATACATGATATTCACCCGATCTTTCTTCTCTTTATTTTATTTTATAGGCCTTTACAATTCAGCTTTGTGTGCTATATACAATGTTAATATTATGGATAATTGACATTTTCTTAATCAGCTCCCCGAAGATATTACGACGTCGTCCCTCAACTCATGATCCCCCATTATATAATTAATTGTTGAACGGTTCTTGTCATCTTGAGCAGTTGGCAAATCCAGGATTTGACAAGGTCGGCCCTCTCTTACTTCAATCAATCCTCAATCGACATTAAGATTGTAGGAAAATTATGATCTGAACAGTAGTTGTTAGTAACAAGCACTGTTCAGATCAAAATCTGGAAAATTGCCAAGAATGAAGAACAGATGAAGAAATAAATTCTGGGCAGGAAAATCAAGGAAAAATACTTAGAAAAATTGAAATTTGGAACAAATCACATGAACTTTATTGAATTGAAATAGCCTATATATAGGCTTACAATGCTAATGAATTGAAAAACATAAAACTCTCAACAATTTGAGAGATAATCGGATAAACATAAATTTGAAAGTTTAAACTTGTTTTAGCTAATGATAAATCCTACAGCTAATGATAAATCCTACAGCTAAATCTTCTTATCCAAAGCTAATCTCACATTAGAATTTTAACACTCCTCCTTGAGATTTGCTTTGGGCAATCCCAACTTCATCTTCAGAAATTCCAGACTTGCTACTGGAATTATCTTGGTCTTCAAGTCATGATGAACTTGACTTATATCAGCCCTGTTTTGGCCTACATCACCATCAAGATTTCCTTCACATGTTGCTCCTCCTGTATTCATGTACCATTCTCTAACATAACATTCCTCAACATTAATTTCTTTGCCATTAAGAATCTTGACAGTTTCGGCAGCATCCTCAGCCTTTTCAAAGTTCACAATTTCAAAACATTTTGATTTTTCCTTAGAATCCCTCACCATCACAGCACTATCAATTTCTTCATGATCAGTAAGAACATCTTTCAAGCCTTCATGTGTTGTGGATTCAGCCGAATTGTTCACATAACCATTGTTGGATTTCATGCTATACATATCACCATCTTTGATTTTCCCATCTTTGTCACATATTTGCAGCCTTTTGCAAAGCTGAGCACCATCATTAATCATGCCACTATTATGCATTACCTTTAATGAATTAAGGTTAACATGATTATGCCATAATACACTCTCATCAGTCATGACACTAATAGCATTCCTTTCAATCGCATCCAGTTTTAAGTAAAAACTATTACCATTCATTTCAACTCTTGCTAACTTTGTTCCATATCCGTCAGAAATGAGACAAGTCTTTCCTTTGAAAGAGACTTCATATCCATTCTTCAACATTTGTGCAACACTAAGCAAGTTTTGGTCTAGTTCTGGAATGTAAAGAACATTGTGAACAATCTTAGTACCTCTTTTAGTGTTGACAGACAATTGTCCCTTTCCCTTTAGCTTGCACAACATCACCATTTCCCAATTTGATTCTCGGTTGAACAGATTCATCAAGGGAAGAGAAAATTGCCAAATGCTTGGTCATGTGGCTTGTGCAGCCACCGTCAATCATCCAAACCTTTGCTCCATGTGTGTTGATATCCCTGTGATGCCATAAACAATTGTTCATCCTCCTCCTTTTCTTCTTCGGTCACATTTACTTGCCGTTGAATAGGGCCGATGGGGTTGACTGTTCTTAGCTCTGCAAAAACTTCTCACTATGACCGAGATTATTGCAAAAAGAACATTTGAAGGAAGGTTTGTTTTTTGTACCAAAGCAATCCTTCTCGAAAGCATGGTTGGTTCTTCCGCAATGAGTGCAAGGTGAGTAAATTTGTTTACCCGCGATCATTTCAGCTTTTCCATTGAGTGGATTTTAAATGGTTCTTTCTCTCGCATATTTCCCTGAATTTCTTCCCATAGTGCTGGCTTGGAAGGCACCCTCCATAACCTCTTCATCTCTCATTAGCACCCTTTGTTCTTGGATGTGAAGTTTGCTAATCAATTCTGCAGTAGAGAGAGTTTGCAAATCGCAAGACTCTTCTATAGCGGATATTTTGGATTCAAACTTCGTGGAAGAGACATCATAAGCTTTTCAACAACTTTATGATCCTCAAACGTCCCGCCCCAAAAGCCTCGATTTGATTGACAATGTTTATCAACCCTCGCGGAGTAGTCTTTGATGGACTCATTGTCCTTCATTTTGATCAGCTCAAACTCTCTTTTAAATGCCAGCAACCTCATGTTTTTTGTCCCTCAGCTACGCCTTCAAACTCAACTTGGAGTTTGTCCCATATCTTCTTTGGGTTTTCCAAGTCCATTACTTTGGTGAAGACGTGATCTCGAAATTCCGTAATGAAGACAAGTAATAGCCCCGTCCTTTTTCATTTTTTTCTTCTTCAAAAAACTTTCATCTGCGCAATTGTAGGGTCTTCATTTAATGGTGTGGAATCAATATCTGTCTCCACAACATTCCATAACCCTTGGGATCGCGAAAAAAACTTCATCTTGACAGCCCGGATGTGATAATTTTCTCCCGTAAAAAACCGGAATTGCAGCGAAAGCATTATTGTTGGAGGTTGACATGATTTTTTGAAAGTAAAAAGCTCACTAGTGTTTACACTCAATTAAACTCTAACTCTCTATGTTTGTCTCTCAAAAAAGAACCCCCACGGATCCCGCAAGAAAACGTGCTCGATACCACTTGTAGGAAAATTATGATCCGAACGAGTAGTTGTTAGTAACAAGCACCGTTCGAGATCAAAATCTGGAAAAATTGCCGAGAATGAAGAACAGATGAAGAAATAAATTCTGGGCAGGAAAATCAAGGAAAAATACTTAGAAAAATTGAAATTTGGAACAAATCACATGAACTTTATTGAATTGAAATAGCCTATATATAGGCTTACAATGCTAATGAATTGAAAAACATAAAACTCTCAACAATTTGAGAGATAATCGGATAAACATAAATTTGAAAGTTTAAACTTGTTTTAGCTAATGATAAATCCTACAGCTAATGATAAATCCTACAGCTAAATCTTCTTATCCAAAGCTAATCTCACATTAGAATTCTAACAAAGATTACCACTATAAATACATGCATGGTATGATCATATCGTCCCAAACCTCATCGAACCTCATCTGCCTCATACGCAAATTAAGTGCTTGGAACAATGTCTCCCTCAAGACTCACCTCATCTCTCTATTTGCTAGCTTTTGCTCTCCTTCTCCAAAATGTTCTTGGATACGACCCTCTCTTCAGAAAGTGTTCCAGCACCACGAACTCAACCGCCACTAGCTCTTACAAAACAAGCTTGAGTGTCCTCATGGGTTCTATCAATCAACTTGCTCCAGCTGAAGGCTTTGCTCTTGGTTCCTTAGGTCAGAACAACCTAGACCGACCATATGGGCTCTTTCTCTGCAGAGGAGATGTCTCATCCTCAGATTGCAGGACCTGCGCTGTTATTGCAGCTAGGGAGATCCGCAAGAGCTGCCCAAGTAGCAAACGTGCAATCATAGCGTACGATAACTGTCTTTTGAAGTATTCTGACACCGACTTCTTTGGCCAGATTGATTACGAGAACAAGTTCTACATGTGGAATGTGAATAACGTGAGCAACCCAGTGCTGTTTACCGAGAAGACTATCGAGCTGTTGAGCCAACTAGCGACCAAGGCTTCTTACAACTCAACAAAATTGTATGCGGCCGGAGAGATGGACCTCCCTGAAGGATCCATGAAACTTTATGGAATGACTCACTGCACGAGGGATCTTTCTAGTGCTGATTGTAAGAAGTGTCTTGACGGTGCAATCGGTGAACTTCCACGAATAGCTTATGGAAAGGAAGGGGCTAGGGTTATTGGTGGGAGTTGCATGGTTATTTATGAGATATATCCCTTTGTTAAGGCTTAAACTCTTACACCATTCTAGGGTTATTTATGAGAAAAAAATTCTCTAGGAACTCATGCAATTTGATTTATTTTATTTCTTTGATTGTTCAATAAAAAATCTATTCGATGAATAATGCCTTGACTTTCGGTTCCTATAGATAAAAAACAAGGACAAAACAAGATTAAGAGTCATCAAAAGCATGAAACGTCTTGAGAATTTAATCATATTCTATATAAATAGAAAAAATAAAACCAGCTCTTTTATTTCACAAAATAACAAGTTTACATATTGAAAAACTCTCACCCTCTCTTTCTTTATAGTGTCTCTCTTTATTTTCCATACACAATAATCATAAGCGTAACTGCTATTTATACACAAAATAAAGCATGAAAAATGAAAGTTCCAAGTGTTAAAGGTAATGATTATTGGTAATATGAAGGTAGTTGGTGGTTTTCGCGACGACGTTTTTTCAAGTTTCGTGCGTTGCTATCCCCGGAGAGGAGACGATGCACAATAAAAGTTAGTTTATAGTCATAAAATTATGACTATAATTCTTAGGAGTCGTCACCTAGTATCAATGTCACTAGAAAACTTAATGTTCTGCGAGAATCCGGGTAAAGAGACTTATTGTCAAGGAGAAGACGCATCACCCCCAGTGCATCCTACCAATGGTAAACTACATTGTTGTTTGATTGTTTTTTTTTCAAGTCAGATGTTTTATTCGATGGTCTTTTCTAAGGCTCGAAGTAGATCTCTCTTCGTGAGGGAGTTTCTACTTTGTTGGAGGTAGAAAACCTAACTGTTCTAAAGTTTGAAATTTTTTCACACTTCATTTAAAACCTCTTTCTTTACTATCAGCAAGTGTATTTTATAATGTAATTTACACCCCAACAATTAAAACAAAATATTTTTTTGTATATATTTTGGCTAAATTCCAACGGATAATTGTAAACTAATTACCATAACCAATTTTCATTTCAAAACATGAGAAATAAGCTATATTTGTTTTTTTACAAAAAATATGCTTGAAAAAACCTTGGAATTCGATCGTATGCACGAAAATAACAATTTTTTTGCTGTGTTTTTAAATATGATTTTTTTAGATTATTTTTTTAGAAAAAAAAAAATTGGATTGGGCCAACCAAGTTAGGCCAAAGAGCCCAATTCTACAGGACTTGGGCCGGACCTGGCCAAAACAACTGGATTGGGTCGAGAACAGGTCCAGACCAAGACTAAAACATAAAAGAAAAGGAAAAAAAATAGGTACAGAGTGAATTGGTTCACACTGCACTGTTCACGTATTGCATGAACAGTGCACAATAAATTAATTCACTCTTGCATTGTCCATGTGTTACGTGACCAGTAGAAGAGGAGTCGACTGAGGGTGATGAGAGGCTCACCTACCACTACTGCTTGGGTAGAGGAGCTCGAGGTGGTTTTGCTGGTGGTGGCGGTGTCGGAAATAGAAAGCTACCATTATTGTAAGAGAGAGAGAGCTCACACTTCAAGAGAGAGCTCACACTTCAAGGGAGAGAGAGAGAGAGAGAGAGAGAGAGAGAGAGGGTCGCTGACGATAGTGGAGGTTCTGCTAGTGCTAGGGAAGAGAAAGAGTGGCTATTGCTGGTCTCGTGGTTGTGGATAAACTTTCTCCCCCCTTCTCTGTGTCTGTCGTGACTCCCTCGCCTCGTTCCCCCTCATGCATGGTTCTTCTATTCTATATATAGACGTAGGAGGTAACCATTTCATGTGGTGGTGGGTTACCTCCTGCAATGGCCCGCCTGTAGCGACATGCGTGCAACGGCGTGTTGCAGGCTTTGGGGTGGAAATGTATTTTGATCCCTCAATTTATAATTATTCCAATTGCACCCCTAATTGGCTTTAAACTTTTAAATTTGTGCAATTGTATCCCTGCTGAAATTTCAATAAAAGCCTTAGCTTTGCGTGTCTTTTTTATTTTGGTCCTTGGTTTTGGATTTATGCGATTTGACCCTCAATTGACCATTAAACTCTCAGTTTTCTTCAGTTTTGCCCCTGACTCCAAACAATTGACTTGAAAAAAATTCAATTTGATCTCCAAAAATTTCAATCTCCTTAATTGAACCCGGATTAAGCTCAAAAACTTGATTTTTTTAATCAATTAAGCCTCTAATAAAATTCATTTTACCAATTTAAAATATAATTACATCCTTGCACTTAATCAAATCCTTCAATTAGACCCTAAATTAATTTCTAAACATAATTATACTTTAAATTGGCCCATAATTAAATCAAATTGGCCTATAAAAATATAATTATGCCTTTCCATCTTCATTTTTAAGCAGATTTATACAATAATAAATTATTTTAGCCTTCAATCTTTATTTTCCTTTATTTTTAGGCACAAAAGAAGTACGATCGGGCTCTCGAAAATGTCAAAATTTTCCACCTTGTTTTTTCTGCCAACGTCAGCTCCTTTTACTTTATTTTTATTATTTTTGTTTTATTTTGAATAGATTTTAGGGAATAAACCAGGAACAAGTTATGACAATGGTTGCGACTAATGATTATTGGTCAATGATTGGTGGTTGTTATCCTTGACCTTTTGGATTGAGTTTGCTACAATAAACTCCCCTTTAAACTTAATCGAGGGATGTCATTCCAAGCATGAACTTCAATATAATAAATGCTTCTATCTTTAATGGTTTTGTAAAGAAATCTTTAACTGATTAGAAAATGGTAAAAAGAATTTCCAGCAAAGAGCTTTGACAATGCTATGATATAAGATTTTATGGGGGTATTTGGATCGCAACAAACAAGCTGATGCTCAGAATTGTTTATAGATTTTTATTAGCAGCAATATTCTATGCAACTTCCTTTTACCTTCTGTGCTTTGATTTAATCAATAAATATCTGAATTATTATATATATAAACGCAATATCAATGTATTATAGCTTGGCCAAAGTCCAATAACTCAGCTGGCTGCACTTGCTGGCAGAGAAGGTCCATTGTTATTGTTATTTCATGTACGACTAGTCACTAATTATGATGATGATGATAGCTTAGTTGATGGTAGTTGGTTTCTTTTCTTAAATTATCCACTCTCTTGGAAGCAGATGCACATATTATACTTTGATATTAAAAAAAAAAAAACATGGGGTATTCACTATATGTGTTAGCAGACATAAATCACTAGGGATAGCCATGCTTATATTTTTATAATTTTTTTTTTGTTTTTAGTTTTATTTTAGGCAATTTGATTCTAATTTAAGGTCAATTGCTATTAATATTTAAAAAAGTTATACGTTATAATTCATGTCAAGTTTATATTAATTGAACATTACATCACATTGATTCAAGCGTGCAGATCGAATATAACTTTTATTGAACAATCAGAGAAATAAAATAAATCAGATTGCTTGTGTTCCTAGCTAGAACAATTATTTCGTGTGGTGACATTGATCCTTAAAACCCTAGAATGGTGTTAGAGTTTAAGCCTTAACAAATGGATTTATTTTATAAATAGCCATGCAACTCCCACCAAAAGCCCTAGCCCATTCCTTTCCATAAGCATCTCTTGGAAGTCCACCGATTGCACCGTCAAGACACTTCTTACAATCAGCACTAGAAAGATCCCTCGTGCAGAGAGTAAGTCCATAAACTTTCATAGATCCTTCAGGGATGTCCATCTCTCCGTCCGCATACAATTTCGTCGAGTTATAAGAAGCCTTGGTTGCGAGTTGGCTCAACAGCTCGATAGTTTTCTCGGTAAACAGCACTGGGTTGCTCACGTTATTCCCATTCCACATGTAGAACTTGGTTTCGTCATCAATCTGGCCAAAGAAGTCTTTCTCAGAATACTTCAAAAGACAGTTATCGTACGCTATGACTGCTCGTTTGCTATCTGGGCAGCTCTTGCTGATCTCCCTGGTTGCATTAACAGCGCAGGTCCTGCAATCTGAGGATGAGACATCTCCTATGCAGAGAACGAGCCCGTATGGTCGGTCTAGGTTGTTCTGACCTAAGGAACCAAGAGCAAAGCCTTCGACAGGAGCAAGTTGATTGATAGAAACCATTAGGACACTCAAGCTTGTCTTGTAAGAGCTAGTGACAGATGAGTTCGGGGTAATGGAACAGCTTCTCAAGAGAGGGTCGGTTCCAAGAACATTGTGGAGAAGGAGAGCAAAAGCTAGCAAATAGAGAGAGGAGGTGAGTCTTGAGGAAGACATTGTTCCAGGTACTTAATTTGCGTATGAGTTTGATGAGGTTTGGGATGATATGATGATACCATGCTTGTATTTATAGTGGTAATCTTAAGGTTGAGTGATCAGGATTGATTGAAGTAAGAGAGGGACGACCTTGTCAAATCTTGGATTTGCAAAATGCTCAATTGATCATTTCAAGAAGCGTTCAACAATTAATATAATGGGTGATCATGAGTTGAGGGACGACGTCGTAATATCTTCGGGAAGTGATTGAGAAAATGTCAATTAACCATGGTATTAATTATTGTATATGGCAGATGTACAAAGCTGAATTGTAAAACGCCTATTAAATAAATAAAATGAAGAAAGATCGGGTGAATATCATGCACTTGACTTTATCTTTCGCATTTTTCTTTGCATACCAATCGATTTTTTTAATATTTCACTGAATTTCTAGCCCCGCAACCGTCCGAGAAAAAGTAATTAACTCTCTCGTAGAGTTTGTCACTATGATATAGTTATTTTGACGTTACCCGATCAGCTTGATAGATTAAAAAACAACTTGGATGATTATTAAAAAATAAAGTTAAGAAAAAAATATCCAACTCAATCTCTTGCATAAGTCAAGTTTAAAATTAAATATGTGGAATTGCTCCAATATGGGATAGTCAACTTAACCAATCCAAAAATAATTTACATGATTAATAAAAAATATCTAGAAACAAAAAAAAAAAACTATTTTTATTTGGTTCATATTTAAAATTAAATATATGATTTTTATAATATGGTATTGTACAAATGTAAAATCCCTTGTAAACAATTACTGAGTATATATATATATATATATATATATATATATATATATATATATATATATATATATATATATATATATATATATATACTAGCTATTTTCCCGTGCTTCGCCGCAGTCGGAAACATATTTTTTTCAACACAACAAATATTAATTATGTGTGATTTTTTTATTATAATATAAATTTAAGCAAAATAATAAATATGTACATAATTCCTATGGTGTGCGACTTTCCTATAAAATCAAGAAGATTTGAATACCTGAATTATCAAATTCACTGTATTAGAATTAGTGCATTTTATAATCCAAATTAAATTAAAAACAACAAACAAAATATAAATTGTGAAAACACCAACAATAATCAAATAACAAAAATAAACAGTTCATTTTCTATCTACAAAAAGAAGTAAACATAATTGAAAATTCATTCTTATGTTACCATCATTATCATGACTATAAAAGTTAAAATTATTATCAATATTAGTGCTCAAACAACTAAAATCATTAAATTATCACAAAGAATAAAAAAACAGATAAAAAATAATCACTAAAATTATTATTATTAATGCGTAAATAATGAAATCATTTGATTCGAAAAACAGATAAAAAAAATAAAGAAAAAAATATTAATTTTGAAAAGATCACCAACATAAATTAAAATTTCAGTACTGAACTAAATAAAAATAAAACCCCAATAAAAAATAAAACTCCAACAAAAACTAAAAGCAATAGATTTGCCCTTCTTGTTTATCGATCAGAGAAACAGAATTCTCTCAACATCAACCATCAAGAAAACAAAGAATCTTTGGCAGTACTATTTTTTTCTCACAGAACCCTTCAATAGTCTTAGTTTTCATAGCGAACAGATACTGAAAATAAAATCACAGAAACTACGGAAAGATAAAATAAGGAAACAGCAAAGAAGACAGATTATTTTGGGGGCTCTAGGGGAGGAGCAGAATCCCACATCGACTAAAACTTAGACGTCTCTACCCTTTATAACCGACACGCAAAACAATGAAACTCTTTTGTATTTTATTTATTACCAACAAGGAAATTTACTCTCTATCTCTCTGTTCTGTTAATTTCTTACCTCTTCTGTTCTGAAATTAATATCTAACATGGTTTTATATTTTCTTGTGTAATCTGTCATGATTTTTTTCTATTATTTTATTGCGTAATTTAAGATATAATTTTATTAAATACAATAATATTTCTTATTAAATACTTTTCAATTTTGTTTTTGTTTTCAAATATTTTTAGCATCAACAGGTGCTTCTTGTGCAATCTGTCATGATTGTTTTCCTTTAATTTTTTATTTTATTTTTATTGTGTATATATATTTTAATTATTATGTAACAACCATAGCTCAAGGGTTTTGCAAATTAACTTAGTTTGACATGAGTTAATCTAAAATATTACCGGTTTAATATTAAAAATATTAATAAAACAACTGTCTCTAACTTTCTAGATTAAACATGGTTAAATATATCAATCAAGTTGCGTTTGTATTCACCTAGTTGATCAAGTTACATGAAATCATAAATCATCTATTAGGCGGTTCATTGATTTGCTTTTCTTGTGGTCTCAGGTTTGAGTCATGTGATTGTTAATGTGATGACAAGTGAAATTTTACATTTTCATTAACTTCAAGGTTCATAGAATTAATCAAGGTGCATGCAATCTGACCCAGACACCCATGATAATAATAATAAAAAGTTACATGAAATCATGTTTAACTTGAATTTACATTTATAACAGAAATCATTGGCATTATTCTTGGTGATAATTCTCAAGATCTTCAGCTAGGATTCTAGTGTTTGCAGTTTGCGTTTCTCGATGAAATTTGTGGTAGAAGCATGTCTCCCTTCCACGGTATGAGTTGCAATAACATGATCCTTTGGCCTCTAAATCATTGATTATAGAATGGTTTAAAAGATTTATTTGTTTCGAGGGTTTGATTATTGTTTTATCTAGAATTCTTGTGATCTACCACTATAAACATATGATTTCTGCATTTTTTCCCCTTTAACCTTTTCTTTTGTTCACAGGTTTACTGCTCACTCAAACACAATCCCACCTAATATGCATTCAAATTCAACCTCATTTGACAACAAGGAAGTTACAGAAGATGCTTCTAAGAACTTAAGAGTACAAGATATATTATAGAAATCCAGCAAAGGTCGCAAGGCACCGAGTTAGGGCTTGGTCAAATTAAATGCAATGACAAACTCTACGGGCTAGAAATTCAGTGAAATATTAAAAATCGATTAGAATGCTAAGAAAAATGCGAAAGATAAAGTCAAGTATTCTGTGCTATATACAATATTAATATTATGGTTAATTGACATTTTCTTAATCACCTTCCCCAAGATATTACGACGTCGTCCCTCAACTCATGATCCCCCCATTATATAATTAATTGTTGAACGCTTCTTGTCATCTTGAGCAGTTGGCAAATTCAAGATTTGACAAGGTCGGCCCTCTCTTAATTAAGATTACCAGTACTATAAATACATGCATGGTATCATCATATCGTCCCAAACCTCATCAAACCTAGCTAGCCAGCAATAATCATCTGCCTCATACGCAAATTAATTAGTACTTGGAACAATGTCTTCCTCAAGACTCACCTCCTCTCTCTATTTGCTAGCTTTTGCTCTCCTTCTCCAGAATGTTCTTGGAACCGACCCTCTCTTCAGCAGGTGTTCCAGCACCACGAACTCAACAGCGACTAGCTCTTACAAGACAAGCTTGAATGTCCTCATGGGTTCTATCAATCACCTTGCTCCAGCCGAAGGCTTTGCTCTTGGTTCCTTAGGTCAGAATAACCTAGACCGACCATATGGGCTCGTTCTCTGCAGAGGAGATGTCTCACCCTCAGATTGCAGAACCTGCGCTGTTATTGCAGCAAGGGAGATCCGCAAGAGCTGCCCAAATAGCAAACGTGCAATCATAGCGTACGATAACTGTCTTTTGAAGTATTCTGACACCGACTTCTTTGGCCAGATTGATGACGAGAACAAGTTCTACATGTGGAATGTGAATAACGTGAGCAACCCAGTGCTGTTCACCGAGAAGACTATCGAGCTGTTGAGCCAACTAGCGACCAAGGCTTCTTACAACTCAAAGAAATTGTATGCGGCCGGAGAGATGGACCTCCCTGAAGGATCCATGAAACTTTATGGAATGACTCACTGCACGAGGGATCTTTCTAGTGCTGATTGTAAGAAGTGTCTTGACGGTGCAATCGGTGAACTTCCAAGAGTTGCTTATGGAAAGGCAGGGGCTAGGGTTGTTGGTGGGAGTTGCATGGCTATTTATGAGATATATCCCTTTGTTAAGGCTTAAACTCTTGCACCATTCTCGGGCTTTAAGGATCAATGTCACCACACGAAATAATTTCTCTAGGAACTCATGCAATCTGATTTATTTTATTTCTTTGATTGTTCAATAAAAATTCTATTCGATGAAGAAAGCCTTGACTTTCGGTTCCTATAAATAAAAAACAAGGACAAAACAATTCACTAGATTTCCCAGTTTCGAAAGATTAAGAGTCATCAAAAGCAGGAAACGTGTTGAGAATTTAATCATATTCTATATAAATAGAAAAAATAAAACCAGCTCTTTTATTTAACAAAATAACAAGCGTACATATTGAAAAACTCTCACCCTCTCTTTCTTTATAGTGTTTCTCTCTTTATTTTCCACACACAATAATCATAAGCTCATAAGCGTAGCCGCTATTTATACACAAAATAAAAGCATGAAAACTCAAAGTTCCAAGTGTTAAAGGTAATGATTATTGGTAATATGAAGGTAGTTGGTGGTTGTCGCGGCGATGTTTTTTCATGTTTCGTGCGTTGCCATCCCCGGAGAGGAGAGGATGCATAATAAAAGTTAGTTTATAGTCATAAAATTATGACTATAATTTTTAGAAGTCGTCACCTAGTATCAAGGTCACTAGAAAACATAATATTCTGGGAGAATCCGAGTAAGGAGACTTATTGTAATGAGAAGACGCATCACCCCCGAGTGCATCTAACCTATGGTAAACTACATTGTTGTTTGATTTTTTTTTCACGTCAGATTTTTTATTTGATGGTCTTTTCTAAGGCTCGAAGTAGATCTCTCTTCGTGAGGGGGTTTCTACGTTGTTGGAGGTAGAAAATCTAATTGTTCTAAAGTTTTTATAATTTTTTCACACTGCATTTAAAACCTCTTTCTTTACTATCAGCAAGTGTATTTTACAATGTAATTTACACCCTGACAATTAAAACAAAATATTATATATTTTGGCTAAATTCCAACGGATAATCGTAAACCAGTTATGATAACTAATTTTCATTTGAAAACATGAGAAATACGCTATATTTTTTTTTCTTAAAAAAAATATACTTGGAAAAACCTTGAAATTCGGTCGTATGCACGAAAATAACAATTTTTTTGTTGTGTTTTTAAATATGATTTTTTTTATATTATTATTTTTAGAAAAAAAAATTCGGATTGAGCCCGACCCAATTAAATGGGTCGGCTCAACGAAGTTAGGCCAAAGGGCCCAATTCTGCGGGACTTGGGTCGGACCTGTCCAAACCAACTGGATTGGGTTGAGAACAGGTCCAGTCCAAGAATAAAACATAAAAGAAAAAGAAAAAAAATAGGTGCAGAGTGAATTGGTTCACTCTGCACTGTTCACGTATTGCATGAACAGTGCACAGTGAATTAATTCACTTTTGCATTGTCCATGTGTTACGTGAGCAGTAGAAGGGGAGTCAAATGAGGGTGATGAGAGGCTCACCTACCACTACTGCTTGGGTAGAGGAGCTCGAGGTGGTTTTGTTGGTGGTGGCGATGTTGGAAATAGAAAGCTACCATTATTGTAAGAGAGAGAGTGGTCTCGTGGTTGTGGATAAACTTTCTCCCCTTGTCTCTGTGTCTGTCGTGACTCCCTCGCCCCATTCCCCCTCATGCATGGTTCTTATATTCTATTTATAGACGTAGGAGGTAACAATTTCGTATGGTGGTGGGTTACCTCCTGCAATGGCCAGCCTGTAGCGACATGCGTGCAACGACGTGTTGTAGGCTTTAGGGTGGAAATGTATTTTGATCCCTCAATTTGTAATTGTTCTAATTGCACCCCTAATTGGCTTTAAACTTTTAAATTTATGCAATTGTATCCCCGCCGAAATTTCAATAAAAGCCTTAGCTTTGCATGTCTTTTTTATTTTGATCCTTGGTTTTGGATTCATGCGATTGGACCCTCAATTGACCATTAAACTCTCAGTTTTCTTCAATTTTGCCCCTGATTCCAAACAATTGACTTGAAAAAAATTCACTTTGGTCTCCAAAAATTTCAATCTCCTCAATTGAACTCGGATTAAGCTCAAAAACTTGATTTTTTTTAATCAATTAAGCCTCTAATAAAATTCATTTTACCAATTTAAAGTATAATTAAATCCTTGCACTTAATCAAATCCTTCAATTAGACCCTAAATTAATTTATAAACATAATTATACTTTATATTGGCCCATAATTAAATCAAATTAGCCTATAAAAATATAATTATGCCTTTCCATCTTTATTTTTAATCAGATTTATATAATAATAAATTATTTTAGCCTTGAATTTTTATTTTCTTTTATTTTTAGGCACAGAAGAGGTAAGATTGGGCTCTCGAAAATGTCTAAATTTTCCACCTTGTTTTTTCTATCAACGTCAACCCCTTTTACTTTATGTTTGTTTTATTTTGAATAGATTCTGGGGAATAAATCAGAAATGAGTTATGACAATGGTTGCGACTAATGATTATTGGTCAATGATTGGTGGTTGTTATCCTTGACCTTTTGGATTGAGTTTGCTACAATAAACTCCCCTTTATGTTAGAGAATAATATAAATCATATTATGGGGCCTCACTTACAAGCTTAAGCTTTTAGGTGAGATAGTTTCTTAACATGGTATCAGAGCCTTGTTGACCCAGCGGTCACGAGTTCGAATCTCACCACCCCCATTCTATTTGATAAAAATCAAGCATAAGGTGATATGGGCCTATGCAAGTTTCAAGCTCAAAAGACTTTCACTTGAGGGGATGTGTTAGAGAATAATATAAATCATATTATGGGGCCTCACTTACAAGCTTAAGCTTTTAGTTGAGATGGTTCCTTAACACTTTAAACTTAATCGAGGGATGTCATTCCAAGCATGAACTTCAATATGATACATGCTTCTATCTTTAATGGTTTTGTAAAGAAATCTTCAATTGATTAGAAAATGGTAGAAAGAATTTCCAGCAAAGAGCTTTGACAATGCTATGATATAAGATTTTATGGGGGTATTTGGATCGCAACAAACAAAGCTGATCCTCAGAATTGTTTATAGATTTTTATTAGCAGCAATATTCTATGCAACTTCCTCTTACCTTCTGTGCTTTGATTTAATCAATATATATCTGAATTATTATATATATAAACGCAATATCAATGTATTATAGCTTGGCCAAAGTCCAATAACTCAGCTGGCTACACATGCTGGCAGAGAAGGTCCACTGTTATTGCTATTGCATGTACGACTAGTCCCTAATTATGATGATGATGGTGATAGCTTAGTTGATGGTAGTTGGTTTCTTTTCTTAAATTATCCACTCTCTCTCGGAAGCAGATGCACATATTATACTTTGATATTATAAAAAAACATGGGATATTCACTATATGTGTTAGCAGACATAAATCACTAGGGATAGCCATGCTTATTTTTTTATATTTGTTTTGTTTTTAGTTTTATTTTAGGCAATTGGATTCTAATTTAAGGTCAATTGCTATTAATATTTAAAAAAGTTGTACGTTATAATTCATGTCAAGTTTATATTAATTGAACATTACATCACAATGATTCAAGCGTGCAGATCGAATATAACTTTTATTGAACAATCAGAGAAATAAAATAAATCAGATTGCTTGTGTTCCTAGCTAGAACAATTATTTCGTGTGGTGACATTGATCCTTGCAGCCCAAGAATGGCGTAAGAGTTTAAGCCTTAACAAAGGGATTTATCTGATAACCAACCGTGCAACTCCCACCAAAAAACCTTGCCAATTCCTTTCCATAAGCAAGTCGTACAAGTTCAACGATTGCACCGTCAAGACACTTCTTACAATCAGCACTAGAAAGATCTCTGGTGCAGGTAGTCATTCCATAAAGTTTCGTAGATCCTTCAGGGAGGTCTATCTCTCCGGCCGCGAACAGTTTCGTCGAGTTATAAGAAGCCTTGGTCGCGAGTTGGCTCAACAGCTCGGTAGTCTTCTGGTTAAACACCACCGGGTTGCTCACGTTATTCTCATTCCACATGTAGAACGTGGTGTTGTCATCAATCCGGCCAAAGAAGTCGGTGTCGGAATACTTCAAAAGACAGGTATCGTACGCTACGAATCCACCTCTGCTATTTGGACAGCTCTTGCGGATCTGGCTAGTTGCAAGTAGAGCACAGGCTCTGCAATCTGAGGATGAGACATCTCCTCTGCAGAGAACGAGCCCGTATGGTCGGTCTAGGTTGCTCTGACCTAAGGAACCAAGAGCAAAGCCTTCGACCGGAGCAAGCTGATTCATAGAACCCAGGAGGACACTCAAGCTTGTGTTGTAAGAGCTAGTGGCGGTTGCGTTCATGTTGTTGGGACCGTAAACGCACCTTACGAAGCTATTTTCGATTCCAAGAACATTCTGGAGAAGAAGAGCAAAAGCTAGCAAATAGACAGAGGAGGTGAGTCTTGAGGAAGACATTGTTCCAAGCACTTAATCTTCGTACGAGCTTGTTAGGCAGATGATTTTTTGCTGGCTAGCTAGGTTTGATGAGGTTTGGGATGATATGATGATACCTTGCATGTATTTATAGTGGTAATCTTAAGGTCGAGCGAGGATCGATTGAAGTAAGAGAGGGCTGACCTTGTCAAATCTTGGATTTGCAAACTGCACCAGGCCAACCTTGTCAGCAATTTTTTTTTTTTATCCGGGATGTCTGGGTCAATTTGCGCGCATCACAACTAAATTTCCGGGTTCACTGAACATCTTGCAAACCCAATGAACATGTCATGGGGGTGACAGACATTCCTGGTAAGGCTTGAACCTGAGATGAGAGGAAGGGAGAAATCTTTCTCGACTACGAGGCCAAAACCCTGCTTGCCAACCTTATCAACAATTAATATAATGGGTGATCATGAGTTGAGGGACGACGTCGTAATATCTTGGGGAAGGTGATTAAGAAAATGTCAATTAACCATGGTATTAATTATTGTATATGGCAGATGTACTAAGCTGAATTGTAAAACGCCTATTAAATAAATAAAAAAGAAGAAAGATCGTGTGAATATCATGCACTTGACTTTATCGTAGAGTTTGTCACTATGATATAGTTATTTTGACGTGACCCGATCAGCTTGATAGATTAGAAAACAACTTGGATGATAATTAAAAAATAAAGTTAAGAAAAAAAATCCAATTCAATCTTTTGCATAACTCAGTTTAAAATTAAATATGTGGAATTGCTCCAATATGGTATAGTCAACTTAACCGATCCAAAAATAATTTACATGATTAATAAAAGAAAACTATTTTTATTTGGTTCATATTTAAAATTAAATATATGATTTTTATAATATGGTATTGTACAAATGCAAAATCCCTTGTAAACAATTACTGGGTGGGACATGCTATATATATATATATATATATATATATATATATATTCCAATAATTAAGCATGCCGATGCAAGCAATATTTGAAATTCTATTAATTACTTTTGCCTGTTTTTTTTATCTTACAAAATTCTATTAATTAAGGGAGAGACTAGAGCATTTGAGTTTATGGTACCTCCCAAAACACGTTAAAAAACAAACGTGTTAAAAAAATATTTGAAATTTAAATATTTTTCAAACAAGACTGAAAATATTAAAAATAACATAAATATATCAAAAACATTTTTTTAATTTATTATAAATATAGTTAAAATTTAAATAGCAACAATCTTAGTACTGAGTTAATATTTAGTTTTACAGATGCTTATGTTTTCTTCACGGCAGGATAAAACAAGAAATTATCAAGTAATTCTCTAAAATGATTAAGTGATGAAATTATAATCAATTAAAGATGCTTACTCTGTCATGGCAGGTAAGACTGTAAGTATACCAAGGATTCTCATGAAACTCAATATATATATATATATATATATATATATATATATATATATATATATATATAGACACACACACACTAGCTATTTATCCGTACCTTGTCGTGATCGAAATCATATTTTTTTCAATATAAAAAAATATAATTATGCGAGTTTTTTATTATAATATAAATTTATGTAAAATAATAAATTCATACAGAATTCATGTGGAGTGTGAATTTTCTTTAAAATATATGAATTTTAAATCAATATAAATTTATTTGTTTAGATAGTTTCAACAAAATAACCAATATAAAATTATCATCATCATTAAAAAATCAAGAAGATTTGAATATCTGAATTATTGAATTCACTGTATTAGAATTAATTCATTTTATAATCCAATTTAAATTAAACATAACAAACAAAATATAAATTGTGAAAACACCTGAAATAACCAAATAACAAAAACAAACAATTCATTTTCTATCTACAAAAAGAAGAAAACAACATTGAAAATTCATTCTTATGTTACCATCATTATCATGACTATAAAAATTAAAATTATTATCAACATTAGTGCTCAAACAATTAAAATTATTAAATTATCCCAAAGAATAAAAAAACAATAAAAAAAATAATCATTAAAATTATTATTTTTAATGCGCAAATAATAAAATAATAAAATCATTTGATCCGAAAAACAGATAAAAATAACAGAAAATACCATAAAAAAAGAACAAAGAAAAAAAAATATTAATTTTGAAATTATCATCAACATAAATTAAAATTTTAGGACTGAACTAAATAAAAACAAAACTCCAATAAAATAAATTAAAATTTCCCCTTCTTGTTTATCGATCAGAGAAACAGAATTCTCTCAACATCAACCATCAAGAAAAGAAAGAATCTTTGGCAGTACTCTTTATTTCTCACAGAACCCTTCAATAGTCTCAGTTTTCATAGCGAACAGATACTGAAAATAAAATTACAGAAACTACGGAAAGATAAAATAAGGAAACAGCAAAGAAGACAGATTATTTTGGGGGCTCTAGGGGAGGAGCAGAATCCCACATCGGCTAAAACTTAGACGTCTCTACCCTTTTGGAACGTTGATTCTGGTCAGCTGACCGGGTCTTGTTTGGTTAATTTCTGGCCTGCCCGTTCCAAGCCAAGAGCCGAGCCGTGTGGTCCTAGAGCTGAGGGCAATGCGTGAGGCTAGTTTCACAGAGCAGCGATAACCTCACTCTCCTGGCAGTGGAAGGATAACGGGCCGGTGCCACCTGGACTCATATATGGTCTCTGATGTTCAGATCTAACTGAACCTTCACTCTTTTTATCCTACATTTTAAAAAATAATGGAGTAAATTATAACATCTTATTAACAATGAATTATTATTAAACATGTTTTTTTATTTTTCCAAAAAATAATACTAATTATAAATTAAAGTAAAAATAGCGAAAAACTTTTTTGTATTTTATTTATTACCAACAAGGAAATTTACTCTCTGTTATTTTTATTTCTTACCTCTTCTGTTCTGAAATTAATATCCAACATGTTTTTATATTTTCTTCTGTAATCTGTCATGATTTTTTTTCTATTATTTTCTTGCGTAATCTGAGATATAATTTTATTAAATACAATAATATTTCTTATTAAATACTTTTCAATTTTGTTTTTGTTTTCAAATATTTTTAACATCAACAGGTGTTTCTTGTGTAATATGTCATGATTTTTTTCCTTTCATTTTTTATTTAAGTTTTATTGTATATATATTTTAATTATTATGTAACAACCATAGCTCAAGAATTTTGCAAATTAACTTAGTTTGACATGAGTTAATCTAAAATATTACCGGTTTAATATTAAAAATATTAATAAAACAACTTTGTCTTAGGTGGTTCACTGGTTTGCTCTTCCTGTGAGCTCAGGTTTGAGTCATGTGATTGTTAATATGATGACAACTGGAATTTTATATTGTCATTAACTTCAGGGTCTATAGAATTAATTAAGGTGCATACAAGCTTACCCAGATACTTACATGAAATCATGTTTAACTTGAATTTACATTTATAATAGAAATCATTGGCATTATTCTTGGTGATAACTCTCAAGATCTTCAACTAGGATTCTGGTGTTTGCAGTTTGTGTTTCTCGAATAAAATTGTGGTAGAAGCATGTTTCCCTTCCACGGTATGAGTTGCCATAACATGATCCTTTGGCCTCTAAATCATTGATTCTAAAATGGTTTAAAAGATTTATTTTTTTTTGGGTTGTTTTTTCTGGAATTCTTGTGATCTACCACTATAAATATATGATTTCTGCATTTTTTTCGTTTTAACCTTTCCTTTTGTTCACAAGTCTACTGTTCACTCAAACACATTCCCACCTAATATGCATTCAAATTCAACCTCATTTGACAACTGGCAAGTTACAGAAGATGCTTATAAGAACTTAAGAGTACAAGATATAAGTTATAGAAATCCAGGAAAGGTCGCAAGGCACCGAGTTAGGGCTTGGTCAAATTAAATGCAATGACAAACTCTACAGGCTAGAAATTCAGTGAAATATTAAAAAACGATTAGTATGCTAAGAAAATTGCGAAAGATAATAAAAGTCAATAGAGTGCACAGGCATACATGATATTCACCCGATCTTTCTTCTCTTTATTTTATTTTACAGGCCTTTAAAATTCAGCTTTGTGTGCTATATTCAATTTTAATATTATGGTTAACTGACATTTTCTTAATCAGCTTCCCGAAGATATTACGACGTCGTCCCTCAACTCATGATCCCCCATTATATAATTAATTGTTGAACGCTTCTTGTCATCTTGAGCAGTTGGCAAATCCAAGATTGACAAGGTCGGCCCTCTCTTACTTCAATCAATCCTCATCACTCAACCTTAAGATTACCACTATAAATACATGCATGGTATCATCATATCGTCCCAAACCTCATCAAACCTAGCTAGCCAGCAATAATCATCTGCCTCATACGCAAATTAATTAGTACTTGGAACAATGTCTTCCTCAAGACTCACCTCCTCTCTCTATTTGCTAGCTTTTGCTCTCCTTCTCCACAATGTTCTTGGAACCGACCCTCTCTTCAGAAAGTGTTCCAGCACCACGAACTCAACCGCCACTAGCTCTTACAAGACAAGCTTGAGTGTCCTCATGGGTTCTATCAATCAACTTGCTCCAGCCGAAGGCTTTGCTCTTGGTTCCTTAGGTCAGAACAACCTAGACCGACCATACGGGCTCGTTCTCTGCAGAGGAGATGTCTCATCCTCAGATTGCAGGACCTGCGCTGTTATTGCAGCAAGGGAGATCCGCAAGAGCTGCCCAGATAGCAAACGTGCAATCATAGCGTACGATAACTGTCTTTTGAAGTATTCTGACAACGACTTCTTTGGCCAGATTGATGAAGAAAACAAGTTCTACTTGTTGAATGTGAATAACGTGAGCAACCCAGTGCTGTTTACCGAGAAGACTATCGAGCTGTTGAGCCAACTAGCGACCAAGGCTTCTTATAACTCAACAAAATTGTATGCGGCCGGAGAGATGGACCTCCCTGAAGGATCCATGAAACTTTATGGAATGACTCACTGCACGAGGGATCTTTCTAGTGCTGATTGTAAGAAGTGTCTCGACGGTGCAATCGGTGAACTTCCAAGAGTTGCTTATGGAAAGGAAGGGGCTAGTGTTGTTGGTGGGAGTTGCATGGTTATTTATGAGATATATCCCTTTGTTAAGGCTTAAACTCTTACACCATTCTAGGGCTTTAAGGATCAATGTTACCACACGAAATAATTTCTCTAGGAACTCATGCAATCTGATTTATTTTATTTCTTTGATTGTTCAATAAAAATTCTATTCGATGAATAAAGCCTTGACTTTCGATTCCTGTAGATAAAAAACAAGGACAAAACAAATCACTAGATTTCCCAGTTTCAAAAGATTAAGAGTCATCAAAAGCACGAAACGTGTTGAGAATTTAATCATATTCTATATAAATAGAAAATATAAAACCAGATCTTTTATTTAACAAAATAACTATTAGAATATGTAAATAAATCTAGCATTTATAGCTGATGTATTTTCATTTATGACGCTTGACATTCCATGTATATATATTCACTGTCAAATTAATGAGAAGGCAGGCAAAACATTTCTATCCCTCTTTCATGGTATCAGAGCTCATCTAGGCTATCTCTTTCTAAACCTAGTTGTTCCAGCCGCACTATCTGTCTTCTCCAAATTGCCTCACCAGAAACACCATGACAGAGCACACATCCGACCAAACAAACTCACCCTCATCTCCTTCTTCTCCCAAACAACCTCTCAGACTTCATCCCTCTCATCCTGCACTAACAGTATCCAACATCAACACTTTCATCAAAGTCACATTGGACATCGAAAAAGGCCAATATATTACATGGTCGGAGCTATTCAAAATCCATGCTAGGGCATATCAAGTTCTTGATCATATTATTCCTTCCTCAACAGCAAAGATGAAACAAAGCTCCTCTCTTCAAGACACTGATCCAGACCTCTGGTCACGTGTGGATGCCATTGTTCTACAATGGATTTATGGGACTATTTCTGAAGATCTTCTTAACACTATTCTTGAGCGTGACTCCAGCGCTGCCCTTGCATGGAACCGTTTGAGGGACATTTTCTCGGACAATAAAAACTCTAGGGCTCTCTACCTAGAACAGGAATTTTCAAAGGTTCAAATGGAGCAATTTGCAGATGCCTCATCCTACTGCCATCATCTTAAGTCACTCTCGGATCAGCTGTCAAATGTTGGCTCTCCTGTAACAAATGAAAGGTTGGTTCTTCAACTGGTTTCCGGTTTAACTGATGCATATGCTAGTGTTGGTTCTCAGATTCGTCATGGTGATTCTCTTCCCCCATTTTACAAAGCACGGTCTATGTTGGTTTTGGAGGAGACAGCAAGGACGAAGAAGGCAGCCCAGACCTCCTCCAACTCTGCATTTTTTGTCTCTCCAGTCACCCATTCCAGTGGCCACACGGCTGGAAATTTCTTCCCTCAACGTCCCAATCACACTCCAAACCGAAGCTCCACAAACCGAAATGGCAGAGGAGGTGGCAATACTTACCGTGGCAGCAAAGGCAGAGGAGGCAGGAATGGTGGGCGTGGAGGCCACTTGCACCAGCAACAATATAGCCCAGCATGGCAGCAAATGCCTTCACAGCAGCAACCATGGTCATTTCCTCCGTGGGCTGGGCAGTGGCAACCTTGGGCCACACCACCATGCCCATACCCAACGGCAGCCCACATGCCTCACCAGCCCAGCTCCCAAAGGCAGCAAGGTCTTCTTGGGCCGAGGCCTCCACAGGCCCACTTGGCAGCAGCTACGCAGGCCTAATCACCTTATGCTCCAACCGATATTCAAGCTGCTATGCATACAATGTCCATTACTCCTCCTGATGATCAATGGTACATGGACACCGGAGCCACTTCTCACATGACCGCAAACGGAGGTAATCTTACGTCTTATTTCAATATGAGCAAAAATAATCGTAATATTACTGTTGATAGTGGTCATACTATTCTAATTATTGGTTGTGGAAATGCATTATTACCTAACCCGAACCCCTCTTTATCATTGAATAATGTCTTGCATGCCCCAAAATTGATTAAAAACCTTGTCTCTATGAGAAAATTTACCATTGACAATAATGCCTCTGTTGAATTTGATCCTTTCGGTTTTTCTGTGAAGGATTTTCACACGGGGATGCCTTTACTGAGATGTAACAGCTCGAGTGATTTATATCCAGTTACCACAAGACCAACCATTGGAACTTCCCCACCATCAACCTTTACCGTTTTATCTTCTGAATTATGGCATAGTCGTTTAGGACACCCAGGAGCTCCTGTTTTAAGCTCTCTTCGTAAAAACAATTTCATTGTTTGCTCTAAATTTCAGGATAATTTTTTTTGTCATTCATGCCCTCTTGGGAAGCAAGTTAAATTACCTTTTTATGACTCTCTTTCATGCACCTCTTTACCTTTTGATATTGTGCATAGTGATATTTGGTCATCACCTACTCTTAGCTCGGGTGGTCATCGCTATTACGTTTTGTTTCTTGATGATTTCACGAATTTTTTATGGACCTCTCCAATTGCCACTAAATCTCAAGTGTATTCCATTTTTTTATCATTTCGTACCCATATTAAAGCTCAATTTGAAAGGGAAATCAAATGTTTCCAATGTGACAATGGCGGAGAGTATGACAATGGATCCTTTCATAAATTTTGTCAATTAAATGGAATGACTTTTCGATTCTCATGCCCTCACACATCTTCTCAAAATGGCAAAGCCGAAAGAAAAATTCGTACCATAAATAATATCATCCGCACTCTCCTCGCTCATGCCTCTCTACCATCATCTTTTTGGCATCATGCACTTCAAATGGCCACCTACCTCCTCAACATACTCCCAAACAAAAAGCTTGCTTTCCAACCACCAACCAAAATTCTCTATCAAAAAGACCCGTCCTACTCTCACCTTCGAGTATTTGGGTGTTTATGCTATCCTCTTCTTCCGTCTACTTCTCGAAATAAACTGCAAGCTCGATCAACACCATGTGTTTTTTTGGGATATCCATCTAATCATAGAGGTTATAAGTGTTATGATTATCGAGTCGTAAAATAATTGTCTCAAGCTATAAATGCTAGATTTATTTACATATTCTAATAATAACAAGCGTACATATTGAAAAACTCTCACCCTCTCTTTCTTTATAGTGTTTCTCTCTTTATTTTCCACACACAATAATCATAAGCGTAGCCGCTATTTATACACAAAATAAAAGCATGAAAAATCAAAGTTCCAAGTGTTAAAGGTAATGATTATTGGTAATATGAAGGTAGTTGGTGGTTGTCGCGATGATGTTTTTTCATGTTTCATGCGTTGCCATCCTCGGAGAGGAGACGATGCACAATAAAGGTTGGTTTATAGTCATAAAATTATGACTATAATTCTTAGGAGTCGTCACCTAGTATCAAGGTCACTAGAAAACCTAATGTTCTGCGAGAGTCCGGGTAAAGAGACTTATTGTCAAGGAGAAGACGCATCACCCCTAGTGCATCCTACCTATGGTAAACTACATTGTTGTTTGATTGTTTTTTTTTAAGTCAGATTTTTTATTTTATTCGATGGTCTTTAATAAAGCTCGAAGTAGATCTCTCTTCATGAGGGAGTTTCTACTTTGTTGGAGGTAGAAAACCTAACCGTTCTAAAGTTTGAAATTTTTTCACATTGCATTTAAAACCTCTTTCTTTACTATCAGCAAGTGTATTTTACAATGTAATTTACACCCCGACAATTAAAACAAAATATTTTTTTGTATATATTTTGGCTAAATTCCAACGGATAATCGTAAACCAGTTACGATAACCAATTTTCATTTCAAAACATGAGAAATAAGCTATATTTGTTTTTTTACAAAAAAATATGCTTGGAAAAACCTTGGAATTCGATCGTATGTACGAAAATAACATTTTTTTATTATGTTTTTAAATATGATTTTTTTAGATTATTTTTTTTAGAAAATAAAAATAAAAAAAATCGGATTGAGCCTAACCCAATTAAATGGGTCGGCACAACCAAGTTAGGTCAAAGGGTCCAATTCTGCAGGACTTGGGCCGGACCTAGCCAAACCAACTGGATTGGGTCGAGAACAGGTCCAGTCCAAGACTAGAACATAAAAGAAAAAGAAAAAATAGGTGTAGAGTGAATTGGTTCACACTGCACTGTTCATGTATTGCATGAACAGTGCACATTGAATTAATTCACTCTTGCATTGTCCATGTGTTACGTGAGCAGTAGAAGAGGAGTCGACAGAGGGTGATGAGAGGCTCACCTACCACTACTGCTTGGGTAAACGAACTTGAGGTGGTTTTGCTGGTGGTGGCGGTGTCAGAAATAGAAAGCTACCATTATTGTAAGAGAGAGAGAGAGCTCACGCTTCAAGGGAGAGAGGGAGAGAGAGGGCCGCTGACGATAGTGGAGGTCCTACTAGTGCCAGGGAAGAGAAAGAGTGGCTATTGCTAGTCTCGTGGTTGTGGATAAACTTTCTCCCCCCGTCTCTATGTCTGTCGTGAGTCCCTCGCCCCGTTCCCCCTCATGCATGGTTCTTCTATTCTATTTATAGACGTAGGAGGTAACCATTTCGTGTGGTGGTGGGTTACCTCCTGCAATGGCCCGACTGTAGCGACATGCGTGCAACGACGTGTTGCAGGCTTTGGGTTGAAAATGTATTTTGATCCCTTAATTTGTAATTGTTCTAATTGCATGCCTAATTGGCTTTAAACTTTTAATTTGTGCAATTGTATCCCTGCTGAAATTTCAATAAAAGCCTTAGCTTTGCGTGTCTTTTTTATTTTGGTCCTTGGTTTTGGATTTATGCGATTTGACCCTCAATTGACCATTAAACTCTAAGCTTTCTTCAATTTTGCCCCTGACTCCAAACAATTGACTTGAAAAAAATTCAATTTGATCTCCAAAAATTTCAATCTCCTTAATTGAACCCGGATTAAGCTCAAAAACTTGATTTTTTTAATCAATTAAGCCTCTAATAAAATTCATTTTATCAATTTAAAATATAATTACATCCTTGCACTTAATCAAATCCTTCAATTAGACCCTAAATTAATTTCTAAACATAATTATACTTTAAATTGGCCCATAATTAAATCAAATTGGCCTATGAAAATATAATTATGCCTTTCCATCTTCATTTTTACGCAGATTTATACAATAATAAATTATTTTAGCCTTCAATCTTTATTTTTCTTTATTTTTAGGCACAAAAGAAGTACGATCGGGCTCTCGAAAATGTCAAAATTTTCCACCTTGTTTTTTCTGCCAACGTCAGCCCCTTTTACTTTATTTTTATTATTTTTGTTTTATTTTAAATAGATTTTAGGGAATAAACCAGGAACAAGTTATGACAATGGTTGCGACTAATGATTATTGGTCAATGATTGGTGGTTGTTATCCTTGACCTTTTGGATTGAGTTTGCTACAATAAACTCCCCTTTAAACTTAATCGAGGGATGTCATTCCAAGCATGAACTTCAATATAATAAATGCTTCTATCTTTAATGGTTTTGTAAAGAAATCTTTAACTGATTAGAAAATGGTAAAAAGAATTTCCAGCAAAGAGCTTTGACAATGCTATGATATAAGATTTTATGGGGGGTATTTGGATCGCAACAAACAAGCTGATGCTCAGAATTGTTTATAGATTTTTATTAGCAGCAATATTCTATGCAACTTCCTTTTACCTTCTGTGCTTTGATTTAATCAATAAATATCTGAATTATTATATATATAAACGCAATATCAATGTATTATAGCTTGGCCAAAGTCCAATAACTCAGCTGGCTGCACTTGCTGGCAGAGAAGGTCCATTGTTATTGTTATTTCATGTACGACTAGTCACTAATTATGATGATGATGATAGCTTAGTTGATGGTAGTTGGTTTCTTTTCTTAAATTATCCACTCTCTTGGAAGCAGATGCACATATTATACTTTGATATTAAAAAAAAAAAAACATGGGGTATTCACTATATGTGTTAGCAGACATAAATCACTAGGGATAGCCATGCTTATATTTTTATAAATTTTTTTTTGTTTTTAGTTTTATTTTAGGCAATTTGATTCTAATTTAAGGTCAATTGCTATTAATATTTAAAAAAGTTATACGTTATAATTCATGTCAAGTTTATATTAATTGAACATTACATCACAGTGATTCAAGCGTGCAGATCGAATATAATTTTTATTGAACAATCAGAGAAATAAAATAAATCAGATTGCTTGTGTTCCTAGCTAGAACAATTATTTCGTGTGGTGACATTGATCCTTGAAGCCCAAGAATGGCGTAAGAGTTTAAGCCTTAACAAAGGGATTTATCTGATAACCAACCGTGCAACTCCCACCAAAAAACCTTGCCAATTCCTTTCCATAAGCAAGTCGTAGAAGTTCAACGATTGCACCGTCAAGACACTTCTTACAATCAGCACTAGAAAGATCTCTGGTGCAGGTAGTCATTCCATAAAGTTTCGTAGATCCTTCAGGGATGTCCATCTCTCCGGCCGCAAACAATTTCGTTGAGTTATAAGAAGCCTTGGTCGCGAGTTGGCTCAACAGCTCGGTAGTCTTCTGGTTAAACACCACCGGGTTGCTCACGTTGTTCTCATTCCACATGTAGAACGTGGTGTTGTCATCAATCCGGCCAAAGAAGTCGGTGTCGGAATACTTCAAAAGACAGTCATCGTACGCTACGAATCCACCTCTGCTATTTGGACAGCTCTTGCGGATCTCGCTAGTTGCAAGTAGAGCACAGGTTCTGCAATCTGAGGATGAGACATCTCCTCTGCAGAGAAGGAGCCCGTATGGTCGGTCTAGGTTGTTCTGACCTAAGGAACCAAGAGCAAAGCCTTCGACTGGAGCAAGCTGATTCATAGAACCCAGGAGGACACTCAAGCTTGTGTTGTAAGAGCTAGTGGCGGTTGCGTTCATGTTGTTGGGACCGTAAACGCACCTTACGAAGCTATTTTCGATTCCAAGAACATTCTGGAGAAGTAGAGCGAAAGCTAGCAAATAGAGAGAGGAGGTGAGTCTTGAGGAAGACATTGTTCCAAGCACTTAATCTTCGTACGAGCTTGTTAGGCAGATGATTATTGCTGGCTAGCTAGGTTTGATGAGGTTTGGGATGATATGATGATACCTTGCATGTATTTATAAGGTCGAGTGAGGATCGATTGAAGTAAGAGAGGGCCGACCTTGTCAAATCTTGGATTTGCAAACTGCTCAGGCCAACCTTATCAACAATTTTTTTTTTTTAACCGGGGTGTCTGGATCAGCTTGCGTGCATCACAACTAAATTCCCGGGCACACTGAACATCCTGCAAACCTAATAAACATGTAAGGCACCGCAGAGGTGACAAGCGTGTCTGGCAAAGCTTGAACCTGGAATGAGAGGAAGGGAGAAACCCTTCTTGACCACCAAGCCAAGACCCTCTAGCCAACCTTGTCAACAATTAATATAATGGGTGATGATGCATGAGTTGAGGGACGACGTCGTAATATCTTGGGGAAGGTGATGATTAAGAAAATGTCAATTAACCATGGTATTAATTATTGTATATGGCAGATGTACAAAGCTGAATTGTAAAACGCCTATTAAATAAATAAAAAAGAAGAAAGATCGTGTGAATATCATGCACTTGACTTTATCGTAGAGTTTGTCACTATGATATAGTTATTTTGACGTGACCCGATCAGCTTTGATAGATTAGAAAAGAACTTGGATGATAATTAAAAAATAAAGTTAAGAAAAAAAATCCAATTCAATCTCTTGCATAACTCAAGTTTAAAATTAAATATGTGGAATTGCTCCAATATGGCATAGTCAACTTAACCAATCCAAAAATAATTTACATGATTAATAAAAAAAAAACTATTTTTGTTTAAGACAATTCGAAAGTTCATTTTCTATCTATAAAAACAAAAACACATCATTGAAAATTCATTCTTATGTTACCATCATTATCATGATTATAAAAGTTAAAATTATTATCAACATTAGTGCTCAAACAATTAAAATCATTAAATTATCCCAAAGAATAAAAAATAATCACTAAAATTATTATTATTAATGCGCAAATAATGAAATCATAAAATCATTTGATCTGAAAAACAAATAAAAATAACAGAAAATACCATAAAAAAGAACAAAGAAATTTTTTTTATTAATTTTAAAATGATCACCAACATAAATTAAAATTTCAAGACTGAATTAAATAAAAATAAAACCCCAACAAAATAAATTAAAATTTCCCCTTCTTGTTTATCGATCAGAGAAACAGAATTCTCTCAACATCAACCATCAAGAAAACAAAGAATCTTTGGCAGTACTCTTTATTTCTCACAGAACCCTTCAATAGTCTTAGTTTTCATAGCGAACAGATACTGAAAATAAAATTACAGAAAAAGTGTCTATCTACGGAAAAGATAAAATAAGAAACAACAAAGAAGACATTCTCTCTGAGAATTTTGGGGGCTCTAGGGGAGGAGCAGAATCCCACATCGACTAAAGCTTAGACGTCTCTACCCTTTATAACTCTCCTGGCAGTGGAAGGGCAACAGGCCGGTGCCACCCGGACTCATATGGTCTGATGTTCAGATCTAACTGAACCTTCACTTTTATCCTACATTATTAAAAAATAATGGAGTAAATTATAACATCTTATTAACAATGAATTATTAAGCATATTTTTTATTTTTCCGAAAAATAATACTAATTATAAATTAAAGTAAAAATAGCAAAAAACTTTTTTGTATTTTATTTATTACCAACAAGGAAATTTACTCTCTATCATTAATTTCAGGGTTCATATAATTAATCAAGATGTATACAAACTGACCAGATACTATAAAATCATATTTAACTTGAGTTTACATTTATAATA
>CM055035.1:2587182-2679785 GCA_029204005.1 Salix udensis
AAATCATTGGCATTATTCTTGGTGATAATTCTCAAGATCTTCAGCTAGGATTCTAGTGTTTGCAGTTTGCGTTTCTCGATGAAATTTGTGGTAGAAGCATGTCTCCCTTCCACGGTATGAGTTGCAATAACATGATCCTTTGGCCTCTAAATCATTGATTATAGAATGGTTTAAGAGATTTATTTGTTTCGAGGGTTTGATTATTGTTTTATCTAGAATTCTTGTGATCTACCACTATAAACATATGATTTCTGCATTTTTTTCCCCTTTAACCTTTTCTTTTGTTCACAGGTTTACTGCTCACTCAAACACAATCCCACCTAATATGCATTCAAATTCAACCTCATTTGACAACAGGGAAGTTACAGAAGATGCTTCTAAGAACTTAAGAGTACAAGATATATTATAGAAATCCAGCAAAGGTCGCAAGGCACCGAGTTAGGGCTTGGTCAAATTAAATGCAATGACAAACTCTACGGGCTAGAAATTCAGTGAAATATTAAAAATCGATTAGAATGCTAAGAAAAATTGCGAAAGATAAAGTCAAGTATTCTGTGCTATATACAATATTAATATTATGGTTAATTGACATTTTCTTAATCACCTTCCCCAAGATATTACGACGTCGTCCCTCAACTCATGATCCCCCATTATATAATTAATTGTTGAACGCTTCCTGTCATCTTGAGCAGTTGGCAAATCCAAGATTTGACAAGGTCGGCCCTCTCTTAAGATTACCAGTACTATAAATACATGCATGGTATCATCATATCGTCCCAAACCTCATCAAACCTAGCTAGCAAGCAACAATCATCCGCCTCATACGCAAATTAATTAGTACTTGGAACAATGTCTTCCTCAAGACTCACCTCCTCTCTCTATTTGCTAGCTTTTGCTCTCCTTCTCCAGAATGTTCTTGGAACCGACCCTCTCTTCAGCAGGTGTTCCAGCACCACGAACTCAACAGCTACTAGCTCTTACAAGACAAGCTTGAATGTCCTCATGGGTTCTATCAATCAACTTGCTCCAGCCGAAGGCTTTGCTCTTGGTTCCTTAGGTCAGAATAACCTAGACCGACCATATGGGCTCGTTCTCTGCAGAGGAGATGTCTCACCCTCAGATTGCAGAACCTGCGCTGTTATTGCAGCAAGGGAGATCCGCAAGAGCTGCCCAAATAGCAAACGTGCAATCATAGCGTACGATAACTGTCTTTTGAAGTATTCTGACAACGACTTCTTTGGCCAGATTGATGAAGAAAACAAGTTCTACTTGTTGAATGTGAATAACGTGAGCAACCCAGTGCTGTTTACCGAGAAGACTATCGAGCTGTTGAGCCAACTAGCGACCAAGGCTTCTTACAACTCAAAAAAATTGTATGCGGCTGGAGAGATGGACCTCCCTGAAGGATCCATGAAACTTTATGGAATGACTCACTGCACGAGGGATCTTTCTAGTGCTGATTGTAAAAAGTGTCTTGATGGTGCAATCACAGACCTTTCAAGAGTTGCTTATGGAAAGGAAGGGGCTAGGGTTGTTGGTGGGAGTTGCATGGCTATTTATGAGATATATCCCTTTGTTAAGGCTTAAACTCTTACTCCATTCTAGGGCTTTAAAGATCAATGTAACCACACGAAATAATTGTTCTAGGAACATATGCAATCTGATTTATTTTATTTCTTTTATTGTTCAATAAAAACTTTATTTGATGAATATAATGCTCGAATCATTGTGAGAGAGCTAGATAAACAATTTGATGCAGTGTTCTGTTAATATAAACTTGACAGGAATTATAACATATAACTTTTTAATAATTCAAATGTAAACTTAATTTAAACAAAATATATATTTCAACATCTTGTTTGAACCAACGATCAGTCAAATTAATTAAATATATAAAAGTATAAGGTGGTTGTCTTCTTAAGAAATTGCAAAAGATGACAATAATAATAATAATTAAAAAACAAAACCCTACCTTTCTTAGAAAGCACGAGGAATCCAAAAACATAAAGAAAAGTAAAAACACACAATCTAAAATAACATTAAAAAATACAAACTAAACAAATCACATCTTACTTTCTCATGTCTTGTACAACCTGCAAACCATAAACAAGGATTTTATTTGAAGCAGGCTTCTCACATAGCGTTTCTTCTATATTATTTTATTTGCAAGTCTCTCCTGTCTTGTATGCATCCAAATTTATTTGGCATTTCATAGGAGATACAGTGCATATATAACGCTATTTTACACTTTTACTGCCTAGCTCCGACCTTTATTATCGGTTCTCCATAAAGCGGTAAATTTGGTACTTGTTACATAATAATATAAATTATATTTTAAAATTTTATTTAATAATTTAAGTTTTTAGATGAAATGATTCTTTGACATAGTATTAGAGTCTTGTTGACCCAGCGGTTACAAATTTGAATCTCACTACCCCCATTTTATTTAATAAAAAAATCAAGCATAAGATAATGTGAATCTGTGCGAGTTTCAAGCCCAAAAAACTTTTATTTAAGAATGTATATTAAAAAATAATATAAATAATATTTTAAAATCTTACCTAACAACTTAATTTTTTTTAGATAAAACAGTTCTTGGAAATACCTAAAATTACTACCACCCACAACCCTCCCCCCTCGTTTGCCGTCACAACAGCTTGGAAGCCCACTTAGTGCATTGTGCCAACCCATACAGTTTCTTAGACGCACCAAGTTCTAGCTCCCCTGTGGAATAGAGTTTGGTGTCAATAAAGCCTTGACTTTCAAGTTAAAAAATGTGGGATTGATGATGGCTATTATAACCAGTGTAGTTTGCCTGGCTAAAACATAAATGATAGAGGGGATCGTCACAAAATGCGACCAGGTTCTTTCTTCCAATCTTCACTTCCTCTCCTATCATTTTCATTCAACAAAAAATAAATTAAAAAATCAGATGTGTTGATGCATCAGAATTCAAAGGAGGAGACTGCAATGGAAATGATTCTAGCATCTGCCCTCCTAAATTCTCACATTTCTTCTTACGTGTCTTGCTTCTGTAAAGAAAGTTAATCTCACATCTTTTCATTATGAAATTCATATAGATATTATAAAATATTTTTTACAATCTTCAAAGTACTTAATTAATATTTCGACAGTTCAATATTTACTTTAGATTCATAGTATTTTTAGATTCATGGTATTTCTAATGTGTATAGAAATTCATTGTACTAACTTCAATATACTTAATCTTAATAAATAAGTTTAATAACTAACAATTTCAGCCTCTTGAAGTAGCATGGATATGCAGCAGCAGCAACATCCTTGTTTATTTCACCCTATCTCAAATGCCACCGTCTAGTTTCATTGTTTCAATTTCTTACACGGGAACTAGCATGAATTGTTGTTGAGAAACATAGTATTGGATCTGCGGAACGAGAAGGCCAGAAGTTTAAGACCCGTGGAGGGACCATCAGAGACATCTAAATCTTCGTTGGCAAATGGTTTTTTCTTTTACTTGCAGGTGACAAACAAGTGGGTTCAAAAGGGAAAGTGAATTTATTAAGTTTATGTATGTCCTGTTAAGAAATTATCTCACCTAAAAGCTTAAGTTTTTTTATGAGATACTTTTTTAATATGGTATCAGAACCTTGTTGACCCAGCGATCACAAGTTCGAATATCACCACCCTCCTTCTATTTGATAAAAATCAAGCACAAGGTAATGCGAATTTGTGCAAGTTTCAAGCTCAAATGACTTTCACTTACGAAAGTATATTAGAGAATGATATAAATCATATTTTGTGGCCTCACCTAACAGCTTAAACTTTTAGATAAGATAGCTCTTTAACATGTTACAAGTGACAAGAAAAATAGATATATTATTGATTGAAACCAGAGAAAACGAAACTTTCTCAATTATTCTCAACAAAGTTGAATTTACCCAAATCAGTACAAACAAACAAAAACCAATATTTGATGCACATACTCCTCAAAATTACTACTCTTCCCCCTCAATTGATCCACGTATACCCTTAGCCCAGATGCCACATCACCGAACCCTTTGTCCTCCTCACTCACTCTTACTTCATCTTCTCCAGTAGCTACAGCTGATTGTTTGTCCCCTAAAAAACCCAGATGGGACGTAAATTAATTGGAACCAGCGAATTTGCCCGCGCGATGCGCTAGGTTTTTTTATCTATGTTGGAAACTGATTGATTTTATATGTATTGTATTTTGTTATTTTAATATTAAATTAGTAAAATTATAATTGATAAAATCTGCTAAAAATATTTATTTTTTCCAGTAAAAAGTGATAATATATATTAAATCTCTAATATTAAATAAATATCAAAATATATAATTATTCTGATATATTTAAAAGAAAATAAAACTTAAAAATAATAATTATTATTATTTTGAATGTTTTATCTATAATAATTAGAAAATTCAATACCTAACAATATTAACAAAAATTAAATATTATTAGATTTAAAGAAATTATTTAACTTGAAAAATACAAAAAGAAAAATAATAACAAACATTATTTTTTAAATGATGACCAACACAAATTAAAATTTAAATATTAAAAACAAATCTTAATAATAGTGGAATAAAAAAAAAAGGAAACAAATACTAAGAGCATGTACATATAAACATGGACAGAAATAAGAATTATGTAAGCAATATATAAAAAAAGAAATTTTTTTTCAAAGAGTAATGAAAAGTGAAAACCACAGTTGAAATAACTATTCATTACTGTTTGAAATTGTGATCTCCTTTAGCCATTCTATAAAATAATAGTTGTGGTACCCGTAAGCTGACCCGTACACCCCAGTTATATAAGAAAAAATTATAAGTGGGAAAAAAAACATAAAAAAATATTAAAAAAAAGTGGCTCCGGGATTATTCATGGTGTGTGTAAGCTGTCATGGACACCCCGGATATAAGAAAAATGTATACGTGGAAAAAAATCGTGGTGCCCGTAAGCTGGCTCGAACACCACAGTTATAAAAAAAACAAAAAAAAATGTATAAATGAGAGAAAAAAAAGGAAAAAATGTAAAAAAAAAAGTGGATGCAGAGATAAAAAAAAATATATGTGGGAAAAAAAATCATGGTGCTCGTAAGCTGGCCTGGACACTTCGATTATAAAAAAAAACACCAAAAAAATATAAGTGGAAAAAAATCAGGAAAAAAATGTATGAAAAAAGTGGGTCCAGAAATTAATCGTGGTATCTGTAAGCTAGCCCGGATACCCCGTTATAAAACAAACAGAAGCCCGGTTTAAAAAAAAATCACTTTTTCAAACAGTAATGAGAAAAAAAATTATGGTGCAGCGTAAATTGATAGGGACACCCTGGTCATGGAAAAAAAACATAAAAAAAAATCACTTTTTCAAACAGTAATGAGAAAAAAAATTGCAGTGCGCGTAAATTGATAGGGACACCCTGGTCATGGAAAAAAAAACAAAAAAAAAATATAAGTGGAAAAAAAAAACAGGAAAAAAAATTGGATCCGGAGATTAGTCGTGGTGCACGTAAGCTGCCACGGATACCCTGGTTAAAAAAAACACAACAAAAGAAGCCCGATTAAAAAAAAAGCTAACCTGGATACCCTGGTTATAAAAAAATAGATTTTTTTGAAAGAAGGTCCCCGTTTATATAAAAAACAAACAAAAAATACCTAGTTATAAAAAAAGTGCAAGGGAAAGCATCTTTTTAAACAGTAATGAGAAAAAAACATTATGGTGCGTGTAAACTAACCTGTACACCCCGGTCATGAAAAAAAAAAGTATAAGTGGTAATAAAAAATAGGGAAAAAATGGATCCAGAGATTAGTTGGTGCGCATAAGCTGCAACGGATACTCCGGTTTAAAAAAACAAATAAAAAGCCTGGTTAAAATAAAAAAACGGAAAACACATTTTCAAACAGTATTGAACAGTAAAAATCACTATTAAAAAAAAGAAGAAGCACGGTTATAAAAAAAATGCAAGGGGAAAGCACCTTTTTAAAGAGTAATGAGAAAAAAAATCGTGGTGCGCATAAATTAACTCGGACACCCCGGTCATGGAAAAAATTGTATAAGCAGAAACAAAAAAAGGGAAAAAATGGATCCAAAAGAAGCCCGGTTAAAAAAAAAAAAAGCCGACCTGGACACCCTGGTTATAAAAAAATGGATTTTTTTTAAAAGGTCATAAACAAAAAATGCCCAGTGATAAAAAAAGTGCAAGGGGAAAGCATCTTTTAAAACAGTAATGTGAAAAAAAATCATGATGCGCGTAAACTAACCCGGACACCTCGATCATGAAAAAAAAATATAAGTGGTAATAAAAAGTAGGGAAAAATAATAATAATAATAAAAATAAAAATAATAAAAATGGATTAACTGATTAGTCGGTGTGCATAAGCTGCAACGGATACTCCGGTTTAAAAAAACAAATAAAAAGCCCGGTTAAAAGAAAAAAACCAGAAAACACCTCTTCAAACAATATTGAACAGTGAAAATTACTATTAAAAAAAAAGTACGGTTGTAAAAAAAAATGCAAGGAGAAAACACTTTTTTAAACAGTAATGAGGGAAAAAATCATGGTGCGCATAAATTAACCCGGACACCCCGGTCATGTGGAAAAAAATATATAAGTGAAAACAAAAAAAGGGAAACAAATGTAGAAGTGGAAACAAAAAAAAAAGAAAAAAATAGATCCGGAGATTAATCGTGATACGTGTAAGTTGTCATTGATATCCTAGTTAAAAAAAAACAAATGAAATGCAACTTTTACAGAGTAATTTTCCAAAATCAGGATTTAAAAACGAAAAAAAAAACAGAACAAACGAAAAGCAACTTTTACAGAGTAATTTTCCAAAATCAAGATTTAAAAAAAAATCCAAAAAAAAACACAAACGAAAAGCAAAGAGGCAGATGAACTCCCCAAAATCAGGATTTATTTAAAAAAGAAAAAAAATCCAAAAAAAAAGAAGCAAAGAGGCAGATGAACTCCCGCGAAGTACAAATCCAAAATGGCCACTCCACAGTAAAATAGGCCACACGATTTAGTTTCTTTGTAATTAAACAACATGGGAACATGGGTTCTCATAGCTGTAAAATGTTTCTAGATATTCCAATAATTGTTTCTAGAAATATATTCCTTGCATCGGCATGCTTAATTATTGGAAAATCTAGAAACATTTTACTGGGCCAACTCCTACACGTTCTCTCGGACGGTTGTGGGCTAGGAATTCAGTGAAATATTAAAAAAACAATTAGTATGCTAAGAAAAATGTGAAAGATAAAGTCAATAGATCGAGTGCATGATATTCACCCGACCTTTCTTCTTTTTATTTATTTAATAGGCTTTTACAATTCAGCTTTGTACATCTGCCATATACAATAATTAATACCATGGTTAATTGACATTTTCTTAATCATCACCTTCCCCAAGATATTACGACGTCGTCCCTCGACTCATGATCCCCCATTATATAATTAATTGTTGAACGCTTCTTGTCATCTTAGCAGTTTGCAAATCCAAGATTTGACAAGGTTGGCCCTCTCTTAATTCTATTGGGTTTGATTTTCCTCCTCCAAAGAGAATGACCCAAAATCTTATGTGGATTTAGCCCACATGAAAGAATCCATTTAAAAAAATAGGGTTTCATGTCTCCACCCCTTTTGTGGCCGCTGGAAAGTGAAAGAAAAGGAGAGACAAGAAATCAAGTGAGCTGCCAAAATAGAGAGCAAAGAGAGTTCTCGGATTTTTCTGTCCAGTTTTGATCATCTGGTCTGATGGACATGTTTTTGTGGTTCGATTGAGCTGAAACTTTACAGGGCTGTTCATAACATGTGAATCTTCATTGTCAACGGTGGAGATTGGATTCTGAGCTCTTTGCATATGGTTTTCAGCCCGTGAACAGTGCCTCTATTTTTGGTGAGAAATTCCTTGAATTCTTGTATTAGTTAATTTGTGCCAAGAAATTGTATTTCTTGAAGATAGTTTCAGTTTCATGCTTTTAGTTGAGACCAGAGAAGACTTGTGTATTCCTATTACTATTGATAGTGGAAGTGTTTGAGTGGACTACGGTCCCGTGGTTTTTCCTTCTCATATTGGGAAGGTTTTCCACGTAAAAATTTACGTGTTGTCCTTGTAGTGTTTGGATATATATTTTCCGCATATATATTGCTCTATTTAGGAGTTTCCTATAGATTCACACAAAGAGAGAGTGTTGAGTATTGTTGTTTCTCCCAACAAGTGGTATCAGAGCTTGGTGCAATCGAGCACCCTAAATATCTTGTGTTGAATAATGGAGGTTAATCTAAGTAGAATGGTGTCTTTGAATGGTTCAAATTATCATATATGGAAAGGTAAAATGGAAGACCTGCTTTATGTGAAACAATTCCATTTACCTGTGTTTGCGTCTGAGAAGCCAGAAAATAAATCTGATGAAGAATGGACTTTGATGCATAGACAAGTATGTGATTATCTTAGACAATGGGTAGATGATAATGTTTTGAATGATATTGAGGGTGAGACACATGCACGCACACTGTGGAAAAAACTTGAGGAGTTGTATGCTCGTAAGACCGGACATAATAAAATGCTTTTGATGAAGCAATTGATGTATTTGAGATACCAAGATGGAACTCCCTTAACGGATCACTTGAACACTTTCCAAGGAATCATTAATCAGCTTGCTGGGATGGGTATCAAGTTTGATGATGAGGTTCAAGGGTTGTGTTTACTTGGTACATTATCGGACTCTTGGGAGACATTTAGAATGTCACTATTTAACTCAACCTCAAATGGTGAAATCAATATGGATCTGGCTAAAAGAAGTATATTGAATGAAGAGATGAGAAGAAAATCACAAGGATATTCTTCAGAGTCAGAGGTGTTGGTTATAGAAAGGAGGGGGAGGAGTAAGAGCAGAGGTCCGAAAAATAGAGATAACAACATAAACAAGTCCAACAGGTTTGCCAAAGTTGAGTGTCATCATTGTGGCATGAAAGGGCACATCAAGAGATATTGCAGACAGTTGAAGAGAGAGAACAAAGAGAAAGGGAAGGAGATACAAAATGACGATGACAAGAATGATAATCGAGTTGCCACCACTACTTCCGGAGATTTCTTCACTGTTTATGATGATGATTTCATTAATTTTGCATGCCATGAGACCAGTTGGGTGATTGACAATGGTGCTTCAACTCATGTTACATCCTGACAAGATTTCTTCACTTCCTATACAGCCGGTGATTTTGGGATAGTGAAGATGGACAATGTACTTGGCCAAAAAAAATTAAATAAACACGGCTACCAGTAGTGATTTATGTCTATGTTAACAACGTTAACACATAAAGTGAATATCCCATTTTGTTTTTTAATATCCAAGTATAATATGTGCATGTGCTTCCAAGAGACAGTGGATAATTTAAGAAAAGAAACCACCTACCATCAACTAAACTATCATCATCATAATTAGTGACTAGTCGTCCATGCAATAGCAATAAAATTGGACCAGCAAGTGCAGCCAGCTGAGTTATTGGACTTTGGCCAAAGCTAGAATACATTGCCAAACTTATATATTTGTCCCCATTATCCTATGCCAAGTGGGTTTGAGCTAGCTTTTATAATACCAGGGGAGATGGAAACGGATCCAGTTGATTTCCACTACGCATGTCGCTTAGTCAATCTTCTAGATAAAGGTTGAAACTTTCCATCCATCGATATTGCGTTTTATATATATACATTGATAATCGAGATATTCATTGATAAAATCAAAGCACGGAACGTAAAAGTAAGTTGCATAGAAAATTGCTGCTAATTAATAAAAATCTATAAACCTATTAGACGATTCTGAGGATCAGCTTGTTTCACCATTTTCTTATCAGTTCTGTTATACGAAAGATCTGTTAAAGTGCTGCAAGACTTGGCAGTATAGATCCCTTCTGTGTCATCTCCCCCCGTTTTCTTACCAGTTCGGCTGGACTCAGTGTAACCACTGCTACCAATTGATTAAGTCTCTGTAATTGTTACTCTTCTGATGTCCGCAGCCTTTGTCAAATTTGGCATTCAGAATAGTCTCAAGAAAAGTACGAGATCTTGGCTCTAACATTAATCAACTTACCAAGCATTCCCAAACCATTTGTATCTTTTTAGAGTTTGTCTTTAACATAATCACAGACCCACTTTTAATTTGTGTGCTGTCAAGGATGTGACAGGCAGAAAGAATTGTCCACTGGATTTCTTGCAACCTCCACTTCTTGATAATTAGGGCCTGTTTGGGAGAGCTGTTGTGGTAGTTTTTTAAATCTGCTTACGCCCTCATCATTCGACAAGCAGTTAAGCATTGACAAAAGGGTATATTTCATATATGAAATTGCAGCTCCCACCAACAACCCTGCCACCTTGTTTCCCATCACAGCAGCTTGGAAGCTCACCAATTATACCATCAAGGCATTTCTTACAAACATCACTAGAAAGATCCTGAGTGCACTGAACCAGACCGTAAAGCTTGGTTGAGTTTCCGAGTTCCAACTCTCCGGTTGCAAACAGCATGGGGGTTGCTCGAGCTTCATTGGCGAGCTGGCTCAGAAGCTCTTTGGTCTTTTCATTGAACGGACCTGGCTCACTCACAACGTGCACGTTCCACATGTAGAACTTGTTTATATTATCAATTTGGCCGAAGAATCCATTGTTTGAGTACTTCAAAAGGCAGTTATCATACCAAATGATAGCTGCTTTGTTGTACGGGACAGCGCTTTCGAATCTCACTGCTTGCCTCAACAACACAGGTTTTGCAATCTGAGGCTGAGACATCACCTCTGCAAAGAGCAAGCCCGTATGTCTGGTCCGGGTAATGACCTCTTGAACCCTTTCCAAAACCTGTAGGAGGGGATTGATAGTAGAGGTAAGTAGTGAGCTTGTTTAGGTTGGATTCATAAGGGCTATTTGCAGTGAAGTTGTCAGGAGTTGAGCAGAAATGGAAATTTGGGCCAGCTCCAGAAAACAGCGTGGAGAAGGAGCGAAAAGGTTATTAGACATAGAGAGGAAGAGGCAAAGTTGAAGAAAGACATTGTTGCAGGGGACAGGCCGAGGGGTTTAAACTTAGGATAATACTGCAATATATAATACAAAAGCAGCGTTGACTTCGGTGGGTCACGGGTTGACGTATTCATCTTGAAATAATAATTTTAGTTACTTTAAAGAACAATTTACATTCTAATTGATCAGCAGTAACCTGACAAAATTGTTCATGAAGAAACATGAAAAAAAAACATATTATACTGTATGCCATCACAAATGTTCTCCAAATTAAGAATATGAAGGGTGTATGTTACCCTTCTTAGAGAATAATATAAATCATATTATGGGACCTCATTTACAAGCTTAAACTTTTAGGTGAGATGATTTCTTAACATAGTATCAGAGCCTTATTGACCTAGCGGTCACGAGTTCGAATCTCACCACCCCCATTCTATTTGATAAAAACCAAGCACAAGGTGATGTGGGTCTGTGCAAGTTTCAAGCCCAAAGGGCTTTCACTTGAAGGGGGTGTGTTAGAAAATAATATAAATAAATAGAATACAAAACATAAAACATAAAACATAAAACATAAAAGAGGAAGTTGGAATTTCCTAACGAATAACTTCAGTATATATATAGACAAACAAAAAAAATATATAATTATATCCTTGATAAAGTTTTCTTAACATATCTCCTCAAACTCATGATACAAGTATCGAGAGTTTGCCAAAAAAAAAGAGCAGGAAATAGAATGTGAATTCATAAAGAAATATACAATCTACAAACAAAAAAAAAAAAAAAAAAAAAAAAAACAAGGCAAAATATGGTGTCATGCTTGAAATGATAACGAGTAAAATGACATCCAATCTCAATGTGCTTGGTTAGTTCATGAAAAAAAAAATTATGAGCAATTTGAATAGAACTTGTGTTGAGCCAATATATAAGAATGGGATGAGAAAAAGAAACTCTCATATCTGCAAATAACCAACATAACAAACAATCACTTTGGTATTGAATGTCATAACACAATACTCTGTTTCAATTGAAGATTGAAAAACAATATATTATTTCATACTCTTTCAAGAAATAAAAAAAAAATCCCAAAAAGATGCGAAAACCAATAAAAGACTTATAATATGTGAAATCACTATCATGATTAGCATCAATGTATGCACACAGCTTCAAGAAAGAGGTGTATGGAAGAAAGAAACTTTGAAATATTGTACCCTGAAGATATCGCAAAATACAAAGAGTAATTGCCCAATGATGGAAGTAAGAGAAAACAAAAAGACTAACAACATGAACAACATATGCAATGTCTGAACGAGTAATAATGAGATATACAAAGCTCCTAACAATTATAAGATGTATAATAAGATATGAAAAAAGTAAATCATCAAAAGAAAAATATCAAGTGCTAACATCAATAAGAGTATTTATAGTTTTATTATCAATAAGTCTATCCCACTTAAAAATAATTGCAATATATTTTGACTAGGAAAAAAGATAACCTATTGGTGAATAGGTGACCTCAATACCATAAAGAGCTCAAATCCTTGATTTTAAACTATATGACTTAGTCTTCAAAACTGAAATGTCATCACCAATAATAATCATGTTATCAAAATATAAAAACAGAATGATATTATCTGCATTAGTGCTCTTAATAAAAAGAGCAAAATCATGACTACTAAAAACAAATATAAGGGAAGAGATAATAATAGAAAATTTTCAAACTAGGCATGAGGTGCTTGTTTGAGACCATATAATGCTTTCTTGAGCTTGCAAACACCCAGAATCATGTGAAACATGAGGAAAGGGAGCCTTATAAATTTATTCTTAAATATCATCATTCAAGAAGATATTTTTAACATCAAGTTGAGAGATATGTCACTAATGAATAGAAGCTACTGCAATAAGAGTATGAATAATAGTTATTTTTGCAATTGGAGCAAATGTCTCTTTATATTCTACATCATATTGTTGAGGGTATTTTTTTATAACCAACCCAATTTTGTATCGCTAAATAGATCCATCAAAATTAGTCTTGATCTTATATACATAATGATAACCAACAACAATCTTATTAAGAAGTAGAGAAACCATATCTCAAGTTTTTATTTTATACAAAGTAAAAAGTTACTTATTCATAGCTTGTTGTAAAAGAGGATTAAGAATTGTCTCTCTATAGGAAGAAAGTTCGGATAGACAATGAACATAAGCTAAAAAGACAATAAATGATGAAGAATAAGAAAACTCTGATAACTTTATGGACTTAAAAATACATAAGGATTGATGTAAAAGTGAATCCATAATCTCAAACGAAGTTAGAGGGACCATAAAAAAAATGGAGCTTTAGGGGTGTCGGAAAGTAAAGTGTCAATACCTACAAAATGATTAGTATGAATTGTCGAACATGAGGAAAGGTATTTGAGGTATTAGGAACTTAACATGATAAACTATTAGAATCCTTAAAAATGATCTATACGAATAAGATCAGATATAGTCAAATTATGAGTAGTGGGTGAAATAGAAAAGAAAGGCATATGCTCGAGAAAAACTACATGATGAGAAACATAAAGTTTCTCAAAACAACAATATTTTTTTTACCTTCATCATAAACAAAATACATAAAATAGCATATTAAGAAAGCAATTTGTTGTGCTCTACATAAGGACAAAGAGCAAAAAAGTACAATAAAAAACTTTAAAGAAAGAGTAATCAATCATTGATGCTCTTATGATCAATATAGATAGCATATATCTTTATATTGATTCTATAAAAATCAATTGATTATAAAGATTTGTCATGATAGAATAAAATTCCTAAATACTGATATTTTTTTGGTGAAGAGCTTGTATGTCGTTCTCCAATTAATAATATTTTGCAAACTTTGATTGAGTAAATTATTTTTGTATCCCAAACATTTTTTTTACAATCATTTTCAATTATGTACCTATAGAATGCTCAACATAATTGTTAATTCAAACAATAATATTTCCATTGTTTGATTCCCAAACACCCATCAAAGCAACAGAACCTTCATCAATGTTCTCAAGTTTCACAGGAGTTCCAATAACACACCCTTACATCTTTTTACTCTTAAAAAAAACTTTCATCACATAACTTCAATACGAACAATTATATTTCATCCAACCTCACTCTTACAAACTGAAACAGATCATCTCTTTCAGTAGTCATAATGAACAATCAAAGAAAAAACTAGAGCACAGAAAGAAAAAAAACCAAATTGTAAAAATAAAAAATAAAATAAAATATTAGATTGAAGAAACCGAATAAACTATACAAAATACCAGATTTTACCTTCAAAAAAAATTCTCATTGCATAACTTCAATATATATTATATGATCACTCTAAGTTAGATCAGTAAAAGTTGTACTTGAGATTAAATTATACTCTCATACCTTGTTAAACAATCAAAAGAAATAAAAAGAAATACAAATATAAAAAACAAGGTTAGGTTTTCATAATAAATACCTTCAATAATTAATTTAACTTAATAAAAAACTATATATACAGACTAAAACAGAAAAAATAAAAAAAAAATATTCTACCTTTACCAATAATTAAACAAAATAATTATATGTTCTTTAACAATATTCAGTCGAGCAATCAATTTCCTCACTGTAAGACAAAGCATACACGTTGTGAATCCAAGACCGAGAAGAGAAACAGAATAATGACTTCTTTCCTATACTGATTAAAATCATGGTTGTCAATACCGCTTTAGTTAGCGCTTTTTTGTTTTTTCTTTTAGTACGAAATGTTTCGGTTTCAGAGCGTTTTGGCGCACTATTTTGGGGTTGTACTATTCATATATATGAAAAAAATATAAAATATTAATTTAACAAACAAAATTAAAACTCAAGATAAATTAACAATTCAAACACAAAGTCAAACAAACATCATCTTAAAATTAGAAACATTTCTAAAATTCCAAAATATTGTAAAAGTAAAATGTTCTAAAATAAAACAAATATAAATCAATTATATTTGTTTATAATTTCTTAAGTAAAATGTTGTAAAATATTCTAAAATAAAAGAAATATAATAGGCTTGATTGAATTATAGATTCGATTAAAATTAATAATTAGAAAACAGATTTATAATAAAAGAAATATAAATCATTTTTTTTAATTTTTTTTGTCATGGCCAAAACGGCTCATCCGGCGCATTTTAGCCTGTATTTGGCTGAAATATCTGGTACGCAACATAATTTAAACCGAGACAAAAACGACGTTATTTTTATCTTTTTTTTATTGGTATGAAAACGTTTTGGCTGAAACAAAACGAGATTAATAACCTTAATTAAAAATGTAACGCCGCCACTAGAACAACAGTCACATTAATTCATTTGTGAAGACCATTACAGAATTAGAGGGAAAAAACAAAAAAAAATTCAATTTTCTTAAGACCCAAAGGGAAGATCATCAGAGAATTAGTGGGAAAACCAAAAAATTTCAAGCTTCTTAAGAGCCAAAGGACCCTTGTTATATCAGGAACCAATAAGGTTTTCTGCTACAATCCACTGTCAACACTGCCCAGTTCACTTCATTCTTGGTTTTAAGATCTTAGAATGAGATCCAATGAAGTAAGGATTCCAGCAAACTTGGCTGCATCTTATCATCATTGCCTCAAGAAATTGATCTAGTTCGTACAGCCACTGTAAGGAACAGACTGTCATGCACAAGAAGTGAAATGCGGGTCAGCCTGTTTGGGAGTGTGGTTATGGTAGTTTTTTAAAGTGTTTATCGTGCCGAAATACATCAAAATGATGTTTTTTACTTTTAAAAAATTATTTTTAAAATCAGCACATCAAAATAATCTAAAACACATAAAAATATATTCATTTAAAATAAAATAAAAAAATTAAATTTCGATCAAAAACCAGTAGGATTGCAATGCCAAACGGGCACGAAATGGCCACCATTTCTGGAACCTCACTCTCTTTTCCACTAGACTTCAAGAAAACCAAGCACATTACCCCATGAAATGGCCCTTTACGTTCGTCTATGTGCTGTGATTGTCTGTACGACGATATGAGAAGATGTCAGCTCATGTTGACAAGGTTACAGATAGATAGCACCATGAATAATTCTCTGAGAAATCATTGATTTTCCTGTTCTTGTAATCTCTTGCAGTGTCCCGGAGCTTGAAACTGATCAGCTCGAGAAAATAATCTGCATGAATGATACTGCTCTGTGTTTTCCCTAACCATCTCACGTGCATAGCTCTTCAAACTGTGACACCTTCATTCCATGGCCTAAACAAGTTGCAAGGTCTATAAATTTGCCACTCCTAGGCTTTTGGGCTTTTGGGAGAACAGTTGCGGTAGTTTTTTAAAATATTTTTTCATACTTAAATATATTAAAATGATTTTTTATTTATTTTTTAAAAATTATTTTTGACATCAGCATATCAAAATGATCTAAAAACATCATAACATATTCATTTAAAATAAAAAAAAAAAATTTGAATTTCAGTAAAACAATGATTTAACCGCAATATAGAAAAATTTGAAAGGCTAAAACTTTAAGCCAGGAAGAACCCATGAGAGAAGATAGAAAAAAAGGTGAGAAAATCTGTAGACTGCGATCATCGATGACTTTTTCTTGCGGCTTTTTACATTTCAGATTCTGGACATCCCTTCTAACACCAGTCATCCAATTCTATCCTGAGAAAAATATCATCAAAAAAATCACTATAGATTGATTAGAAAATAATATAAATTATATTTTAAAACTTTACTTAACAGTTTAAGTTTTTAGATAAAATAATTATTTAATATGATATTAAAACTTTATTGACCTAGCGATCATGAATTCGAATCTTGTCATCTATATTTTACTTGATAAAATTCAAATACAAAGTAATATAACTCTGTAAAAATTTCAAAATCAAAAAAACTTAAGGTGTGAAATGGTTACCACCTGTTATGGCAGTCCTCTTTTTTCCCTTAACTAGTGAAGACAGACTATATCAGATTCTAAACCTTTCACAACTTTTAAGACATTAATTTGACTCATTTTGCTTATCAGAATAATTATCGAATAAATTTATAATTTTATTCTTAATAGCCATCACCTTTTTTAGATAAACTCAATACTAACATTTAGTTTTCTATTAAAAAATAAATAAATAAAATTGGCTTAATGCATTACAAATTGCTGGGAATAAAACAAATATTAAGAAATTAGCAATGAGAATAATTATCAATGGAAAAAAAAATAGGAAAGCAAAGAATCAAAAACATCTTTTTTTATCAGAAAAATTGAGGGACTGTTCTGTAAATTCACTAATTCTCGAAATTAGAAAGTAAAATACAATCCACAACCCAAAGAACCATCCCTGTACGAGCCCATAAAAAAGTTTATTCACAAAATTAAAAATAAAATACAATTAAAAAAAGAAGCCATAACACAAACAGCTAAGCTAAGCATGGACAGGACCTGGAGTCACTAACACAGTACTACTCGGCGGGTTACTAGGAGGAGGCGCCCCAGTTATAGCAGGCACAGCAGGAGGAGGCGGGGACAGAAGAGGAGGAGGAGGAGGTGGTGGTGGTGGTGGTAGGTTAGTGCCAATGACCGGTGGAGAAGGTGGTGGTGGTGGACTGGACTGAGAGAAGCCAGCTGTGCTAGGTGGGGTCGGGCCCAGAAGGTCCACTTGTGGTGGGATCAGGAAAGGATAATTGTGGAGAGTGACAATCATCGTCGTCATCAGAGCATTTGTGTGATTTGTGAAGGCGGTGGCGTAAGAGACCAAATCCCAAGACAAAACCCAGAATTACAAGTACAGTTACGATGAAGATGAAGATCTTTGTTGCTTTCCCAATGTAACACATATTTGTTGTTGTTGTTGTTGTAGATTTTTAGGACAAAAGCTGAGAAGGGTCTGATAAGTTACAGATGGAGATGGGTTCTTTTTCGTCTTCTTTTCATGGTGATGGTGTTCTGTGGGAAGAAGACGGAGAGTGAGTGTCAGTGTGGTAATTAAGAGAAGGGGTCAGGATTGAATTTAAAAAAGAAGAAGAAATAGTTCGTGTCGATCACACCCTTATATATTTTTTACAGGACTTTCAAAAGTTAAATTTTGATTAAACTATATTAATATGATATTTATTAGATATCTTAATCTTCTTTAGATTTTTTTTATTAAAAGATTATATATATATATATATAGGTTTTTTAAAGTGTTTTTAAAGTTAAAAAAAATAAGTGTAAAATAAAAATAAGTTTTTTTAAAAGTGAATAATTTTAAATATAAATAAAAAAATATCTCTGAAAACAATATATAAAACATAAATAAACAAAATAGAAAAAAAATTAAACAAAAGATTAAGCGTTGTTAGGCTTGGTCAGCCCACCTGGCCCATTTCATCAGGCCCATATGATACAGCTTTTCTTTTTATGTTTTGTATGTAATTGGACGTACAACGTCTCATTCACCCTATTTTGTTTTTGTTTTTTTTAAAAATAAAAAAAAACAAATGAAACATCTTTTTCATACTACCATGGTGGTATTTTATTGAATGGAAAAACTATTTTGGTGGCGATATTTTTTGAAAAAATAAAATTGTCTAAAAAAACAATTAGTGGTATTTTCAACTAAAAAACTAAATTTTCAACCATTTATTATGACTTTCTCTCACATCAAATGACCCAAAATAAAAAAAAAAAAATTGAAGTTTGGGATCAAAAATTATTATTTTTTTCTTTAATTTTGAAATTTGGAAGGACTTAACATCTATTTGTAAGGTGTAGGGATTACAATAAATATTTTGCGTAAATATTTTAAAGTTACTCATCTCTTATGTGTTTTTGGTTACCTGTCTATCAATCGCGTCCTTTCCAAACAAATTTGCTTAGAATTTGGTCTAATGAGAACCACATGAGAGGATATATAATGCATTTTGCATAATGAATCCTTCACTTGTTTGTAGTTTTTTAGATAATTATTTTGTTTGTTACATAGCTTTTGTTTTTTTATATTGTTTTCCAAGTATATTTGTGTTTTAAACCTCGATTTTAGTATAAATTAAAATAACTTGATTTTTATTTTCACGAAGACATGTTATTTATTTATTTTATATAAAAAATTATCTTATAAAAAATTTAACTAAATACATAATTTTTATAAATATACTTGTCAAATACACATAATTGTTTTAAAAAGAGGTCGATAAGTAATTTAATGAAGGTCTTGATTAAAAGTAGTGTATTAGAGTATAGTAATGATTGTTTTTTTTAAAAATATTTTGTTCAAAAATATATTAAAATAATATTTTATTTAAAATCAGCATATAAAAACAATTCAAAACAATTAAAGAATTTTTCTTAATAAAAGTAAGTTTAAATCTCAATTAGATGCACCCATAAAGAATAAAAGGGTAGTTATGCCACTTGAAGACAGGAGAGGGTATATTGAGGGAACGAGCCTGCAAGCATGTCGGCCATGTCATCCCTCTCGGGATGGAGCTGGCAGCTTTTATTTTACAGGGCCATCAGCACCTGTTTTTTAATTCCCTCTTGAGATCCCTTTATTTACATTGTTGCCACTCGTAGCTTTACAATAATATAAAACACACCATATAATACTATGATTTACAAGTAAAAATCTAACTTGATTCTAGAAAATAAACAATTCATGTAGTTTTTTTTTTCACCTTGATGAGCTTTATTTTATAAATATAATTTATTTTTTTTATTTAATTTTTTTTAAATAAAAAATATTATTAAAAAATATCATGATTAATAAATAAATGAGTGAGCGACTATTTTAAAAGACACTATTCCATCCAACTATTTTACTCTACTTCAAGTTCAAGAAATATATTTTGTTATAGTTATATAATTTATAATATCACATCCAAAAATAATCATTTTAAATTTCGTATTTCAAGTTGGGATTATATTCATTTATTAAAAAAATGTGATTCAAAACGTGTTTTAACTTCTAAAATTATATGATTTTAAGAGCTAAACACAAAATACTAGTAAAATCGAGTTAAAAAGATTAAAACTTAAAAAAAATCAGTCTAAACTCCATAAAATCATCAATATGATATTTTTTTATTTTCTAAACTCTCAAATAAATAACTTGCTAATGGCTCTATTTTCTCGCTATTTTGAGTTTTGAAAAAGTTGTTGAAACTAAGTTATTTCATTTTTAATTACTATTGGTGTTTGAGAGCTCGTTTGGGAAGTGTTTTTGAAAAAAAATGATAATTTTTTAATCTATATTTTGTACTTTAAATTAAAAAATAGTGTTTTTTAGATTATTTTCATATGGTGATGTCAAAAATAATTTTTAAAAAATAAAAATAAAAATTATCATTTTGATGCATTTCTAAACGAAAAAACAATTTCAAAACTAATCTTACTGTAGTAATTTCCTTGAGAACTATGTGAAACTAATTTCATAATATTATATATATTAGTTTTGCTTTTATGATTTTACAATTTTACATTTACTTGTGAATTTATGATTTTTATACAAAAACATTTTATATAATATTTTACGATCTGATTTTATGATCCAAATTCAAATGATAACTATGTATCATGTCAAAAAAAAACAAATTTGACAAACTTGCTTTCGAACAACTCATATGACTCACTTCATTTAATTATCTTATCGAGATTTTTTTAATAATATTGATAGTCAGTCATCACAACAACTTCAGTGCCCCCTCAAAGATTATTATTTTTTTTCTTTTTTCTCTCTCCTCTCCTCTCTTACTAAATCTTGTATCTTTTAAATATTACAATTTGAAAAGCTTGCATTTCACAAATCACATATCTAACATGTGATTCTTTAAAATATATTATTTTCTATAATATATATGTTTACATCATATCATTCTATCATTTTTTTAAGCATGCGGAAATTAAAGATTTGCACGCTATGCAATTCATTTGTTTGCTTTATAATAAAGACAAAATCGATACGACAAAGATAATATGATGATATTTTCCTCAAACATTTTACACATTTCATTCTTGTTTACCAGACAGCCTAGAAGAGACAGTGACTCGAAGCAAGTTGATGAACTATCACGAGACAAAAATAATATGACCAGAGAAAAATGGACGATCGTGATTTAACAAGGAGAAGAAAAGATTGGCCACTCATGGGATGGAATGCATGAGTGAACTACAATGTTCTTGACCTCTATCAACATGAGGACTCCATTGAAGCTCCGAAAAGGGTTGCACCATGTTCACAAACTTCACACAACAATTGGTTCAACCATTCAAAAGAAGAAGAAAGAGACTGGGTTTTTCTCATCCGAGAAGGAGCATTCCCTGATTCATTTACATCCTATCATTTTTTCTATCAATCACATCTTTTGCTAGAGCATATACAACATTATCATCTTTTTTCAATCACCTTGTAAGGATAATAAACAGTAGCGGACACTAAAACAGTCATTATGACAAGCATAATTTATCCAGCACCAGGAGCTTTAGGAGAGAAAATGAGGCTACATCACAGGCATCTCCTTCGGGAATTGCCATTGATATATCGAGGTGGAAGGGCACTAGCAAAGAGGGTAAAACATAGGGTTGCCAGAAGTAAAGCAAGGGAACCACAAGCAGTGGCATCTGAAGTTTCAACTACAGTATCAGAGGTAAGTACGGTTAACTACTAGTTTGAAAATCAACCTCAATAAATATCTCATTGCAAGATTGTGATATATTGTTGTGGTTGGTGCAATTTGAATTTGAATTGACGATATTTAGCATTAAAAGAGTGTCCTTTCAACAGTACTTCAGGCCATATTAAAGAGACTGAAATGACTTTATTGCCCTTCATATCTGAAATATACTTTCTAATTCTGCATAAGATCAAGTGGTCCTTGTTGTAGATATGATATGAATAAAGAAATAGGGAAAAATCTGTTCTTATCTATCCAAAAGACCCCACCTGTGTCCCCCAAACACATGCACTCTTTTCTTTCGTCACCTTGACATGCACTATTTTACATGCAAAGATAAGATCACAGAATAGTATTCTGCTTTATTCTTCTATAAAAGGCATGACTGAACTAGCATAATGAACAGCATCTTCATTTCTATACTCCCATATAGATCCTAAAACCCTCCCTCACTCAAAAGAAAATGCAGGGTGATAGCAAGTATGATGAAAAGCTGCTACGAAACTATGTGCCGCTTTATGTAATGCTCCCAGTAAGTAGCAAAAAAGCTCTCACACTAAAATATCAAGTATGCATACTGAGAAATATCATGAACAGCAATCTTGTATACTAATAATGCTTTTCTATATCTTTACAGTTGGGTGTGATTACAGCTGACAATGTTTTTGAAAGTGGAGAGAAGCTCGAGAAACAGCTGAAGGATCTAAGAGCAGTTGGTATTGATGGGGTCATGGTAGATGTATGGTGGGGGATCATAGAAGCCAAGGGCCCTAAGCAGTATGACTGGAGTGCTTACAGGAGTTTGTTTAAACTTGTTAGCGAATGTGACCTAAAGATACAAGCCATAATGTCATTCCACCAATGTGGTGGGAATATCGGAGATGTTGTTGACATCCCAATTCCCCAATGGGTACGTGATATTGGAGAAACAGATCCTGATATCTTTTACACCAATAGATCAGGTAACAGAAACAAGGAGTACCTCAGCCTCGGTGTGGATCACCAGCATCTCTTTGGTGGGCGGAGCGCCATTGAGGTAAGTTTGACAAGCAATCCAATCAATCCCCTTAGTTCATCTATGTGTGCGCGCAACCCCAGATCTCATCGAATGATCATGCTACTGTTAGTTCAAGATGATATTCAATGATTAGCTTTCATTAATGGAGTTAGGTAATGAGTGCTACAGTCTTCATAAGCACGGCTCAGTTATCCTATTAGTGAACTGAACAGTACTAATTACTAAGAATCCCCACAACCCAGACGAGCTAGAAAATTTCCCCCCCCACAACATGATTAAATTCTACGTTATTATAAAATCACAGATCTAGGTTTGATTTGCTTTTCATACCATTTCAAATAAGCACCTGTTTTCCTAGCTTGCAGTAAAGTTAATCACCATGCTCTCAAGAAAGGCTCGATTAAAGATATGTGAGCGGATATCAATTAAATGTTTGAATAAGAAAATGGGCTGAATACTCACCTGGGAGTGCTAATTGATGCATCCAAGGAGATTAGGGAGCCAAACACTGTTCAGTGAAGTCAGATAATTTAAGCATGCTTATGAATCATTATACCAGATGAATGCAATTTGGTCAGCCTGGTGTTTACATCCAAGCCATAGTCAGTACATGATAAAAAAAAAACAAGGTTAATGGTTTATTATGATCCTTTATCTTGTTTACTTCCCAGCCACTGAAAGAAATTTGTTGATCCATCTAGATGTATAGTGACTATATGAAGAGCTTCAGGGAGAACATGGCGGATTTTCTTGAAGCTGGACAGATAATAGATATTGAAGTAGGGTGTGGAGCAGCAGGGGAGTTAAGATATCCCTCTTATCCAGAAACTCAAGGATGGGTTTTTCCCGGTATAGGGGAATTTCAGGTACCACTGATTTAAGTTACTTTTGACAATAAATTATGAAGATATATTTCATCAATAAGCATATGTTCTTCTCTAAAACACATTACCTCATATTGAACCGCAGTGTTACGATAAATATCTCAAAGGAGAATTCAAAGAGGCTGCAAAAAATGCAGGTCACCCTGAATGGGAATTGCCAGATGATGCAGGGATATATAATGACAAACCTGACTCAACAGAGTTCTTTAAACAAAATGGGACATACCTTAGTGAAAAGGGAAAGTTCTTTTTGACCTGGTATTCCAACAAGTTGCTGATGCATGGAGATGATATCCTCGATGAAGCCAATAAAGCTTTTGTGGGATGTAAAGTCAAAGTAGCAACTAAAGTATATTTCGAAACCTTGTTACTTTTCCTAACTAATGAAGGCAGAAAATAATGAAGCCACATTCTATTTTCAAAACAGGTATCTGGATTGCATTGGTGGTATAAACATCATAGTCATGCTGCGGAGCTCACTGCAGGATATTACAACCTGGAAGATAGAGATGGGTACCGACCAGCAGCAAGGATTCTATCAAGGCATCATGCTGTTATGAATTTCACATGTCTTGAGATGAGGGACCTAGAACAACCAGCAGAAGCTAAAAGTGGACCTCAGGAACTTGTTCAGCAGGCGAGATCTCTAAATCATGGTCCCTACTTGGATTGGTTAAGATGCCTGTCATTTCTGACCTCTAAAAATATCGTTGTTAACAAGCTTGATGAATATGATGCCAATTTAAGAATAAATATGAAAACTTTGTACAGGTAGATAAAGGTGCATTGTCACATTTTCGTACTGTATTCATGATTAGTTGATAATTTGCCCACGCATGTGCAGGTCCTCAGTGGAGCATGGAGAGAGAAGATTGAAGTTGCAGGTGAGAATGCACTTTCAAGATATGATGCTGATGGTTACAATCAAATCCTTCTAAATGCCAGGCCAAATGGTGTCAAAAAGTGGGGTCCACCTGAACTGAGGATGTTTGGGGTGACATACCTTCGGTTATCTGATGAGCTATTTGAAGAAAAGAATTTCAACCTATTCAGGACATTTGTGAGGAAAATGCATGCTGATCAAGTGAGTAGTACCTACACAAATACATAGAAAAGGAAAGAAGGAAAAGTTCTTAGTAATGAAGTCTTTGAAAATCCTCACTTAATCTCAAACTTCCTATTTGTTTTCAGGATTACTGCCCAGACCCCAGCAAATATGGCCATGAACTAGGCCCGCTGGAACGCTCACGCCCACGGATTTCAATTGATGATATCCTAGATGCAACGAAGCCAACAAAGCCATTCCCATGGAATAAACAAACAGACATGCCGGTTGATGGAGCTGCACAATTTGATCTGCTTGGTAGTTTGATAAACGGGATCAAATCCATATTCTTCAAGTGAAAACATGGACAAATGCAGAGAGAAGAATGAGAGAAGTAATCAAATTAACATTCAATGCTGTTAAGCTTTCCTACCAGGGCTATAAGTGAGCTTTCAATGTAACTGCTGTTTGAATAAATAATACACATTATCTATATATGGCTCACATATAGAATTTTCTTTTGGTAAGTTTACTCACCAATAAATACTGCAGTAACAAGTTCATCTTTAAAGCGGTGGAACCTGCACACATCCTGCATAATAAAACAATTTGTTAACACGAGAGCTTAGAAATCGGTTTTATTACAGAGTGGCTTTATCCAGCCTTCTTAGTTGCTGTCATGTCTTCTTAATTAGCACGTCTGTCTCCTCTCTATTAATTTGATTTATGCCAACTGAGAACCAGTAAATTTTCTTCTGTAACTCAACAAAAACTGCAGCCTTGTGGTTTTATTAGTCCCTTCTCTCTTGCATCTTCCCATCTTTTCTCAGCAGTATGCATGTTGGATAGGCCAAATTAGCTACCCAACTGTTTTAAATTCATATCAAAAAGATTTTGCACTGAAATATCAGCTAGCTCCACATTCTGATGTAGTAGCAAGCAGTGTGTAGTGCAGCCCATTTATCACTGATGGAAGCGATTTCCATGTTCATGATAAGTGAGTGTGCCTCCTCCAGGTGCCCTGCTCATCCAAGAAGATCCACCAAGCATAAATAAGGAGCAAGTAGAGGCTTCATATTATAACATTATGTCATTCTGTGGAAAATTTCTTTACCCATAAACCAATCCTGCATATCTACATGCTGACATCTGAAGTAAAAGGCCTTCATCCGGAATAATTTTCTTTTTGATCATTTCATGAAAAACAGAGATACCCTTTCTTCCTGTCCCATGAACACCATATCCAGAAATCATGGCAATCTAAGAAATTAAACTTTTTTTCCGGCATCTCATCAAAAACATGACATGAACAAGCCAAACTTCCACATTAAGCATACATGTCCATCAGGGCTGTTTCTACCAGGATGGTAACACTAAACCCTTTCTTTTCAAGATACAAGTGGACAGACATGCCAAATCACAAGGCTGTGACCTGAAGACATGCTACGAGCACAGTTATAAAGGTTGGCCAGCCTCCATTCCTTCAGAAACCATTCCTTAAGCTGTCTAAGCCATCTCCTTTCTCTACATAACCAGCAATCATAGAATTCCAAGACACAATATCCTTCCTGCCATTTTCTCAACAGTGTTCTACCATCGTCCATAGAATTGCATTTACAGTACATTTCAACAAGAGAATTATTCAGAAATTCAATAGAAAGTTCATAACTTTTTCAAACAGCAGCATAACCATGAACTTCTCCCCCTTGCTTTAAAGCCACCAACTGGGCAAAAGCTGAAAGTATACCAAGGAAAGTAGTCCCATCAGGAAACACTGCGTTTTTCCTCATAAAACTATAAGCCCTCAAACCATTTTTTGGTTCACAATTCTTCACATATCCCGAAATCATAGCATTCTAAGAACTTAAATTTCTCATAGGCATTCAATCAAACACCTTAATTGCCAAAACTTATCTCGAAACTTTTGAGCAACAAGTGAATTACACATAAATACCTGACTCAAACCTATTAACCACAACCTCACAATGAACTCCCCTTCCATTCTCCACATCAAACAAATCACCACAAGCCGTAAAAACAAAAGGGTATGTAAAGTTATCACCTTTGTGCCCAAACCTCAACATTTCCCTACACAAAACAAGAACTTTCATTACAAGAATCATAACCTCCAATCATAAAACTCCACAAGAAAGAATTTTTAGAAACAACTCCATTAGAAAAGGCTGGGCATAATCCATTTGGCCACAATTTGCATAAAAGGCAGCAACTTTGGTGCTCAAGTATTATTTTGGATAGTGCAGCAAATGATTATGTGGGCAGAGGTTGTTGACCTTTTTAAGTGATTTCGTGTTGGTAAGAGATTGTAAAATGGTTCCACATCGGAGTGTATAAGTGGGTGCTTGAAATGAGTGTTTGGGGGTTGGTTTCCGAGGGGTTTGAGAGTGGAAATGCCATTCATGAATATCAATGCTTGAATAGATGACAGGTTTGTGTGGACAGGAGTGTAGTAAAAGAGGAGGATTTCATTGTTCCATTGAGGCTTAATGATACAAAACCTATCGCCTTATGCAATCAACAAAACTCAGGTTTACTCGGAGAAGATTGGTCATTAGAAACAAAATAGAAAAGGGCAAATCAATAGTCCATTGCAGGTTGCTGACCAGCTACACTGATATTGTTGATAATTGCAATTCTGGTTCTTGGAGGATTTTCTTCAAGTACTTGTTGTCTGATAACAAGTGAAGAACAATGTCTGCTCCCATCAACATGTTACTAGCAAGTGCAATTGGCTAATTCTGCATGGAAACCAGGGGGAAGACACAAGGAAGGTTCTCTGATTCCTTGGATTTTTAAACTCTTTGCCTTCCCAGATTCTTGACCTGCATTTTGTAGTTTCTTTTAGAAACTCGGCCATCATGTTCCATTATTCAACACCAAATTGCATTTTTATTTTATTTTTATAATCGGGGTATTTGGGTCAACTTACGTGCACTACAACTAATCCTTGGACTCACTAAACATCCTGCAAACCCAATGAGCATGTAAAGCATCGCGGGGGTGACAGGCGTGCATTGTGGGACTTGAACCCTGGTGCAGAGAAAAGAAACAAGTCCCTTCAACCGCTAGGCCAAGATATTATCAGTAATTGCTTTATTTTAAGTTATTTGTTGTGATTTGAATTGACATTATTACTAGTAAAATTTAATTTTAGAAAAACTATGATTGATCACTTTGGTATGTGTATAAAATTATATAGGTGTGTGGGCAAGGATAATAACTATTTTATACGTGTTTGTAGTTATTTTTAAAAATATTTTTTATTCAAAAATATATTAAAATAATATTTTTTTAGTTTTCAAAAATATTTTATAAATGGACCCAATTGTCCAGATTTTTTTCGTGCTAGTTTTTAAATGGGGTGTGACAAATATATTATATACTTTTGATTGAATAAAGAGACTTTGTAATAAATATTCAAGCTTAACTATCTATAAGGCCCATCATAAACAGAGTACAAAGGGATGAAGACTATGGGCTAAGGCCCATACCAAATACAAGGAAGAAGCCCAATAAGCTGGCCCAAATTGTTTTTCCCGTCACGGTCTAAATCCATCTACAATAATAAACGACATATCCCTGAAAAGAATAGGGACTACGTGTCATTCATACAAACTAGGTTGGAGTCTTTCACCCAATCACAAATGAATTGTTATTATAATTTTATTTTTTATTTGAACAAGAATTTTGATTTTTAGACTCGTATTTGCTTTGCTTATTGGAGAAGAATTTGTGTTTGTTTGTTTGTTTGTTTGTTTATAGCATCTACAAGAAAATGACATTTCAAGAGAATTGCTTTGGGAAAAAAAAGGAGTCCAAAGGAAAAGGAAACTCTCAAGCTTTAAGTACATATAATTCTTTAAAGGTTCATGAATGTAAGGGAATTAAGAAATACAAATGAGAAATTGGTAATAAAGATTTTATTACAGATAGCTAAAAATAATATATATAATCAATAATATGTATTGAGACAATAAATTTGTCAAAAATAGGTTTTCGTAACTCAAATAGTTAATATTAGTTAAATGACTTGTGTTATGTCGCGGGATAAAATAATTCTTTTCTTCCATAAAAAAGATACATATGTGACATCAATGCTTTTAAAGAAGTAAAAAAACCATAAAATTTAAATAATTGAAAGAGGTTGCATGAGCTATTTTAGCATTTTTATTTGGAAAGCAAAACAAAATATGAAGTGAGCATCATATACTTATACTTGATCAATTAATTTAATTCAATAAAAAAATCCCTTTTAAAAAAACTAAATTCAACAAAGACTATAACCCATGTCATTCTAAAAATGACTAAAAAATCATATATAAAGTGAGAGAAAAAAAAACATAAATGATTGGAGGATTAAACAAAAAAAGTTAAAGATCTTTAAAAAATCAAGGTAAGAAATAGGAAAATAAAGATCAAATTTGATAGGAAAAGAAATTGAAGTAAGATGAAATTGTAAAAAATAAAAATAAAAGCAAATAGCGTTTAAAATAATGAGGACTGAATATGATAGGTGGGAGAAATCAATGGGGGGATGAAATTAAAAAATATATATAATTTCATTAACTATTTCAAACAAAATAAATTGCAATAAAAAAACTATGAAAAAATCTTTAAAAAAAACAATTAAAATACTGTTTTGAAACTTCTAGCTGGGCACATGCTCAAAACTAAGGATAATTAGATCAAACATGTCATCAAGGTATGGAAAGGTTGTCAAAATATCTACGAGGAGAGACATGATGTGATGATAAAAAAAATAATTTATAAAAACTTATGAGAATAAAGTTTTATTCACTTAATTCCGGACTATAAAAAGTATTTAAAGGGAAATGAATTCTTCTAAACCAAAAAAAAAGGTTGCCAAGACACTTAGATCTTCAACTTAAAAGTAGACTTTTGACCGACAATCATACGTGTTGTTTGAGGTTTGCGATCACTGTTCACGCACCTCAAGCTTTTTTATTTAGCAATATCGTTTCGAGTTTTCTTTTTAAAAGAGAATATATATATATATATATATATATATATATATATATATATATATATATAATTAGCACAAAATAAAACCCGCTCGAACCAAATTCTGAGCTGACTCGATCACCAAATGTTATTGCGTTTCTAAAACATTAAATACATCCTTAAAAATAAAAATAAAAATGATCATGTCTGCTCAAGGCATCTCCCGGCATGGTGAACATGAGAGATGTTCCACCAATTAGGGTTACTATAATAAGATAATAAACTTTGGAGTCTCGTATTGTAGCTTAAACTTTTAAATAAAATGATTATTCAATATAATATTAGAACTTTATTGATCCAACGGTCTTGAGTTTGAATCTCATCATTCCATTTACATTTAACAAATGTCAAACTACGCAAGTTTCAAGTCCAAAGAATTTTCATTTGAGAGAATATATTAGAGAATAATATAAATAAACTTTGAAGCCTCATTTAACAACTTAAACTTTTAAATAAAATGTTTTTTTAATAATTCAACAGTTCACTAACAGAAATTAGCAAGATGATCAGGATACATCTGATAAGAGATCAACAATGATCGTCGATCTCGTCGAAGGTATAATTTCACAGCTTCACAAGGTAAGAAATCTCATCATCATGGAAGGTAAGATCAGTGATGGGACCCTGAAAAAAGAGAGGCCTAAGCATGGCCGCCATGTTTTTCTTCACTCACAGCAGCAGTAGCAGAAACGTAATACGCAACACAGAAAAGTCCATGAACGAAGCACAAAATTCCTCCGATTGAAAAGAAATGGTGGTGAGTGAAACCACAAGAGGCTCTTGACTTGCTGTTTGACCTGGTGCCAACCACTAGCATGGTTAATCCGACGGCCAAGATGATCCTGCAGAATGATGATACAGAAAGAAACGAAGGTTGTTAGTTTCGTTTCGGTTAGTGTTTTCGTTTTTTTAATTTGAACGAAATGTTTCGGTTTTAGAGCGTTTCGGCGTGTTGTTTCGGGGTTGTATTGTCTATTTATAATTTTATATACATAATTAAATATATTAATTCAAAAAAAAATTAGTTCAAATCCAAAAATAGATTATTTAGAATTGTGCAATTTAATCTAAAAAAAGACACAATAAAATAATTTTTCTAAACAAAATTATGAACATGTATAATATTACGAGAATGTCATCATCAATCTCGCAAGGTCATTATATCCTTTGTTTGCTCTGAAACTTTAACATAATATATATAAATATGTTAAGAGACTCCTCGTAAAATTTCATCTCAATCTAACGTTCGGATTAAGAGGTATGATTGATATTGTAAAATTATTCATTATTAAAAAAAAATACTATTTTGCCGAAAACAGAACTGGCTGAACGAAAACCGGAATATTCCGGCTGAAATTTGGGAGGAATTTCCGAACGGACTGAAATTTTAAGTAAAGTAAAAATTGCATCATTTTATCTCATTTTTTTAACTGGGCCGAAACAAAACGAAATTAACAACACCGATAGAAACACCATTGATTAATCACTAGCACTCCCAGTTCTAATCTGCTAATTATAGTTGATCTCAAGACATAATTAGCTTGTTAACTCAGCTTGGAATCAAGAAAATGTTCAAGCAACTTCACTCACCAGGTAAAAATGAAGCATGCCACAGACAATTGTCTATGAGGAGATGCTTTTTGGAGCTGTTCTTGAGAACAAATGCACATGCACCCACCGAGCAAGTTAGCAATAACATGGGCTAGCCCTAGAATTCCTGCTGCAGCTAACCCTAGCTTGAAAGCATCCTGGCTTGGATCTCTGCACTCAAATATCCAAAGCCTCAAGTGCTTCACCTGTACCAACAAAAACGAAATGGCAATTCTGAGTCGTATATATGTACAAGTTTTAAGCATTTTTTTCAAGTATGATACAAGGATATATAACAAATATATCAGAAAATATGTTAGAAAGGAAGGAAGGAAGGAAGGAAGGAAGGATTAACATGCCTTGTTCTGTGCAATCTCAGCTTGGATGCCAAGAACACCAGCCACTACATCCATGGCGACAATCAGCATACAAACAAGTACACCTCCGATTTTAACCATTTTTTTCTCAAAATACAGGAAAACACTTGATGGGTTTCGAAGAAGAGGCAAAATGGAGCAGACCCTCTGAATATTTCTTGCCGATGCTAGAGATTTAGATGGTTTGAAAGAGGATATATAAAGTGTGGTAAAGGAAGAAGAAAATGCGATAGGTTAGCAAAAGCTATTTCTTTTGTAAGAACAGTGGAAACTTTATCGTGTGTCTACTTTCTCCTTTTTCTTTCTCTCGTCGGATTCCTTTGATGGGGGAGCAAGAAAAGAAGGGTATAAACCAGCTCATACAGGAGCGTGCCTCGGCATCTAGCAAGCAAGCTGACAATGGCCCAGCGATCTTGTGATTTTCGACTTTACAAGTGTTTCTGTATTTGTGTGGATAGGCAAGATGGGAACAATTGGTAGCTTTTTTACTTAAAATATTTGCCACCATTGTGTCTCTTTACATTTGATTTAAATATGTTGTTAAAGTCTTTTTTTTTAATACTATCTCATTAAAATAATTTAAAAAAATTATAAAACATTAAAAGAAACTTACAATGATGATCTTTATATTGAAATCAAGAACAAAAAAAAGTTGGTATTTTCATGTCATTTAACTCCCCATTTTCCATGAAGTGGAGTGTGAGTCTAATATTAAAAAAAAAAAAAAGATGTTTATAATATTTTGTTTTTGAAAATGAAGTAATTCTACCCATAATCGTTAAATTCAGCTTAGCTCGACTAGTTTATTTAAATAAATTGAGACTTTGAGTTTGATATGAGATTAATTTCAGTGAAGTTTTAAGTGATCCAATCAGTATTGAAAAAAAAATTATAAGAAAATATTTTAATAAAAAAATGTTTTTTTTTCTCGGCTAAACCTTTATATAAAATCATGGTTGTACTTCTAAGTTCTACCACCACAAATATTTGAGATTGGCGATTTGTTACATGGTGTCATCATACTGGGGTATTTGGAAATTACTTTAAAAGTGGTTTTCAAAAAAAAAATTTTTTTTATGTTGATTTAAATTAATTTAGATCATTTTGATAGGTTAATTTTAAAAATTATTTTTTAAAAATAAAAATATATATTTTAATACATTTTTTTATAAAAAAAAATAACTCTAAAAATACAAGGACACTCTTAAACATCATCTTCGTGATTTGCTCTAAGTAAAAAAGAGGAAACAAAATTCCAGAGAGAAATGGATGCATGTTGGAAGAGCCCTCAAGTATTAGATAAGATATATATATATATATATATCATCATCTTGTTTCTATTCATTTCAAGTCCTAAAAAGAACAAAACTTTAGAAGTAAACAAAGTTAAAACCTATCATTAGGCCCTAAAATGCTTAGATTAGAATATAATTAGGCCCTTTGCCACCAAAACCACTTCCCCATGCAATATGAAAATCATAATCTTGAATATAAAAACTACCATAAATGAATTTGTTAGCTTTCTTTTTGTTAAAACTTGCATATATCTATACATAAGATATTCATCATCTTGTGTCTTTTCATTCCATGTCCTTCTAAAAAGAACAAAACTTAGAAGTAAACAAAGTTAAAAACCTATCATTAGACCCTAAAATGCTTAGATTAGAAGCTAACTAGGCCTTTTGCCACCAAAACCACTTCCCCATGCAATATGAAAATCATAAACTTGAATATGAAAACCCACCATTTAAATCAAAAACCCTTAAAGTTTTGATCCACATTAGCCTTAAAAACCATCTCCATTATCTGCTCCCTACTAACCACGCCACCATCACCACCACCCCCCCCGTCAATAGCATCATGAACAAAGTTATTATAATGATCGAAAGAAGTGGCAGCCGGCCTTGACTGCTCTAAAGCTCTGACCTGTTCTTGCAAATTCATTATGTACTTACAGGCTTCTTCAAGCACGGTAGCAGTGTCCATCTTTGTAGTAATCCAAGGCATCACCTTTCTTAAACATTTCACCCTCTCAGCGATTCTCTGTTTCGTAAGAACCGATGCTGACGAAGAAGACGACCCGGTACCAATACCATAATCAAAAGCAGACCTCTTCGGTTTCTTCATCTGGCCCGACCGTTTCGGTTTCTTCGTGACAGCATTGAACTTCCCAAGAACCGACTCCAGAGTCTGCGGGTCATTCAAAACGGGGCGAGTCGCTGCCTCGATCGGGACCGGAGAGAAAAAGTCATGAGGCTGGGTTGACTCCAGTGGCTGCAACGCGACAGGAGAGAAGAAATCATAAGGTTGGGCTGACTCCTGAGGGGGACTGAGTTGAGGGGCTGCGACGAAAGGGTTGCCATAGCCGAGTTGCTCAGAGGCGGGAGGGCTGTAATAGTAGTAGTTATCACCATCTTCGTTCAATAAGTTAGTGAAGTATGATGTCGTCGACGTCGTGCCCGGAGGAGGCGGCACTGAAGCTAACATGTCGTTGCTGCTGCAGTAGTAGTAACTGGGAAGCGACGGACCAGGCATGGCTCCGTCAGAGAAAGCAGAGTTGAACACCGGTGTAGCAGTGGCCGGAGCTCCAACGTCAGAGAAAACAGAGGAGTTAAAGGTGGTGGTACGGTCGGCACGGTCATTTCCAGAGACTAATGGGAATAACTGGATTGCTGGATCTCCATTGAAGACAAAGCTCGAATCAAAATCTTCTGACTCCATTTCCAAAACCCCAGCGAATGTGTTGCCTAAGAGAACAACAACCAGACACCAAGTGGGAAGGGGAGGCGCCGCAAGCGAAAGAAAAATGTTGCTGTTTCTCTCTCTGTAGGGGGGACACGTGTAGCATGATGATAAGTAGTACGGTCGTACGCCGCTAGGTAGGTGGTGGCGACACTGGAATCAAGGATGATGCTACTGGGGTAGTACAGTAGGGTGTCAGAGTACTGTAGGAATTTAGCTGGCTGGCAAGACAGGACAGGAACAGGGGGGGTTTTCTGTTTGAGGTAATTTGTTCTCTTCACAAAATGCCATGGTACCTCAGTATGGACAGGGAGTGACATGGTACATAGCCCTGTTTGTCATGTCTTTTAAAAATATATTTTTATTTTTTATTTTAAATTCAATTATTTTTATGTTTTTAGACCATTTTTATTTTATAATGTCAAATAATTTATAAAAAATGAAAAACACTTTTAAAAACATTGAAAATATAAAAAATGAAGACTTTCTGCCATCCACGGTTCATGATAAACGGGTATTTTCCAATGCAAATGGGTGTTCACATTGGAGTTGTAAGAACATAGGAGGGGACAGCAGAATTTGATGGGAATTTTTCTTTTCTTTTTTCTTCTTTACTTTTAGAACGAAAAAAAAAATGATTTACTACCAAATAATGAATTACAGAATCACAAGAAGGAAAGATTGAAAAGGGACAAAAAAACTGTACACAAGAATGAGGAGAAGGCAGCCTAGGGAAGATGTTTTGGAATGATGACCCAACTTCCACACTAAAAGGGGTAGCTGTGAACTAAAATGCAAAAAAATCATTCCAGAACACTTACAGGCTGTTGTTGCCTAATTAATAAACCGCCCCTGCTGCTTAATCAATCTGGGAAACACTTCATCGATCCCACATCGATTGATATACTGTAGGTCTGTGCTTCAACCAATGCAGCATTTCTCTGTCCAGTGGGGAGTTGTTCAATACAGCATCTAGCATTGGGCTGCCAAAAACTTTTGGAGAGCTCTTAAATGACCATATTTGGTCCCTGGGCCACGGTTTCTGAGGGTACTTCTCCTGTAAATACGACATCAACAGATAAGAAACCAGATGCGCGCAAATAAGACATTGCTTCAGGATTATAATCAGCCAACTTCAAATGTTTTAGGTCTCAAGCTCATTATCCTTAAAATAACCAAGTTTCTAAACTGAAAACATAAGGACAACGCAAACCAGCATTGGTGGTTAAAAAATAGTTTGGCTAAACTAGTTCTAGGTAATGTAATTGTAATTGGTAGCTTCGGTTTACTGAAGCCAATTTTAAACCATGAGCATCTTGGATTCAGCCTGAAACATTCTCAAACCTAAACATGAAGATGCGTGTCCATCATCTCCAGAGTATGAGAGAAATATAGGCAGGTTCAGTCCAGGACAGGATGGGGTAAAAAGGAACATCTTATGATACAAATATATCAAGCAATTAGCAGTGTATAATTGTAATGAAAGTTACCATTCTTTCCAACATCATTTTCACGGTCTTTGGGCCATAAATGCGCTGCTGTGATGGCTTCTGAACCTTTGCGTAGAAGGAACTGATATCAGGTAATGACAAGCAGCCCTTACGCGCTTTAGCAAGAGTAAAATCAGGCTCAGTGTTAGTCTGGATATGCCAAAATATCAACTGCCCCATACAGTAGTTCTCGCCGTAGGTCTTTTGATACTTGTGGGGAAGACCCCCTAACTTGTCAGCACATTTGGGGCCTAAGTCAAGTGGACTAATGTAAACCGGTGGAGAAGTAAATGCATCATATTCCTGCAAGAAATTAATAGTGTTACTTGAAGATAATGAAGATAAGCACACAATTGTTCCAGCAAAAGTAGTACAAGGCAAAGAATATAGACATAATCAGTTGGAGGAGACTGGTTGGGGAGAGACTTACCCTAACTCTAAAGAAGCTCTTTGTATAAGCATAAACATGAATTAAGTCAGCTGCAGCATCATGCCGGCACCTGTTTGTACATGGAAGACTGCGGACCTCATCCCTCAACCTTCAAAACAAAAAACAGTTTCAATTGAATTTGCCTTCTCTTTTTTTCCAAGAAATCAACATGAAGAAAAAAGAGAAGCAATATAAGACACTGCTCACCACAATAGTGATTTCTGAAGTGCTTTCGGAATGTCATCAGAATCTGATGGATCATGTGCATTAATCTTCGACTTGAGGCCATTTAGCATTTCTCCATCCATATGAGGAGACATGCACTGCAGAAGTTCCTCAACAAGTGACCCCTCTTCTTTCCAGAGGAAGGACACGGATTCTTCCGGAGTTAGCTTCTCCAGTGGAGGCGGTGCCAGCTTTGGGTCACCAAATATACACCTCATTACATATCTCACCTGCATATAGAATTCAGAATATTTAAGAATTCACATATTCCTACTGGTAGAAGAGATCCTAAATCAACATACTCAGACCTCAAACCTAAAGCCTTGTTATCCAGACTATATAATTCAGATGAGTGTAGATAGAAAATTAAGGCACTTCTTAAATCATTTCTACATGTTAGACTTCAAATTGAGACCTATAATTGTTGGCCCTAAGGCATAAACATCAGAGATTGATATTTTGCACCACAATCCATATGCATAGACTCTATAATCATGTTCAACAAGTCAAGAACAAGGTATGATAGATAAAACAAAGCCAATAATTAAATCAGTTCTAGCGGCTACAATGGGGTGATCTTGCAGGAGGTTCCATGTCAGTTACATTTCAGACCAAAACCTAAAATGACTGACCATGAGGCCTAAATATCAGAGGTAGAAGTTTTGTATACAAAAGCTGTATAGTCCAAAAAACTACCAATCCCCATTGCCTCCAAAGGTCACGCATTTTAACTTAGGAAGTAGACCGAAAATATACCACTTAAAGTACACAGTGGCAAGTGGTACTGACCTTGTCAAGTGTAACAGCCAAATTTTGAAGCCTCTGGTTGTAGACACCTTCAGCCTGCTCAGGCCAAAGAAAAGAAAACATGAGTATCCAGAGAGTAACTATAAACACATTCACTCAAACAGAAACTTCGGAAGAGCATTTTGCAAGCTCATCACAAGCATGCACTCTGCATTTACCTGAACCTCAGCATCACTTCTCTCAACCTCAATACATATATCTGCAAAATATTTCCTTTTCTCTTCCAAATTATGCCTTAGAATTTCCTCAGGAAGCTTTGTTCTTTCTAGATTTATAAATCTAACCAGGCGAGCAGAATATGCAACCACCCAATCTGGCAACCCACCAAGTAAACAACTACCCAAACCAGCCCTGCCCAAGTCCAGATAATCTTCTTCAGGCACAGAATTTAATTCACAAGCTTCGAGCATCAAATAATGTCGATCCAGTAATCCATGCCATCCCTTCAACACCTGATAAACAGTACAGTTAAGATGACATCAAATAAAACATGGAAAAAACTTATGTTAGGAAGTGCAGTAATTATGCAATAACAGCTATAAGATATTATAATAATTTTCCCAAAAACATAAAAAAAGATTTTACTACGAAGAGAATTCAATCCTAAAGCCATACCTTTTGAAAAGCCCCTTCACCAGTCAAATTTAAGTAGCTTCCCCTGCAAACTTGGCTACCACACAAACAGACAGATGCTTCATATTCTTCTTTACTCTGCAATATGAAGTCCCCAATCATTCGATATGAAAAAAATGAAGTTTATAAAGGCCAACAGGTAAATGATATGCACCTCTGTCACAGAATTGTAATCAAAAGTTATCTCCTCGCCATGTTGGATTTCACGTACAGAGTAGATTCCAATCTGGTACTGACCACCTACAGCAGTAACTCTGCATTCACGAGATTATAATTAATAACTGAATTATTAAAAACTTGTTAACATTGAACAGCATTTTCCTTTTACAATAACTCTTGCATCTAGTTTAGATGTTTTTTTTCCATAATTGCTTCAAAATCAAGATCAAACTTCAATGGAACAATACTTCATTGAACAGCAAATAAAATGATGAGGCAGTATCTCACACTAACTCAGAGATAATCAGATTATAAAACACCATCCACCAGGAAACTAATTCTTATTTGCTTTTCAGATATGGCCATTCATGGCATGTTTCCGGCCATGAGCATCTAATTCAATCATCTAACTTCCTAGGATGTAAAATAGAACATTCATATTTAACATCAGTAGAGCAAAAGGAAAGACACTAAGATGCATTATAGCAGTGCCATACAACAGTGAATTAATTCCATTAACTCATTCTTAAATACAACTATAAAGACAATCAAGACACATTTCCATAAACAGCTAAAAGGATTATGAATCCCAAAGGGATAATGTCAGTGCACCACTGTTTACTTTATATTGTATAACTAGCAAAGCTTTCCAGACTGCAAGGACAATGCTTTGCACCTCTACACATTAATCAGAGACAGCAAATAAAAGGGAGGAAAAACTCACTTTGCTTCACAATTAGGTTTGCATGAGTGACAGATTCGACTTGCATAGTTTGCCTTGTGCATGGCATCAACAACAACCAAATCATAACCATCAGCATCACCCTGAAAAATACCAACAAGATATCAGGGAATTTAATAAAACAAGAGGAGAAGATGTAAGACAAACCCATATACAGAAGTTGTTAGTAAAACAACACCTTTGGCCTCTCAAGATAAATGTTGTAAAATTCTGGAGCTGGTTCTTTACTGTCCTTCTGTAATAACCGAATCCCATCTTGCTTCTCAAACCATTTCCACGCAGGATATACCTATAAAAGTTGAGTTCAAGAGGAGAAGATAAGAAGATGGCATCAAAGTTAAGTTTGCCTTGTGCATGGCATCAACAACAGCCAAATTATTTCCACGCAGGATATACCTATAAAAGTTAAGTTCAAGGTGAAGAAAAGGAAAAAAGGCTAAAGCAAACACCAAAGGTTGATTCTAAAGAAAGAGACCAAGCAGCAAATGCAAAAACATTAGGAAAGCAAACTACAGCATGGTTATTACCTTCAAATACATGCACTTTCCTATGTTAGCAATGGATGATTGGCAGTAATTACATGCTATACCAAGTTAACAACAATATTAAGAGTTGCATCATAACACATCCTTATCTTTTACTATCATCAAACATATTTAAGATGTTAAACCGAAGAAACCTCTGGCAAACATCTAAAGCAGAGATCTCATACAAAATTATGTTAGCAGGAACACACAATGCATTTGCCACAATACAGAGAAGATGGTCCTGGCAACACAACTGCAGTTTCCTATCATTATCAAAAGATATTACATGCGTGACAGCTTCTAAAAGTTTTGTAAAGACATCATTTTACCATGCAGTCAAATAATAACAAGTATTCCTTAAACGCCATTTTCCAACTAATCAGATTCATACCTCTCCCAAAAACTCCACAACAAAGTCATCATCTCGAAAACCAGCTTCTTTGTTGCATACAACACCAAGCCCCTGAGGATTAAAAGAATGGGTGTAAAATAACCATAATGGCAGTAAAACTTACAGATTTTTTTTGTGTATGTCTGTGATTGGGAGTTGAGGATACTATCAAGTTCAGATACTATACCTTCCGGTAAGAAACATATCTATCATCAGGTCGACTATCTATGGCTCTCAAAATACCCCGGCAGATTTTCATTGTTCTTATGTCACAATCCTCCATAGCAGTTTGTTCAATTTCTTCGACAACAGGCTGTAAAGGATATGTCATTGGAGTGTTCCCAGCACCGGTATAGTGCCTGACTTGCTTATTCAGAGTACAGAGGAGCACATCTTCAATAAACATGTGTTTTTGTGACAGAGACCAGTCCACTTCTTCAGGCATGGAATCAAGTAAAAGATTGTGGGTATAGGGATCAATTCCATAAACTTCCTGTTCTATAACTGCATCTCCAAGCTGTTTTCTAGGTTTGTAATCCTTGACTTCAGGAAGTTCCATATCCAGTTCCTCAGTGCCATTTTTCTGTGCATCAAGCTTCTCAGCATAGTCATCTGGCAAAGAGACAGACATTTTTCGCTGGACATCCTCCTCATCTGCTACAATAACATATTGGTCTATGACTTCATACTTCCTAGTAACAGGAGGAACCAGACTCGCTTTTGTCATGCGAGCACCCCATTCACGTTCATCATCATCTGTCATAAAGTATTCATCTCCTCTTGAGTCCTCAGGTCGGCTTTCTGATCGGAAATCCAAGTCACTTTCTGAATCTGTGGCAGTACCATCACTACCACTCCTGCCATCTTCAGAAGACTGGTCATCAGAAGTTTCACTTCCTGTATCCATGGATTTTCTATTCAGTTTGGATATCCGCTTCTTAATTTCCCGATCAGATGCATATTCTCCAACATCAAAACTACCGTTTGTAAGTATAGTACCATTGCTCCTATTCATGTACTTCTTTTCAATAGCTTTCTTCTTATGTTTGGTTGAAGCAGAGTCCAATGTTGTAGATGAATCATCTTTCCATGACTTCATGAGCTCATCTCTTTCATGAGAAAACTTAGAACGCTCTTCCAAACGAGTGGCTAGTTGGAAAAACAATGTAATAATGTGATTCATGTCTCCAGCACCCCGATTCTTCACTCTGCAATTGAAGATTTACATAAATAACAAATAGTATCACACAAATAAAAAAGATGATTTATGGTAACAAAGGAATAGAGGTATGCTAATTGTGGGTATGGTGAAGAAAGAAAAGGATGCATGCAAGGTGGTTTCATCCCTATGATAATGCTGGCGTGCACTATAAGAGATCTGCATTGCCAAAATTCCATCACAGAAAGAGCAAAATACAATGTATATACAACACAGCAGCTGAGCTGGAGGTGGAGGAATTCTTGCAGATATAAAAACACATAATAAAACCATTAAAGATAAACTTACTTAATTGCATCCCTGCACATTCGACTAATATCCTCCTTGACAGCCCTCAATCCATGCCCAACATAATAGCCACTCTTCATCCTATCCTCAATTTCTGTCAACTGATAGAAAAGAAAATGGAATAAGAACTGAAGAAAATATGCAGCGCGCCACATTTGAGTACAAAAAAAGTTAGTGGCAGTACCTTAGGCACAAAAAAATCAAAGGTATTTTCCTTCATTATGTCCTTTAAACTGGAAGCAAGAAAACCCTCTATCCTTCTATAGCTATTTTCAGATTTCTTGACTGCCCATCGCCTCATACGAGCATCCCTGGGTAGAATGGATGATGACTTTCTAGCATCAAACACTTTTGAGCGTTTGTACAAACTTCGACGAAATAATTGATTAGCTGAGTCTCTCTTGTTCACACTATCAAAATACTCCTTGAGTTCCCCAAAATCATCTCTCTCACTGATTTGTTTAAGACTCCTTAATTTAGAATTTGACTCCTCAGATATCCTGGTGCGGCTCTTGAGCCAGCTAATATTTGGAAATCGAAGGGCCAACTCCATGAACTGGGCGCAACCTCTAATATCTATAGAAGATAAACATGGGAAAGAGCGAAGAATTTCTTCAAGCATGCCAGATGTGATATTCTTACAACCCGCCAGCACCATTGCATTAATTTTTTCTGTGTTATAACCATTCTGCAAAAAAAAAAAATCATATCATCCTCAGGAATGTAAAGACTTGGCTATAGCCTGTTATGCCAAACATATAAAAAACCTACCATGATACTCCTCAACATCAAGTCAGTACAGTTGGGGGGCCCAGAGGAAAGATCAACTTGTATTGATATGCCCTTGTAAAAACTAACAGCAGCTCTCCACTTTTTACAAGTCAAGGAAGCAAAGACTAGGGATTTCATGTCAGATCTCAGGAAATGGAAGACTCGTGCCAGCATATGACCATCCAATAAACCCCAGCTTCCTGCTTCAATCTCAGAACACATGCTCTCTTCTCTGTGAAAATTGGTATCACCGCATAGCTGCTCAAAGGTGGTTTCATCCTTTTGCAATGGGCCTTCCTCCATTTCATAATCCTCATCATTTTGGGCAGGCTGCATCCGGGCTCTTTTTCCAGCACGTGCATCTAATTCTGCAACTCACCAGTCCCAGAGAAAGATCCTCAGATTAAATACCACATATAATTAATTAATTATAGAACGCATGCAAATATATGATCAGAAACTGAAACTAAAAAGAACAAGGGTCAAAGAAAGCAAAATTCATTAAGCATGACCAAAGCAATAGCTTTCTTGTAATGATATATGTTTGATTGACCTTTAATATATCAACAACATACGATCCTATAAAAGGCACAGCAAAGAGAAAAGGTTGAAGAAAAATCATACAAAAAGAAGCAATTAAAAAGAAAGGAAGCAAAAATCACCAACACATGAAGAAAGAGAGGTGGTATTTGAAAGACAGGACAGTAGAGGACACATGAAAACAAACTTAAAGCATATGTAAAGAGGAACAAGGTAATGGAGGAAAAGTAAGTTCAGGTTTTACACCAATAGAATAAGGATTTTGTGGAAAACAAGGATGTTGACCAACTACAAGAAAACATGGGAACAAAAAAGTTATGGTCCAAGGAAAAGTTTCAGATAATACCATCCATGTAGATAATTAAACAGAACACATAAAGACCATCTTAACATTTGCAGCAAACATCAATAACTTGTGACAAAGTCACACGTGCTACATAGGCATGAAATATCAATTAGATAGTGGATATAATAAGAGTAACTTGAAGGAACCAGGAGAAAAATGTGTAAATGCCTCATCTCTCAGCAAGGCACGAGCACAAAGTAAGTGCAGTACGATGATCTTCTAATATCTGATTTGAGATACTTGATCATGAAATTACTATTATTCAGTTGTAGTAGATACAAAAGGAAACCTGGATGATCAACTCACTCATACCTGATTTGAGATACATATGTTTATCGATCTCTTTCGGAGGCTGTTTTCGCAACAATCCAAGGATCCAGGGCCTCATTTATGGCGGCTGCAAACTCCCTGTTTTTGTATGATTTCATTACCAATTCATGGAGCTTCCCTCGGGTAAAACCAATGAACTGTGGATGAAGGCCGTGAAATGAACTGGAACTTCTGTTACTCTCAATGTTGGAAGCAGTCTGGGACTTTGAAAGGGTTCCTGAAGAACCAAATAGACGGCTCAACATTTGACTGTTGACTTTTGACACTAGCTCCAAAAAGTCTCAGTGGCTGAGGTAATCGGAACCCACACTCTATCAAATTTCCTGAAAACACTACTAAATTTTTGTATGGTACCTTTATCTGCCAAGTTCTGAAGCTCTGAAAATGATGCTGGCCCTTGTTCATGCCCAGCACCATCTAAGTAATACCACTCACCCAAATTCAATTGTAAGTCATCTGCTGTACAGAGACAGTCTTTGGGAGTGTTAAGTGATGCACTAGACTTCCAAAATGCCATGTGAATCAGGATCATTGACAACTTTGGATTGAGAATCATTCTCTACTGATGATCTCTTCACATCATTAGTTGCAGAATGTGTCCGGGCAGCTCTTGAATTGTATCTGTCTTTCCCCCGAACTTTAGTTCGGGTTTCAGAAACAACATGGTCCTGAACTACGCATGCATTTATCCTGACTACTGGTAGCACGGTTCCCTTCACTCCCCTCGTTATTGGAGGCTTATTGAGAGTTGATTTACTAACACCACCAGTATCATTTCTCTCATCTGTACTGGAGAAAGCCCAAGGAGGGAGGTCAAGCTTCCTGCTTTGAGAAGGAAAATACGCATCATCTTTTCTTTGCCACCGTGGGTCCTCACACCCAGACTTTGTCATGTGGCACAATGGGAATCCATCATTGAGAACAAGTTTCCTTCTAGTAAATCTATCCTGGACAGATTCATCATTCCTCTTCCAGTCCCCACCCTTGCACGACCATCGGCCAGAAAACCAATCAGCGGAATCAACAGAAGAGGCAAAGCCATCATCCTTGTCAGCAAGAGAACCTGACCATGCTTCAACAGCTTCTTTTGTTATCAAATCACAATGTCCTAGTAATTCATTACTCTTTTGATCCTGTTGTTCAGCAGTGGCAGCTTGATGCCAAGTAATACCTGTAGATTAATAAAGAAAACTAGTCAATTTTTCTGGAATATTTGTTATGGCAATTGATTTGTTCTGTAGAATATTGAGAGAACCAGAAAGACTTTTTTTTAATGATGAGAAACACTAAGATAGAGATGACCCAAGAAAACGAGAAAATAAATTAATTAATCACCTTCTGCTTTTCTCCATCCTTCCCATTGCACATGTTCAAATTTCATTTGCAGAGCTTCTGCTTGATGATAAAGAAGAAAAAAAGATTGTTAGAAATCTCCAAAACAAAACAATAGCATTAAATAACAAGAACATTATTTAATTCTAGAAAATGAAAAGTAAAAGAAAGGCAGTTAGAAAAAATAAAAAAATAAAAAACCTCCAATAGTCTCTATCTCACTGCCAGGAACGACAGAAAAACCCTCCAACAGGGACTCCAACTCTTTCATCAATCTGGAGATCTTCTAACGACTCAGATGCAACTGCGCTGTGATTAGGGGCAGGCCAATGGCTGCAGCAAATTACCTGGCACCCCCTCGCCAATCTGAGAAAAAGATTGCACGATATCTCCAGTATCTGCCAATAGATTACCAGGTGCCTCTGGAGGGCTTACTAGCTGAGTTATAACATCTGGCACAACTGAATGGAAATTCACTGTCACAAAAGGTGAAACTGCATTCTCAATAGTTAACCACCTATCACTATCCAAGTGCTTGATGAAGTGATCAGACATTAGAATTCCTTCATCAACAAGCGCCTTAAGCTCACATAACTTCGAAGGGCCACATTCCACGCCATAAATGATCTAGGTAAAACCATTTACCAATCGATGTGTCAGCCACCACAGGGACATGTGGTGGCGTGTCGCATATATCCATATCTTCCTCCATTGATTGCAGCTCTTCTGGAGGAGGTCCATCAACTTTTAGGAGACTCTTTGGCATTTATAACTGGGCTCTCAGATTTCTCTTCTATGCAAGTTTCACTGATGGCATTCTTTTCATCCAAACCATCAAGAGTATGCACACTGCTTTTATCTTGAGATTCTTTAGCTGAGAGTTCTGTGTCTTTTACTGCAGGATCCTTTTGGCTTTTCTTATCATCCTGCTTTTTATTACCATACTGAGAGCTCCGCTTCTCAGATGCTCCCACCTTTTGACTTGCTTCTCTGTGATTATTGGACCTAGCCTGGTCATGTGGGGATCGCTCCAAGTAACTTGATGTCCGATCACTGCGATCATGGTGCCGGGCTTCGATCCTGTGGGGACCTTTCGAAATATGCTGGACTCCTTTTTCTATGCTCATAATAGCTGCTTCGGTCATATGGTGATTTCTCAAGTACATACGGAGATCTCTCTCGTCCATATGGGGATTTCTCACGTCCATAGGGGGATCTATCATGTCCATCTGGGGACCTGTCCCGCCAATATGGTGACCTCTCAAGTCCATATGGAGATCTTTCTCGCCCATAAGGAGATCTCTCGTGTCCAAATGGTGTCTTTTCTCGGCCATAGGGAGATTTCTCATGACGGATTGGACTTCGGTCCCTGTGATCATAGTATCGGGGCCTATCATGTGGGGACCGGTCAGAATGACCATGCCTGTCATAAACAACCTTAGAGGACGAAGTGGGTTCATGATGCCTGGATGAGTACTTGTCTGATGAAGATATTCTCGAAGAAGAAGAGCTTTTATAGAACCTCTCTATGGAGTGACGTGAATAGTGCTCAGAGTAAGCATAGCGAGAACCATCCTCAGAAAGTCTCCTGCTTTTAGAAATGGCATAATCCCCGTAATGTTTGCGCTCGGTACTATCAGAATCAGTGACATGACGCTTCAATCTGTTACCAGAAGCATACTCCCTTCCATGGTTCTTGCCATTGCTGTACTCACTCTTATATGAGCCTTCTTCGTCAACAACCTTTGAGCTAATCCTCGTACTCCTTTCCTGGCCACTCTCCCACCTCATACCCCCACTTCTACTCAACTCTTTCCTTCTGTACACATCCTCGATAGAATACTTGCCCGAAGGTGGCGTACGCTCACTGTTCATGTCATACCTGCCACGAGACTTGCTGTAGCCACACTCATCTTTAATATTCCACCTGTCAGGAATGAACTCACCTTTTTCAATTTCATCTCGAACAGCTTCCCCTTTCCGCCATTTATTACCAGAAACAATCTCCCCTTTCTCTACATCCAATTTCTTCCATTTCCCACTACCAATCTCTCCTCTCTCAATCTCACTTCTCCTTGGCTTCTCCGGTGTAGGAACGAACTCTCCATTCTCGATTTCCCCTTTCGGTGGCCACCTCAATGTCCCCAATTCCCCCTCTTCAACTTCCTCTTTAATATTACTAATACCACTCTGAACCTTACTCTCCCCAGAACCCAAACCATCACCATTTTCAACTATCTTGCTACCACCACTACTACTCTTCAATCCTGTTTCTTTCTTTTCTGCTGCCACTTCCTTACTATTTTCTTCCTTCTTCAATCCTGATTCTATCTTCTCTGCTGCCACTTCCTTGCTCTTCTCTTCCTTCTTCAACCCTGATTCTTTCTTCTCTGCTGCCACTTCCTTGCTCTTGTCGTCCTTCTTCAACCCTGATTCTTTCTTCTCCAACACCACTACTTCCTCACTACCACTACCACCAGCAACCTTAACTTTTTTTTCCAATCCCACTCCTTTCTTCTCCCCCACCACTACTTTCCTCACTACTTTTTCTCACCTTAACTATCCTCTTCACCTTCCTCAGCTTCCCAGTCACCCCATTGCTGCTACCATTAACTTTCTCATTATCCTTTTTGTCACCGCTACTGCCATTATTATTATTATTATTATTATTATTATTATTATTATTATTATTATTATTATTACTACTATTAGTATTAGTATTAGCGTTAGTATTGTCTGCACTACTGATGTTACTATTGCTGTCTACGGTTTTCCCACCTCCGCAAGCTGCCGTAGCCGTAGTCGTCATTGCCGCTGCTGCTGCTGCTGTAGGCTGTTCTTGAACAGGAAATCTTTCTTCCATGATGATATTATTACTACTGTGCTGCAAAGGCATACATGCAACACCTCCATCACCCATGGAATTCAAAACCTGAAAATCTTCACGACTCGAAAACCCTAATTCTCCCCTTGCCCAGGGGCTATCGATGCTCATACTTCATCCAATTTTCTCCTTCGCTTCAATTCCAAACCCTAATTCTCACAAATCCACAAAAAAACATCACCGTTAATTCATCAATGTAGGGTTAAATTATATCAAATGAACAAAAAATAGCTATAAGCAGTAATCTTTACAAAAACCTAAGGTTTGTAAATAAGCGAGAGAGTGTTACCGGGAAAGAAATGAAGAGCTGAAACGACAGATCGGAGATTGCCGTTTATTTGCAGATCGAAAATGGAGAGAGAGAGAGAGAGACAGAGAAGAAAAGAAGGAGCTTCTTCAAGAGAAATAATCTCTCTCCTTCCGCTTTTTTTTCTTTATTCTTTTTTCTCTTTTTCTTTTTTCTTTTTTTCTTTTTTTCTTTTTGGGTTATAGGTAAATCCTCTGTTTCTATCTCTCTCTGTGTCGTGTTTTTGGTCTGAAGACTCTGAACGACGACACCTTCGTGTGATTTTCTTCTTTTCTTTTTCTCTCTTTTTCTTCTTTTTTTTTATTATTATTATTATTATATATATATATATATATATATATGTGGGTATTAATGAGGGGCGACTTTGTGTATGAAATTATAGGTTTGTCCTCGAGGTGGCGTCCATTTTATCGTACGAAACAAAACCGCCGTGGCGCTGTGATGTCTTTTGAGTCATTGACCACCTCACTCGGCAGTCGGCACCGTTTTAAGGTTTTGATATGATTTTTTTAACATGAATAAAAATGTTTAGATCATACAAAATTATTATTAAACTTGATTGGATAAGTTAATTTTAAAATTTCTTCAAATATTTTTTATTTAATTTAAGTTTAAAATTAACATGTGTAAAAAATTTAATTGATTTATTTTATTTTAATATGAGTCAGACACGTGTTATGTCTACTAATCTCTATAACTTAATTTATTAGACATTCAATCTCTATAATGTGTTCTATTAGGCTTAACATTAAAAAAAAATTATTTAATAATATGATAGCAAAAATAAATGCTAAACAAATTAAGTATTGGTCAAATTTCTTGATGTTTATTTAAAAATACAATAATCTTATAAAGAAAAATAAAAACAAATTATGAAAAACAACTAAATGATAAATGATAGATAATTATCAAACAACTCGAATGACCAATAAGAAAACATGATTTAATTTTATTTTAAAAAAAAACATAACTTCAAGATGAAATTTAAAAAAAAAATAGTAAGATGACGATTTAGTAGGGTGTTTGGTATTGTGGTACAAATTGAGGTTGAAAAAAAGCTCTCAACTTTAGTGTGTAGTTAAAGTTAAAACACAAAAATATTGTATGCGTCCCACGGAGTAAAATGAACAAAACATCAGTGGACGAAAAGCAACTAATAACTGTTTTTCAAAAGGATTTGCAACCGTCTGTGGGTCTTGCAAGCTACTTTTTCACCATTTCTTCTTCTCTTTACTTTTCTTACCTTAATTATGATAGCGCATAATTCAGAATTGTTAAGGCATGGCAATCCTGTCTAATGTTAAGCCTTGGATTTCCTGGGATAAATCCCCACCATGCTCTTCATCCAGCTTCTTTAGTTGTTCAAGTAGTCTAGATTTATCATCAATTTCCATCAACATTTGTTCTATCTGATGCATTTTCAAATCTTTCAATCTCGGCCAGCTCTCTCTAATAGTTAGTTAGGGCCTTGACAAGATAAATTATGAGTTATTTTCTTAATTTTATAAAATAAATCACATTTTTTTAGTTTCAAAATTTATTTAATTAATTACTTTTTAATTATGTTTAATTTAATATTACTTTATTTAAATATATTTTATTTTCTCATCAAACTTTTTATATTATCTACCTTTTCTGTTTTTTTAGTTTAGAGATTTTATTATTTTTATTTTTCATATTACATTTTTAATTTTCTTATTCAAAGGGAATTATTTTTTAACCAAACACTTCAATTGTAGTTATGAACCGCAACTTTAAAGTGTTTTTTCATAAAACTATTTTCTTAAAACCTTAACCACAACAACAACCGCAATATCAAGCACACTTTTAATGGGTAAATAAGAGCTTTAATGACATAACTCATTAAACTTGCAACATGTATGATGTATTTTGTTGAGTTCAACAATGTTTTATATTTTTTATTATATTTTTACTTAATGATATCATAACAAAATATATATTCCCAAATTTGAGTATTATTGAAATATAAAGTGTTTGTTTAAGACTATAATAATCTCATAAAAAATATATTAAAATAAATAATAAAAACTAATAAAAAATTAACAAAATATCAAGAGATAAAGTAATTGTAACTTGGGAACAACTTGGAAAGAATTTGGATTATTAGATTACTAATTTACTATTTTATTTTAAAAAAACTCAATCTCGTTAGATTTAGATTAAGTTATCGAAATCAATTAAAATATTAAAAATATTATTATATCTATCACCCAATTTCTTAGATTAACTAATCGAAATCAAGTAGTTGACCCCAAGCTCCTCTTTTTCTCTCGCTTCCTTTTCTCTTACTTTTTATGGCTTTAATCTTGCGAAAGGCAGATATAATTAGACATAAATGGTTGTAGCCCTTGTAATTTGATGATTTTAGGTTGATTTATATTGTATAGAAATCATTCTCATATACTAATGTCAAAAAAAAATGAAAAAAAATATTATTTTGATGCATTTCTGAATGAAAAATACTTTTAAAAGTAATTTCAACCATAATTTCAAATTGACACGAAGTTATATATCATCACTTCATCATTTCATTGTGGGATTTTTGACATGATTTGTGCATTCAATTTAAAATTGTGTATTGTCGTTGATTTTATGAATCTTCTCTCCTTTTAATCGTGTTGATTTTTAATTGATTTTTTTTTCAACTCATGTAGGAAATATCTCATTAACCAAATTCTTCACCATTTTCTTAGCATAACTTGCATACTCATTTTCAATTTTCACATAACTTCTGACCTACAAACTTAAGTCTTTTCTTGTTTTCTTAAACCCATAATCCCTCTCAATTCTCTTAAAAAACCCAATGACCTGTGTTGTCCTCCCTACTCTTACGAGTCTATGAATCATAGACTCAAAACACTTAACCCCAATACTTTTACCTTCAACAAGAAAAATCATGAGATGCTTTAAAATCTTGTCTTCTACCAAAATAGTTAACAAAAATGGCCAAAGACTCCTCAAACTCATGTCCCTAATCTGCAGTGATGATTGAAAATGTATACAGAATTGTTATTAAAAACATTAAAATTCAAATAAGTTTTAGCAACATCACATAATTGGCACAAACATATACAAAGAACAACTCTCAAAGGAAGTGTAGCATCCGGGAAAAGAACTATCCATTTAACCTAAACTATAAAGAGAAAATAGTTTCATCTGTCGAAATCAGCTTTCATCTCTAGCATTCAAAGGAAGTGTAGCCTCAGGCATTGGACAAAAGTTTCATATGTCGAAATCAACTTTCATCTCTAGCATTCAAAGGAAGTGTAGCCTCTGCCATTGGACAAAAGTTTCATCTGTCGTAATCAGTTTTCATCTCTAGCATAAATAAGATTTAAAAGGAGAAAATAGGAAAAGTTTAGAAAACAAATCTTATGGCAATTAACAGAAGGAGTGGGCATAAACTTTATAGTTGACAGGAGCTTTTGTTCATCGAAGTTGTTCTTTAACCTTCCTTTGTTTTTCTCTCTTTTCAACCTTCCTTCATTTATGTGCTGGAGAAGAAATAATTTTTCTTCTAGACAACAAAGAAGATGGGCATTGGGCACACAATTTTGATTCTGGTATTTGGGGTTTTTTCTTGTTTTGTTTGGTTTTCAAAAGAAGTAACAATTCTGCTTTTATTGTTCTTCATTTTTATGTTTTAATTCACAAATATCAACAGTATAATTTCAATGATATATGTATTTTTTCAACTTTTTTCTATCCTTTGTTTTTTCTATAGAAATATATAAACATATCTGCTTAGTAGATAAAAAGTTATTTTAGCTATTGATATAGTTGTTCCGTTGAAAAAGTAAAAAGTAAGCGCAATTACTAAAAATAAAAGTTTTTAACTTTGTGGAAGTTATATGTAATGGTTGGTTATGAAATAACTCATATAATTTTTAATTCAACCTATAATTTTATCAATATTGGTCACAACTTTTTAAAAATGAATGGAGAAGTCATAAAACACTTAGGGGGTGTTTGGCATTGCTTTTGCTTTTGCGATTGAGGTTGAAAAAAAGCAGTTTTAAAAAAAAAGCGTTTTTACTGTGCTTTTATTCTTCTTCATTTTTATGTTTTAATTCACAAATATCAACAGTATAATTTCAATGATATATGTATTTTTTCAACTTTTTCTATCCTTTGTTTTTTCTATAGAAATATATAAACATATCTGCTTAGTAGATAAAAAGTTATTTTAGCTATTGATATAGTTGTTCCGTTGAAAAAGTAAAAAGTAAGCGCAATTACTAAAAATAAAAGTTTTTAACTTTGTGGAAGTTATATGTAATGGTTGGTTATGAAATAACTCATATAATTTTTAATTCAACCTATAATTTTATCAATATTGGTCACAACTTTTTAAAAATGAATGGAGAAGTCATAAAACACTTAGGGGGTGTTTGGCATTGCTTTTGCTTTTGCGATTGAGGTTGAAAAAAAGCAGTTTTAAAAAAAAAGCGTTTTTACTGTGGTTCAAAATAAGCAGTGAAGTGTTTGGTTAAAACTGTGGTTGAGTTGGAGGTTGAAAAAAAAGCAGTTTTGGGTGTTTGGATACCAAACTTTTCATATTGCTTTTAACTTGTGAAATTACTTTAAAGGGTATATATATATATATAATTTCTTAAAATATTGTAAATTTAATAATTATAATAAAATAATGTAATTAATAATTCATGAAAAAACAAATATTATTTTTTATTCTCCCATCAAACTACTTGCAAATTCATCACGAACATATATTTTCCTTCCATTAGGACTGATCTGTATCTACACATTTTTAAAAAAAATATATATTTAAAAAAATGGCTGGGCCGAGGGCAGCCCAACCAAATTGGGCCTAAGCCCAACTTTGCTGGACTTGGGCTGGGTCGAGTGCAGCCTAGCCCAAGTCTAGCTGCAATAACAAAGAAAAGAATTAAAACGGTGCGCTGCACTGTGCGTCTTCTTTGCGTGACAATGCAGCGCACCTATGCACAGTGCTTCCGACCGATCACGACGAGAGCTTCAACGGAGGATACCTACGGGTAGAGGAGTCCGAGGTGGTTCTTTCCTGTGGTGGTGGCGTCTAAAATGGTGGCCGGAGGCAGCTTTGCAAGGTGGCGGTACTGTTCACCGACCACGACGAGAGCTTCAACGGAGGATACCGACGGGTAGAGGAGGCCGAGGTGGTTCTTCCTGTGGTGGTTTCATCGTAAATGGTGGTCTGTGGTGTCCGAAGTCAACGATGGAAGCTCTCGGCTTCCATAGCTGTTCTGTTTTGAGCAGAGAGAGAGAGAGAGAGAGAGAGAGAGCCATGCACAGATCAATTTTTTTTAATTATCGAACATGGATTTGTCAAGGGCAACTGCACTAGTTTTGCATGTAAATTTTTCACATGCATTATCACATTTTTGCATGAAAATGGATTTGTATCGTAGTTTCAATAAGCACGAATCGCAGATAAAAAAACATCAATTTCCAGCTTTTTTTGAATCGGCGTTTTAGTTAAAATTTGGTGTGGGTTCCACACAAAAAAAAGTGTTATCGCACCACAATGCCAAACACGCACTTAATTTGTAATGAATTATTAATTAAAATCAAATTATAAATTTGAATTTAATTCAATATTGATTTCGTTCTAATATTATATTATAATAAAATAAAAAGGGAAATAAAATAATCTCCCATAACAACAACTGTCCTAATTACCGTACCGTTTCGCATCCCACATTAGTAACACAAGAAATAAACCATCTATAAATTTCAAAAAATTAAAAAATATATATCATTTTAATATATTTATTTTTTAAAAACTAATGCTACCACTTTACCAAACATCTATAAATCATCTCCAAATCCGGCCACCCACCGATCTCACAGCACCGACCAGAACTTTTGTCGTTTGAGACCATACGACGCCGTCTCCCTCTCCCTCCCTTCCCTCCCTGTCAAAAGAAAGAAATAAAAAATCACCTAAGCTTCGATCACGAGAGAGGGAGAGGGAAAGGGAATAAAGCTTGGACTGTTCGAGATTGAGAGAATGTCGAAGAAGAAAGCGGCGTCCACTATGTCGTTGAAGGACTTTCATGGTGGTTCTATTCCTTCTGATCTCCCTTTACCATCTGCTCCTGGCCTGTAATCTCCTTCCCTGTCCTTCATTTTTTTGCTGCTTACTGTTGTGTAATTTTGAATTAGGTTAAATTATTCTACTTAATTAATTTATTTTGTCAATAATTCAAATAATTTAATCCAATTTTAAATCTTTTAAATCTATTTATTTATAAACTCTTCTGTTTGTCGAATCAGTACGGTGAAGGACCGAAATGCGTCGACAAATTGGAGTAGCAATTCGATGCGGCCGGATCTCCGTCCACGGCCCAAGTCATCAGGAGCAGCTCGTGGTTTTGATGAGAAAGCTTCATTTTTATCCCACCTTGCACCTATAGGTAGAAACTTTGATGAGGACGAGCGCAAGCCATTAGATGCTTTATCTGCTCCTCGTCGTACTATTAATGATGAAAATGTTCGTGCCGTTCATCAGCCGGGGTATGTTTCGTCTATTAGGGTGCCTGATAGACCGGTGTCAAGTCCGGTACCACAGTCCCCTTTGTCTCCCATTGAGAGCGGGAAGGGGTTCAGTTGTGGTTAGTTCGCAGAATGCGGGTGGTTGGGTGGTTAGTAATTCTGCAATTCCGAGTGGTGGTGGTGGTCAGGGTGTGAGTAGTAATCCACCGAATGCTTGGGGGGTGAGGAGAGATGTGGCGGGTGCTATTGAGGTGAGGGGTTCGGCTGTGTCGTCAGTGTCGAATACTGTTACAAAGTTTGCTCAAGCAAGTGCTCTGGAAAAGGTATCTTCAGGATTATGGCAGTCAAAGAATCCTGTTGATCTTTTACCGCATGTGATTTATTCACAGGAGAGCGGTGCAAGTCATACTGTGGATGTGGGTAGGGAAAGGGGTGATTATGATACTGCAATGGGAAGTCAAGCTGAAAGTGGCTGGGTCACTGGAGATAGAAATCAGGGTGGGGGAAAGACATTGCGGAATTATAGAAGGGATCAATCTCGAATGCACTCCGACGAGGTGCCTACTGGAGGTGCTGTTGGGTCTCAAACTCGACCAGTAATGCCTCCAGAAGTATCAGATCGACCAAAATTGAATCTTCTTTCAAAAACTAAACCATTGGTGAGACCAGAAAATGACTATAGACAGGTATAACATGGGTTTTTTTGGGTGCTGTTTTAATGCTTTCTGCAAGCTGATTGTTGGTTGATAATGACGGGATCTCCATTTTCTTATAAACATAGGGGCACCGGCAGCCTATAGTATATGGGAAGATTGAAGTTGCCCATGAGCTGTATGGAAATGAAAATTCTTCAAAACCAGGGTTTGTTGATGCCAAGAGTGGTAGTCAGTCAGCTGAGAGACCAGTTGAGCGTCCCAAATTGAATTTGAAGCCCCGCACACAGCCTCTTGAAAAATCTGATGGAATTCTTGAAATTGAAAGGTTTGTAAGCTTTTTTTTAATCAAATGTAGATTCACCTTTCTTATTTCGTTATATTTTTTTATTTTTCTTGCTCTTTTAGTGATTACAAAGTCATTACTTGATATTTGGTTTGGAGGAATATGTATCTTAAAGAAATCAATATCTAAGCCTGCTTTAGAATTTTGCTAAATAACTGCGCTGAGCAGATGATTACCACAAAAAGACCTTGTCTCCTAGTTCATGAGTGAAACTTTTATTTTTGGGAGGGGAGTGGGGGTGGGTTTATGGTGACAAGCTATTTTCATACTCCAGTGTCCACTGTATGTATGCATCTCCTGCTGTGTCTAATTGCTAGTCTAATAAGAAAGTGTCTTGAAAGCATCTTGACAAAGATTTGTCCAGTTTGTAACATTTTATTGGTGATCCAATATTCTTCCAGCTGCTCAAAAGTTGATCACATATACGATTCTTAGCAGCTGGTCATCCTTCTCTTTGTCAATACATTTGTTTTTTAGATGTGACCTAATTTTGGTTGATTCCTGATTAATGCTTCTTTTACTGTGAAATTCAGTCAACTTTTGAGAATTATTAACTGATATAATTGCTACAGGTCTTAGCCAAAAGTCAAAACAATTAATGTGGTTGTAACACATTAGTGCCATCCTTAACTGTGGTCAACTTTGCTTGTTATTTTTGTGTCTGTTTCCAATCTGTTCAATGAGAAAATGCAATTGCTACCCTAGTTACAAGTTATGACCGAGGAAACAGTGGCAAAACTAGGATTTTCTCCAGAGTTTCTAAGGCAGAGAAAAGGGGATAAAGGGTGTTTGATTAATTGAGGGAGAGGGCCTTTGGTTATTGAACCAAAGGGGTCTTTGGAACTTCCAAGGGCAAGGGAGCCACAATCCTCACCTCCACCCAGCCTCTGCCAGAGCAAGGAAGTTGCATGGCCATGGTTGGCATTGTGTTATTTATGGAGAATTGTTTTGCCATTATCCTGCCAGAAACAGCGATATATGTTTCTGCACTAACTTAACTCCAAATATGTCATGTGTGGGGTCCCCTGTTGTGACAGGATAACACTTGCATGCTTTATTTGCTGATCCGTTGTGTTAGTCCAAGAGAACTATTATGTAGCTCTGCTAACTTGTTTTTAATCTGGGATAAGTTATTTTCATACTAAAGTGAGGAGACAGGCAGATTGGTTGGAATAGGCAGGTTGTTGTTTGTGTCCTAGTTGACTGCAATCTCCCAATACTAAATCATGCTTTCTGCATAGGGAGGATTCTTGCCTGGTATTTCTGTACTGTACTAACTGTTCTGGTCTGGGATGCCAGCTTTTGACTGTCATCATGAAACCAGCCTTTTGTGGTAGTTGTACAGTTTCAGGGTTTGTAACACATCACTTTTGCTGGGTAGTTTGCGGGTAGGTAGTTATCTGGCAAGTATCATTATCTATCCAATGTCTTCTTTGACTGATGCAGGAGTACATTGTTTGGCAATGCTCGTCCACGGGAATTGGTATGTATTCATCAACTGTCTTTTATTATGATTATTCTGGATTCATGAATATTTGCTATTTATTTATGCTTACACCTTCCTCTGAAGTTTTTAAGCTTCATTTGCACACTGACGCCTCCCCTCTCTCTCTGCTGTTTTGAATGTCCTTTTTAAGATGAACTGTTAATTTTTTACTCATCTTTGCTAAATTGGTCCACGTACATTGGCCCTTCACTTTTAGATGACATAGTTCAGTTAATTGTATTAAGTTTGCAAATAACTTTGCATATTTCTCAGGTTCTCAAGGAACGAGGTGTGGATGACTTAGCATTCAATAAACTTGACCTGAATCATTCACCCAACAGGTATTAACTTTCTTCAGCGTATTTCAGAGACATGGTTACTTTTCTTTGTCAAACTTGGTAATCCTTTAACACTGAATAACGTCATCTTGTTAATGTCTTTCATTTCTTTTGAATGGCACCATGCCTTGTGTGTTTTTAATTGATAATCTCATACTCGTTGTGTTTCGATGTCAATTAGTATGTGCATATATAGGAATGAATCGATATAGATCTCGAGATAAGTAGTCGATAGTGATGATTGAATCTGTGCATGAAGGATGAATTCTCCCAAGAACGAGTCGAGATCAGAACATGTGGCTCCAACTGCTCATCAGAGTCAGAAAAACGAAAACCGAGGGGCTATCAACGGAAGAAATGGGAGGGATTCTGAGAGGAAAGATCAACGGAGGAACCACGAGAAAACCGATCTGGAGATGAAAAACTGGAGGAATGATAAATGGAAAAGCAGGAAGGATTCTGAAGAACAGCGGCCGGAACCTGAAACTTGGCGCAAACCTATTGAAGAATCGAAACCGGCTTCATCCGCTGCAGGAAACCGCTCCGGTAAAATTTTATCTGCTTTGGAGCTAGCTCAAGCATTCTCAAAGTCAGCCTCTGATCCAAAGACTCGGAATATACCTTCTTCTCAAAGAGGCATGCCTGGCCGCAATGATCAGCCCTTCTCTCGATTGACAGACAACCGTGTGCATTACCCAGCACCAATCACACGACACCGTATAAATGGTTACTGAGACAAATCAGACACCAAACACACGACTTCGAATAAATGGTCACTGAAAGACAAATTAGATTCTGGTTCATTGGGGTGATTTTAATAGCTGAAATCAATCACCTGGTTGTGCTGCCATTTTTTGTAATTTGATGGGCGTTCAAGTGAGAACATGACCAAGATAACAGGAGCACAACGCCCCTGTTATATTATCAATTGTTGAAGTAGTAATGCTACTTACATTAGCATATGATTAAATTGCAACTATTTTTATATCCCTTAATTTAATTTTACTAGTTTACATGTCTGGATCATATCAAAATCATCTTGAACATAAAAATGTTCTAGTTTACATGACTGTTTGATATTGTTATTAAATTAGAGTCTGCATGTTGAACATGTTAATCAGTTTTTTTTTTGGATTTAAGAAAATCTCGTCTCTGAAAAGCATATAAAACCCTGATTGTCCTAGGATCTTATAAGAGATGCAAGTTTTGATTTGAACTCAAGATATCTTACGTGAATTTTAAGCTTTTTATTATTACACCACGTAACTTGAAAACTTATTTTTCGAGAGTTTGTTAATATATTTTAAATGACAAACATGATTTGAATATAAAATCTTGGTTGTCCTAGGATCTTATAAGAGATGCAAGTTTTGATTTGAACTCAAAATATCTTACGTGAATTTGAAAACTTCTGATTTGATTTTTCAAGAGTTTGTTAATATATTTTAAATGACAAACATGATTTGAATATATATATTACCGTAAACAAATTAAACTCAAAGGCGGAAGTGGGGGAGTCGAAAGGGAAAAAAAAAGAAAAAAACCTGTTTCGTGAACAGGGAAGAAAGTGAGTTGACATCCTAGATTTTTTTGTAGTAGTTCATAGTATAAAATTTTCCTCTGCTCGTCCATCTTCTCTCTGATTAATTTTTCTGCCCTAACTATATGTACATCCATGGAAGCCCTTCAAACATAATCTGGAAACCAAGATGGAAGAAGATGGGCGAATCTAATTCTGAGATCGATAAACCACAGACTGGGTTTGGATTATAAATTCCTTTTTTACATGAACAGCAAAAGTTTTAACGGATTCTCTTGAAAATCCGAAGAAGAGAATGAAAAAGAGAGGGTCTTGTTGCATAGAAGAAAAGAAGAGAGTATTCAAGAACAGCATCAATCCATGCAGCCAATATTCCACAATTTACAGTTATCGAATGATGATCCAAGTTCATTACAAGATCTCAAAAACTTCATTAAAACATAAACGGTGTAGGAGAGAACCCAGAAAACGACATCTGCACACTAAAACTTAGACCCTGATCAGGTTTCATCTTCAGTTTACTATTCTGTGTTTTCTTCTCAGAATTCCCGTCTATCTGAATCCGTCATGTCTTCCGATATTACCGAGAGGGCCGGTCGCCACGATCCACGCCTTCTCGATCTGCTTCTCCTTCCACTAGCCGGAGTTAGCAGTGGAATATCACCGTTAGTCACCGTGGTGGCCGACCCCAGCTCCTCCGCCACATCCACGTCCTCCGCCTCCGGTGCGGCTGCTATTGATGTGGTTGATGAGCAACATGAACCCCAGCGTGCTAAAAATTTCATGGTTTCTTTCTCGTGTTAATTAGGGTTCTCACAAGAAATCAGGGCTGGAGATCTTTATAATGGTGCTTCAGGATTTGTGAAGGAAACGGCTTGTCGAATCCGAGCGTTATATAAAGATATTCCAACGTCTTACAATTTATAGGCAGGACTTGTGTAGGAGATGGCTTTGTCCAATCCGAGCGTTTCATCAACTTCTTCTTTTTTTGTCCTTTAAGTTTTGTAGATTTTTTTTTTATTTTTTTACATAATAACTACCGATATCTGATAAACTACTTCTTGAGTTCAACTTTTAAAAAAGAAATTCACATTGAAAAATCTAGATAATTTAAAAATCATTATTTTAAAAAAATAATATGAATATCTTCAACTATAATTTTTATTTTTAATTAGTATATCTCTATTTTTTTTTAAATATGGATCTTATTGATCTTATGCTACTAAGTATATGCTTGTTAGTGTGATTTAAGCTGTTTTTAAAAATATTTTTTATTCAGAAATGTATCAAAAAAATTATTTTTGATATTAGTACATAAAATTGATTTAAAAATATTATTTTTTTAATTTAAAATAAAAAAACTATTTTTTTTTCAAAAATACTTTTAAAACACAATGACACGGAATTACTCGGCAGCACTTCTTTTTGCTAACTTCAATAGGGTTTGGATGGTTTATGGAGTACGAACTTATGATAATATGATTTAAATCTTTAATTTTTTATTAATATTTTCCTTGCTTATTTATTTAATAATAATTTCTCATGGAAAAAGGAAGGAAGCAACATCCTTTAATTGTCGGATAGCAAAAATTAATTGAATTAAACACTCAGTAAATTACATCATAAAGTGAAAGTTCATGTGAAACGTTAATTATAAAAATTAAATTCAGTTAATGTTCATATGTGACTTTTCTATGGATGGTTTTTATGATGGCAGTTTGTATATTAATTACTGTTCATTATTTTATAGTCTTAATTTAATAATTAAACTCAACGAGTAAACTAAATAAAAAAATAAAACGAGTTAACAAATTATTTATTTTTATTTATTGTAAAGACACCCACAATCAATTTATTTATTTTTGGCGTTGAGGTGGTTCTATGAATGATATCTGTTTTTCTTCATCGTTCCTGTTTGGTATTATGTTTCAAAATTATTTTTAAAAAAAATTAATTTAATTTTAAATTAATTTTAATTTTAAATTTTTGATATTCTTAAATTATTTTTATCTGCTGATATTAAAAATATTTTTTAAAAAATAAAAATATTATTTTAATATATTTTTGAACAAAATACACTTTAAAAAAAACTACAATCAGACTTCCTTAATCACTAAAACCAATGCACCCATCGGTTCATTCATTTACTTTGTTCTGAGAACCATTCTGATTCTGTTGATTCAAATCAATGAATTCTGACAAATTAATATGCCAATGTATATATATATATATATATATATATAATTAAAATGATATATTTTTATATTTAATGTTAATATTTATTGAGAATCACCCTAAAAACATTAAAAAAAAACACTTTTAAAAAACAATTTATACCATTCTCATGTCAGTTCTATCATTTAACTTTAACTTTTCTTCATGGAATTCATTTATATGCCCTACCAAGGGTCGAATCAGTATATAAAAGCATTGGGTGATTATTATTTCTCTATTTTTCCTGATTAATGGATTTATTTTTTAACGTCGAGAATGCAAAAATATTAGGAAAGATAGGAAAAAGTAAAAACTTCTTTATGATTGGGATATAAGAGATTTAATTTCGGAAACTGATTAAAAACATTAGAAAAAAGGAAAGAAAAAAAGATTTTTTTTTGTATTTGATGATAAAAAATATTTTAAAACCAACTCGAATATAAGTTAAAACCATTTTTTTAAAAACAATTTTATAAATTTTCCTTAAGTTAATAATATCATGTTTAGTTCGAAAAAGGACTCTTAATTCAGTTAAAACAAGGTTTTCTAGATAAAAAAGAATTTAATATTAAATGTTTTATTTAACTAGTTAATTAAAAAAAATTATTATATAATGATAGTTAAATGATGCGATCTTTCTATAAATATTTAGTTCTTTATCTTTCAATTTAATCCTCTATTTGTTTTTTGTTTTTTTAAAGCAATTGAGCACCAATTTAGACTAAAAAAGATTCATTTATGCAAGAAAAAACAGTCAAAGACCAAATTGAAAAATTATAAAAAATTAACCATTTCAACCTATAGTGATTGGTGTAAAATCACCATATGACTTAATTTTTTTTAGCTAATAATTACATCTCACATTTTTGTAGCATTTTTTAAATAATATAGTAAGTTAATGTTTTTGGCACAATAAAACCGTTTTAAAATCTTTTAGGTGAAATGATATACTTTTAGCATGTCTTGCTTTTGAAGCTCCATATTTATTAAATAACACTATTTCTAAATAATTATTACACTTGAAAAATTAATATTTAAATATATATAGCACTTCTAAAAGCACAACCACAAGAAATTGCAATATCATTTTCAAAATACTTGACTTCCATGGCATTGACACGTGCCGAGAATTTATTAAATAAAAATCATATCAAAGAAGTGATATGTATTTATGAACTTCTTATAACCATGCAACACCTGGCTCTTGACTTCTTGTTTCTTGCACAAGTGGGTTTCCAAATGCCCCATGTTCGAAATTGTCATCTTCTAGAAAAAAATTTATTTTATTTTTTATTTTAAATTAAGTTTTTAATGTTTTTAGATGTTAATGTCAAGAATAATTTTTTTAAAAAATATATTATTTTAAGATATTTTTGAATGAAAAACACTTTAAAAAATAATATCAGTCAAGCTCCCAAATAGTTAATTAATTATTAATAAAAACTTTCTATATTGTTTTTTAAACCACATTATTAATTAAATATGATGATTCAAGCATGTTATTTGGCTAAAAACAATTTGTTGCCTTAGTTAATTCACTATTTCTTTTTAGTGTGTATACTAATATACTATTTTTATATCATTTTGATATGTTGATATCAAAAATAATTTTTAAAAAATATATTATTTTAATAAATTTTTAAATAAAAAATAATAACTACAAATACACTCCCAAATGCCGTCGAAATCTCGTATGAATGAACATAAACAGTGTACTGGCAAGCAACATGGGGTACAACGTTGTATTATCAACAGTACAAGCATGATGCCTAAAGAGTTCTTTCTTAATTTCTCCAATATGTAATTGCACTCATCCATGCATTAGTCCCTGCATGGCAATGAGGCAAAATGTAATATATATATATATATATATATATATATATATATATATATATATATATATATGTTTCTATATATTATGTTTCTTAAGGTTATGTTATCATTGAGGTTTAGAGAAGATGTGAGAAATCTTTTTCCTATTGTTTGTTTATACATTTATCACACAAATTGTATAATATCATGAATAGTTATTATGAATATTATTTATTTTCTTAGAAGAGTTTATGAATAAACACATATATTTAATAAGTTTATTTGAGATCTAAAAAAAATATTTCTTAATAAAATCAGGCTGGTTAGAATCAAGATCTATTTCTTAGAAACTTTATATGCATTTATTGATGTGTACGATTCATAAATAATCACACACAAATTTGTTTTTTGATAATTAGATCTGATTTAGTGACTAATATACTTTATAAACAACGAGAAAATAATGTTGTGTCGCTTGAAGCTCTCTAAAAGTTTTTGTGGTGGATACTATTTAAAAATAATTTAAAACTATTTTTTTCATAATGTAATATCTTGATTTGAGGAGATGAAACCGCAATCATTACTCAAATTAAGCATGAAATCATATTAATTAACTCTTTGTGAATCTGGTTGATATAGTTTTTAAAAGTGTTTTTTATTTATAAATATATTAAAATAATATTTTTTTTATTTTTTAAAAATTAATTTTGATATTATCACATGAAAATAATTTAAAAATATTTAATTTAAAATAAAATAAAAAAACTCATTTTTTTTAAAAAAAAATATTTTTAAAATACAATGATAAACAGGATTTTCCAATAATAGTCCCTGCAATTATTCATGATTATTCATGGGTCCCTCCCTTCATTTCTATGGGACATCAAATTCAGTCCAAGCAATTAAATTCGAGGAAGAATTTGCGAGGATTTAAGAGGGAAATATCTTTGCATCTCCACCACAAAAGTTGCTAGAACTATAACAATGTTGGTAGATCTATTTACGTGTCACATTTGCACTAAAATCAAAATATGGGATTTGATGGCTTCAATGATTTGTCCCACAAAATTCTTTCCAACAATCAAACCTAGAACGAAAGCTTCCTCTCTTTAGGATCAGTTTGGGAAGGCAGTTACGGTTGCTTTTGAAAATGTTTTTCGTTTAAAAATATATTAAAATAATTTTTTTTATTTTTTAAAAATCATTTTTGACATCAGCACATCAAAATAATCTAAAAACACTAAAAAAATTTCATTTAAAATAAAATAAAAAACAAAATGTCGGTTTGGCCGCAGTGACAAACAAACACTTAATCATCCTACCAAATTACAATGGCAATGGCCCGTGAAGAATCTAGACTGCATTTTCACAAGCTAGAAGGTGACAATATTGTGAAGAAAAAAAGAAAAACTAGAAGATGATGACAATCCCATCTAGAAATGTGTGGCCAAGCTATGCAAAATGAAAACGACATGTTGTTTAGTTGCTTTCACTTCATTTATATTTGGTGGATTTGAAAGGCATCATGTTTTCATATCTAGGCAATTTGGCGATACCATTAATTTGTAGAATTTTCGAGAGCTTTTGGTCATGTCATGTCAAAAATAAATTTATAAAACACGCCATCGTTGGCAATTTCATTATTGATTGATTGTGATTGAGATTTTTAAAAAAATATTTTTTATTTATAAATACATTAAAATGATATTTATTTATATATATATATATATATAGTCTAAAAATACTAATTTTTTTAAATTGAAAATAAAAATATTTTTTTTAAAAGCATTTTTGAGTAAAAAAAATTGATTTAGTTTAACTTGATTGTTCTAGAGGCTGTTTGGCACAACTTTTTCAAGCCGTGACGCAGCTTTTGCTTTTTTTATTTTTTTTTTATTTTTTATTTTAAATAAATATGTTTTAGTGTTTTTAGATCATTTTAATGTGCTAATGTCAAAAATATTTTTTTTAAAAAAAAAACATCATTTGGATGTATTTCGGCACAAAAAGCACTTTGAAAAGCTACTACAACAGCTAAACTTTCTCCCAAACAGGCCCCTAGTGATCAATCCATAACTAAAACACTTTTATTTTATTTTTGAAAAACAAATTAACCTGTTCAAATCATAGTGTAATTTAAATTAGATTATAAACTAAATAATAATCTAAATTTTAGATGTGAATCACTTGTAAGATTGAATCTCAAAATTGCAAAAGGGTGAGCATCAAAGAAAAAAGAGAAATTATAATTTATTTATTATTATTATTTTGGACTCGATGAAACTTTATCCCCTGGAAAATATACTTTATGGCCCAAGTGAGTAAGTAAAACTCTAGTTATCATAGACTTTTACAAGGGGTGTACACTTTTACTCGAACTTAAAACATGTTGTGCAAATCGCAAACTCTTTGTCATTACATCAATACTCCAAATTATATAGAAACACATTCAATTTAAGATATATATATACTTATATTGAATATATATATATATATAGTATATATAGTTGATATATATAAATATGTATGATAAATATTCACATATATATATATGTATGTATGCTTATATATTTTTGTACTGTAATTTTGTTTATGCATAAATTATGCAGTCGAATCTCTCAAAATGTGTATGAAAATATTCCTATATGATTTGAAAAACAATATATACATGCATCCATTTTAATTGCTAAAAAGTTATTAATTAAAAAAAAAACGTTCTTTCTTTTTATTAATTTTTTTAAAAAAATATTTTTGCAAGAAAATACCAAGCACTAGACTACGCTACAAAACTATCTAGTCAATCTTGGCAGGCCTCAGCCCAAAGAATTAGCCGAACAACAAAGTTATCACATATATTTCTTATTGATGGTCTTGCCACGTAATATATCTTCTAATCAATCAGTTATAAAAACTTCACAAAGTTATAAAATAGATAGTTAGCACTCTACGCATAATAACCCTCTATTTCTAAATAAAGATTTATGAGATTTTCTCATCAGATGATTTATGTAGATTACCGTTGGAGGTTAGATAATTAGATAACTTATAATTTGCGACAATCTAACCTTTTAAAGAGTTATTCAAAAAAACCAAAAAAAAAGTCAAAGATATTTAAGTATGAACAGATGCATTGACTCATGCAATGCACACTCCAACTAGTTTTTGGTATTTAAAGTATGTTTTATATTTATTAAAATACTAAATTGATCTCCCAATCAACTTGATTACTAAAAAAAACCTTGGATGAAAAATATAAAAAAAATCAGACACTAATTAAATATTTTTTTTCTTACAAGGGTAATTTAATCATTGTAGTTGATCTAATAATAACTAAAGGATATTACAAAAGTATTTTATTAGAAGAATAAAATTATTATTGAACTATAGAATGCAATGAGTTTATATGCGTCCACAATGATCCACCAATCTTTATTAAGGTCTAATTAAGAGTGTGATTGCAATTATTTTATAAAGTATTTTTCGTATAAAAATACATTAAAATAGTTTTTATTTTAGTTTTTTAGATATTATTCTTTTCATATCAGCACTTGAAAATAATATGAAAATATTAAAAAATTAATTTAAAGTAAAAAATTTTTTTTTTTATTTTTTTGAAAATACTTTTCAAACACAATATCATATCAAGTACTTAATTACTTTTTTTTGTCATTTTAATTCTTAAAAATTCTCATTGATATATCATGGCACGGCAAGCCATCACCCTATGTGATAGCAACACTTGGTCCTACTAGAACTTTTAAATATTAGCCGTGGATTATGATTACTGACCTTTTGCCATTAAATTTGGAAAACTAACAATGATTCAAGAAAAAAGAATCTGTCATCTTATTAACGTACGCACACGCTTATATATATATATATTCTTTTTGCTTATTTTTTATATTTTCTATCATTATATTTTTATATATATTATCATTATAACTAGCTAAGATTGCTGTCCTCACAATGATTGCTTAATTTGTGCTGACACGACAAGATAATGATCATAATTAATATATATCTTATCAGAGTTTATCAGGTTTCCTTCATGACTCGTAGGAGACAGTCCACCCAATTTGGTGGATCAAGCTAAAATCTCAATTTATTCCCTAATTTGTTGCTCCATTATTAATTAAATCTTTTTTTTTTAAGTTTATCAATCTTGTTCAAAAAGCGTATTCAAGTTTAAACAACCATCCACACAATTCAATCATTTCCTTATAAAATATTAAGTAATTGTTTGAGAATGTGATTGAGATTGTTTTTTAAAGTGTTTTTTGTTCAGAAATGAATCAAAATGATGTTTTTTTATTATTTAAAAATTATTTTTGATACTAACTCATGACAAATGATCTAAAAACACAAAAATAATTTAAAATAAATAAAAAATTTGAAAACACGTTGTCAAACATAATCTAAATCATCTCGAACTCTACACGATCTATGGAGTGCATGAAACTGCAATATATTTGTATAATAATTCTAAATGAAAATTTTATTCATATGAAAATTTTCTTTTACTAAGTTATTTGTATGATTATTCTATATGGATTGATCTAGACTAGGGGCTATTTAATCGCTTTTGAAAAAAAAAATATTTTTATTTTTCACTTTAAATTAGTGTTTTTTTTTTGTGTTTTTAGATTGTTTTCATGTGTTGATGTTAAAAGTAATTTTTAAAAAATAAAAAAATATATCATTTCGATCCATTTCTGAACAAAAAACACTTTAAAAAACAACCTCAACCACAACACTAAAGACATATTTGATGACATGTTTTTTAAATATTGAGATGATAATATATTTAATGATACATTTCTTTTTAAAATATTCATGCGAAAACATATTGGATCAATTCAGACCAACCTTAGTTAACTTGTAAATTCACGATTTAGATTATAAGACCGTTATAAGCTCGTTAAAAGAAATTTAAAATAAATTATTAATAATAATTGTCAATAAACTCAATATTAAAATGAAAAAAGGGGAAAAATCAATTTTAAAAAAGAATAATATTTTTCTTTAGTTAACCTTAGTAAACTTATGACCCTGATCATGAGAATAAGAAACACCATAGAAAAAAATAAAAACAAATGATAATTATTAATATCAATTCTTAATCAATCTAATATTGAAAGATAAAGCTATATATATATAATTTGACTCGAGTCAACATATCAAACTGATAATTCGGGTTATAAGATTGAGATTAACCTATAAAAATAAAATAAAAAAATCACAAATTTTCAATTTGAGTCACCTACCAATCCAATATTGAATAATTAAATTGAAATAAAAAAGACAAAGAAAATCAATAAAAATAAAATAAAACCAAATTTGACATATTAAGAACCTGAGAAACCATTTTGCTATTTTAGAGGACCAAATGCATTAATCAAGGGTTTGCTTCAATTTTAAATTTTATTTCTAAAAACTTAATCATTTTAAATTATTAAATCATATTTTATTTTACCAAACCAAACATTAGTGAAGGCTTAAAATATTTTCATATCATCACAAGAATCCAAAAATCAAGCCAAACAATACACATCATCAAGTCTAATTCCATGTTAAGAATCTAACATTGTATTATTGTTGTTCTTGAAGTTTTATTTATTTAAAATAAATAAACATTGTATTTTATTTTCTTAACATCGCAAGAATCTAACACCAAACTAGTCAAAAGAAATCAATCACTCGACATATCAAGTAATTAATTGAGGTACCAGCAGGGGTTGTGGCTCAGTGGTTGTTGGGAAACACCCTCTTTCATTCGAACATGGTTCGAGTCCCAGTAAGAGTGGGTCTGGAGGGTTCCTCCCTTCTTGTCTCCCTTGGGTCCATCCTTGCGCGGTATGCCTGTCATCCCGCGGTACCTTACATGCTCACTGAGCTTGCAGGATGTTCAGTGGGCCGGGAGAATAGTCGAGGTGCGCGTAAGCTGGTTCGGACACCCCAGTCACCAAAAAAAAGTAATTAATTGAGGTTAAGATTTGTTATTTATTTAAAAATATATCAAAATATTTTTTTTAATATTTTATTTTGTTTTATATATTAGCACATCAATATCATAAAAAAAATCAATATTATGTTTTTTTAAGACAATTTTTCTTTTAAAAACTCTCTGAAACAAAAATTACTGCACTTCCTAACGAGTTCTTGATTTTTTGCTAGTTTTAAATAATATTTTACTTTTAAAAAATAACAATAAATTATAAGTTTTTGTTAACTAAGATCCCAAAAAATAATTTGAAAAAGAATAATCTATCGTATGCACGGATCACACCACACCACGTATACAATAAACGGATGGAGAATATTTTAAATATTTTTTTTCATTGTATTTCAAAAATATTTTTTAAAAACAATTATTATTTTTATTTTAAATTAAATTTTTAGATATTTTTAGATTATTTTCATGTGCTCGATATTAAAATATTTTTTTTAAAAATAAAAAAATATTATTTTAATACATTTCTAAACAAAGAAAACATTTTCAAAAATAAACTCAAATAAAAATCCCTAACTCAAATAAAAACCAGTAAACCGGCGAAGCAAACAAACAATCAAACCTGAAAATTGAGCAATACTATTGTAATCCACAATGATTCTCCTCACATGATATAGTAACTAACTCCTTATCTCTTTTTAGTATATAGTATAATGAGAGAAAGAGATGTCGTTGTCTCTTTAAACTTCTCTAAATGAATATTTTTCTATTTTTCACTAAAATAAAAGTGTTTTTTTACAAAATATTTTTTTTCATTTTAAATTATTATTTTTAGATAGTTTTAGATCATTTTTCATTTATTGATATTAAAAATATTTTTTTAAAAATAAAAATATCATTTTAATATATTTTTAAATAAAAAATAATTTCAAAAAATCAAATCAAATATATATATGAGTTTATTTGATATAATTATTTTAATGAGTTATGATGAAATCTGTACCATGGATGATGGAGACAAGAACAGTTTTGATGAAAAAGAGAAATAGAGACATGACTTTAGAAGAAACAAAGAAAAAACCTTCCCTTCACCTATAGTGGAACGCACCGTCGAAATCACAGGATTTTTATCGGATTTTCTTGAAAAAGGTGACAGCGACACGTCTTCATCTGTGGCCAGCCCACACCGCTTTGCTGAATCAAATAATTCATTCTAGATTTTACCATTACCACTGATGTTTCTAAATCAGAATCATAGAATCTATATTTATTTATTTATTTCTTTCTTTTTTTTCCCTCTAGGGTTATACATCAAAAAAAAATTCAATGAACAATTGTTTTTATGTGAATAAATTCTATTTTCTAGAAAAATATATTTTATAGGGTTATAATGAGTGAGTAAAACTCTAATTAATCTATACTTTTATAAAAAATATATATTCTGATTTGAACTTGAGATTTGTTGTGCAGATAACAAACCGGACTTTTTTTTTTTTTTTTTGGTATAAACCATCCGGTAATCCGGCCACTGCCGACTAATCCGGATTCGAGCCGGGTAGGATCCTTAAGGGCGGCAAAGCTCTCCCAAGCGAGTTTTAAAGCAGCTGCATACCCAAGGCTCGAACTCGAGACCTTGGTTAAGCTGGGACGACCCCCTACCAGTTGACCCACGCCCCCATTGGTGACAAACCGGACTTAAGGTACAAATCCCAATCCACTCTAATTAAAATCATGTCTTGTGTAGATTCTTAGAAGTTACTATTTATATGGGGTTGTTTGGGAATACGTTTAAAAAACTTTTTAATGTTCAAAGATGAAACCTAAAAAAAAACTATTTACCATAGTGAAAAAATAGCAATAAAAAAATTATGATCAAATTTGATAAGAAAAAATATATGAGGATGAAATTATAATTAAAAATTATCTTAAACTAAACAAATAGTGATTAAAAGAATGAAGATAAAAAAATTTAAAAGGGATGAAATTGAATTTTGTTTTCTTTCTAATTTTATAAGTTATTCCATATAAAGTAATAAAAAACAGGGACCAAATTTAAAGGTATTAAAAATTAAAGTGTTTTTTTTTAGATTCTTTAGAGGTAACCGCAAGAATTTAGGTGAGGAGAGAGAAGAAGAAGGAAAGCCTTCACCACCAAACCGGATGACCACACATTATCTCATTGTGGAGGCAATGCAGAAGTCAATGTTTGACCATCAGACAGCCCCACACGCGTTGGTCACGTGCTAAGGATTGTAATACACACATTTTTTTTAATAATGTTTTTATATATTAAATTACAAAATCGCATATAAACCAACCTGAATGCAAATACAAAAATAACCTAGAATATAAGCTATAGATAATCCACTTCCAAGGACATGGAAATCATTTTGTTGCTCATTGAGGGAGTGTTTGGAAGTGCGGTTACGGTTGTTTTTAAAAATATTTTTTATTTAGAAATACATCAAAATGATATTTTTTTAAAAAAAAATTATTTTTGATATTAGCACATCAAAATGATTTAAAAACACCAAAAATATTTCATTTAAAATGAAAAAAAAAATCAAATTTTGAGCAAACAGCGGTACAACTGCAGAAAAAATATGTATCTCACTCTAAAGTTTAGAAAAACACCTATTTTCAATATTTTATTTTTTCACTTTAATCCCTCATCTTTCACTTTCACCATTTCCTAACAAATTAGCCCAAATCAGCCTAAAATATTATCTTATAAGGGCCAATTAAAAAGAAGAAGAAGAAAATGGACGAAAAAAAAAACTATAAACAGTGTGTCAACAATATTTTGAGAGAGATTCTAGAATGCATTTTGCATAAAACAAATACCCTCCACGTCTATTTATTATGATCGCGCACGTAACCTTTGATAATTATTGATTAATTTTATTTTTAAAGTTTATATTATTGCAAGTAGCGTGAAGTTATATAATAGTAAATATTATTTTTCTTTATATATTTGGTTTATATATATATATATATATATATATATATATATATATATATATAATTTCAAATAATAAATATGAGATCAATATGTAATTAACAATCATTTTCATATGTCAGATAAGTCTATTATAAAAAGCCAATGCTCTTGATATAATCACGTTTAAAATAATTGCAAGTTTGAGATGATTGGCTTATAGAAGTTTACAATAAATTAAAAATTTTAATTTAAAAGTGGACAGTTCATTTATTTTAATATAATTTATACTATTCTTTAACACATCCTCTCAAAAAATAAAAATAATTTAATCTTGAAATTCACACAAATTTAGATTACTTTGATTAACAAAACTATAATACTGTTAGAGAATAATATAAATCATATTCTGGAGCCTCACCTATAAGCTTAAACTTTAGGTGAGATGATTCCTTAACATGGTATTAGAATCTTGTTGACCTAGCGGTCACGAGTTCGAATCTCACTACCCCCATTCAACCTGATAAAAAAAATCAAGCACAAGGTAGTATGAGTCTGTGCAAGTTTCAAGCCCAAATGGCTTTTACTTGAGAGGGTGTGTTAGAGAATAATATAAATCATATTCTGGAGTTTCACCTATAAGCTTAAACTATTAGGTGAGATGGTTCTTAACAAATACTTTATTAAAAAACTAAAAAATCTAATTTGTTGATATCCTTTATATTATTATTTAACATGATTCTAGATTAATTGTTCATATGATTTCTCAAGAAAAAAAATTCTAGATGTCATTATGGATCATCTGGCTAAATTAAGTGTTAGAGTAATCAGTCTAATCAGTCATTATTCTAACACCTTAGGGATATACTCTTCCACACGCATCTTCCTATCCTGTAATCACTACTGAGGTGGGACAACAAACATGACGCATGCATGGAGTAATTAATAACCCTAGTTCATTCTCGTGGGGGAAGAGCTCCAATTTGTCTTTAGCTATGGCAATAATGATAGGTTTTATTTCAAACCCTATTTCAAAAATATTTTTTTAAAAAAATATTATTTTAATATATATTTAAATAAAAAATACTTTAAAAAATAATTCAATTACACATTTCATCTCATATTCATCTCCCATGTAGAGTGTTGTATACGTGAAAGGATGGATGGGGATGGAAGGTAGCCATCGATCACTAAACTCAATGCCAAGAAAACCTTATTAATTAAAACAAATTAGTCATCCGATTTTGTCTTAATTTGCATTCCATGTGCACAAATCCGACAAAAGAGCGGCCGGCTAAGGCAACTTTCTTAACCTACGCTCTGCCCTAATCACTAGTTAGAGAAAACGAGTGAGAGGAGGATTCAGTCGAGACATGACAAAATAGCTCGTGTAATTATCCATCTAGATGGTAGATTAAGGGTGACTGTTGCGGTTGCTTTTGAAAGTATTTTTTATTTAAAAATATATCAAAATGATATTTTTTTTATTTTTTAAAAATAATTTTTGACATCAGCACATCAAAATGATTTAAAAACACTAAAAAAATTCATTTAAAATGAAAAAAAATCAAATTTTTTCAACCGTTTAACATGAGGCACTAACTAATCTGTTAAGTACACACGAGGCATGATATAAGTGGCGTTTAACATTATGTTTGATATGCTGATGTTAAAAATAAAAAAAAATATAATTTTAATGTATTTTTGAATAAAAAATATTTTTAAAAAAACTATCGAAAAATACTTTCAAACAATTACGTAGATAATCATCCTAGGAGTCGTTGACTTGCATCGTTCCATCTCTTCTTTGTTAACTAGTGTAGCTTGATTTCAGCTAGATGCATAGGCCATGCAGATATCCTTTACATTGAATGGAACAGGGAATTAAAGTGATTGATTGAAGAAGGAGCACGAAACCCTTTGAAAAAAAAAATCCACCACAAGTATTTTAATGGTGATATGATCCATATTATCATTTCTTAATTTGATTTCAAAAGGGAAAAGAGCAAAGACTACTAGAAAAGTGAAAGTGTACGTAGTGCCTGTCTGAATGCTAATCACCTCTGGCAATGCTGCTGTCATTTTTAGTGACTCAAGCTTCATTTATGTGTAAACTTTTGGCTTTATACGACGCGGATAATTATTGATCAACAACTTTTGCCTGCTATATATATATATATATATATATATATATATATAGATATGGTTCAAGTAGCAGATAAACTAGCTAATTCTCTCAACTCCTCTTCCTCCCCTTCCCTCTCCAGATACAAACATGTTTAGAGCACTAAAGTTTGCTATATATGGATCTGGAAAACATGTATAGACCTCAAATTTCTTGAAGAATTTTGCATCCACAGTACGATAGAACCCTAGATCTTCAATCCCATCTACCAATTTTCACCTTCCATGCAGGTTAGTTAGAATCTACAAGACCCTGAAACTTCATCTTCTTTATTGAATCTCACTGTTTGTTAGTCTGTCATATATAGGGATGAAGACAGAACTAAGAGGAAGCAGTGCTACCTCCATTTCTCTTCAAAACCCTAGCCTCTTCAACGACCCTGATGAAAGCTCACTTAAAGGGTGTCTTGGCAGCCTTGATGGAGCCTGTATAGAGAAGCTTCTGCTTCATTGTGCGAGTGCGTTGGAGCAGAATGACGGGACATTGGCTCAGCAAGTTATGTGGGTGCTTAACAATGTCGCTTCTCTGGTTGGTGACCCTAACCAGAGGCTCACTTCGTGGTTTCTCAGGGCACTTATCTCTAGGGCATCCAAGGTTTGTCCCGCCGCGACGGACTTTGACGGCAGCGGTACAATCCGGAGGAGGCAAATGTCGGTGACGGAGCTCGCCGTGTACGTTGATCTAATCCCTTGGCACAGGTTTGGATTTTGTGCATCAAACAGTGCCATTTTTAAGGCAATTGAAGGTTACTCTAAGGTTCATATCTTAGATTTTAGCATCACTCATTGTATGCAGTGGCCAACTCTCATAGATGCTTTGGCTAAGAGGCCAGAAGGGCCTCCTTCACTTAGGATCACAGTTCCATCGTGTAGGCCACCGGTCCCTCCTTTTCTTAATGTATCATGCGAAGAAGTAGGTCTCCGGCTGAGTAATTTCGCAAAGTTTAAGGATGTTCCATTTGAATTCAATGTGATTGATGATGACCCATCTTGTTTTCCTTCACCTGAAACTATTCCCCAAGAGTCTTCTCATGAATTTCATTTCGAGTCACTTCTGAATCACTTGACCCCTTCAATGCTTAATCTTAGAGATGATGAGGCCCTGGTGATAAATTGCCAGAACTGGTTAAGATATCTGTCAAATACTGATCAAAAGGGAAATGTTGTCCAAGACTCTTCTTCCTTGAGAGATGCTTTCCTTCGCACAGTGAAATTTCTCAACCCTTGCATTCTAGTTGTTGTCGACGAAGATTCTGATTTAAGTGCACCGAGTCTCTCATCGAGGATCACTACCTGCTTCAACTATCTATGGATACCATTCGACTCTCTGGAAACATTCTTGCCGAAAGATAGCAGGCAAAGGGTTGAGTACGAGTCCGATATTGGTCAGAAAATCGAAAATATTATCAGTTTTGAAGGGTTGCAGAGAATTGAGAGGTTAGAAACTGGGATTGAAGTAGCTCAGAGGATGAAGAATGCAGGTTTTTCAAGTGTTCCATTCTGTGAAGACACCATCGGTGAGGTTAGATCCCTGCTAGAACAGCACGCCAGTGGCTGGGGCATGAAAAGAGAAGAAGATGATCACATGGTGGTGCTCACATGGAAGGGACACAACTCAGTTTTTGCCACAGCTTGGGTCCCAGGTGATTTACAGGATTAACTCGGTCTGAAAAAGATGATGATGAAATATCAGAAAAATGAGACATGAATGGATAGATGATTTCTGCTGCCAGGATCGATTGTGACGGGGCTGGTTTTTCTTTTTCCATTCATCGAAGATGGTCCAGATGAAGATGCAATGACAAAATATTAGATTCTCTCTGTGATTGATCTCTAGGTATGAGCACATGGAAGGCGAAGAGAGAACTGTACATATTGTCTCTGTATGAGACAAATCCCTCCACCACTTCGTTTTCCCCATCGTTTTGTTTCAGAAAGTTGAAAACAACTTGCTAGCACTTATTTTTGTCTTAATAAATGATCTCTGATTAATTTACACCACCTGTTTTTATCGAAGTTTACGTTACTATTTTGGTTGGAATTTTGTTTTTTCAATTGGAATGAAATATTTTAGTTTGAAAGTGTTTAGCGTGTGTTATTTCAGGATTATATTGTTTATGCTTATATATGTATATATTAATTCAAAAATAAAATTATTTAGAGTTGTGCAATTTAATCTAAAAAAAAACACAATAAAATGATTTTTTGAACAAAATTATGAATATATATATATTATGAGAATGTCATCATCAATTTCGCAAGGTCATTTACATTCTCTGATTGCTCTGAAATTTTAACACAATATATACATAAATATGCCAAGAGATTCATCGTAAATTTTTATCTTAATCTAACAGTCAGATTAAGAGATATTATTGATATTGTAAAATTATTTATTATTTAAAAAAACACTATTTAGCCGAAACGGAACGGACAAAAAATCCAAAACGAGCAGGAATTTAAATCAAGGTAAAAACGACGTTGTTTTGTCTCGTTTTTTTAACTAGTGCGAAACGTTTTATCCGAAACGAAACCATATAGAAAACTATGATTTTTTAAATTTGAATTTCTATATCAAGTTAGGTTTATAAATTTATTCACAATGAAACTTAACAAAAGTGGTAGACATGACCATGAATGTCTGAAAACAAAGGGAATGGCTCAAATATCAGGAAACGATCGATCATAGGACCACACTGGATGATGATCAGTCACCTTCATGCACCAGATGGACAGCTAATTGGATGTGGCAACACAAGATATGAAATATGAGACTCGAGTGAGTCCACTCTACTCAGTTCATTGAATGGAATAAAGCACAGAAGGAAGAAACAAGAGCACGATTTGGACTCTTTTAGAAAAAGAAAAAAAAAACGAGGACTGAACTGTATTTTTGTCATTTAGATTCATCAATGTTCTACTTCTCTCCTCATAGTATAGGATTTCACAATTTATCTCTCTTGTTTTTTAAAATTTGCAATTTTTCCATTGTATGCTAAATAACTTTTAATAAGATTAACATTTTTTTTTCTTCACTTTACCCTCATTTCTTCCCACTTAAATCCCCTTTAATTATATATTATCTCACAAAAACTACTACAGAATATAAAAGAACTGATTTAATGAACATATTTTTATATATATATAATATTTAAATTTTAAACTACAAAATAAAAGTGGAACACTAATTAACCAATAACCAATAGAAGCTACATTAAATAAAGTTTACCATAAAATGAGAGAGGAGTGGTAATTTTCTTTATATATGTGTGTATGTATGTATGTATATGTATATGCTATTTTTTTTCAATATAAACATTGAACTGAATATATATATATATGCTCAATTAAATAATTATAATTTTAACAATAGTCCACTTGTAACCTCTAAAAAATAGGGAAAATAGAAAAAAAGTTATTTGAAATTGTCATGGCAGTTATGGGCCAGTGTTGGATCTGGATATATAAAGGCCCTCCAGCCTGTTAAATTGGGCAGGCTGAAAGAAATGGGCCGAGTCATTGAGCGTAGAATTCTCTTTCCCCTACACGTGGATTCTCCTGAAAGCTACGCCCCAGACGCCACCACCAATTTGCTGTGCGCATTCATTTTGTAGCTGGTCCGTGCCTCTAATTGAATAGTTTTTCTTTCTTTATCATAAACACCACATGATTTGCCTACCACTTGGTGACATCCTGGATGAATTTTGAAGTTAATGGATGTATGTATGTATAAATTATTGGGTTTTAACCCATGTATGTATGTATGTATGTATGTATAAATTATTGGGTTTTAACCCATGTATGTATGTATGTATGTATGTATGTATGTATGTATGTATGTATGTATGTATGTATGTATGTATGTATGTATGTATGTATGTATGTATGTATGGTCTCATGATACTTGCATTAATTGAAGTATTACGTCTCAATTATTAGGGTTTTTTTCTCTTGTTTTTCAATTGTATAAATTATTGACTATATTTTTTTTATTACCGTGGGTGTCCAGGGTTAACTTGCATATATCTCGACTAATTCTATAGGCCCTGAAGTTAATGACTCCAGTGACCATCATATTAGTAATCACGGGGTTTGAACTTGATATCACAGATAGAACAAATCTCTTAGAGCAACTCCAAGAAAAGAGTTAAAAGAAAAGCTAAAAGGAAAAGAAAAAAAATAGTTTTTATTCTTTATTTTATAGCTCCAAGAGGAGAGCTATATTAAATAGCTAAAATAATATTTCTAAGTTGAAGAACTATTCCTACATATTGATCGAAAGAGTCCAAAAATTATTTTAATATATTTCTATGCAAAAAAGTAGTATTGATTATACTTGTATTAGTTATTTATTATTAATAAATAGTTATATCAATATTATATATATTAAAAATAGAATTAGCCTTTCTAAATGATTTTTTTTCCATTAGAGTGCAAATATAAAAAATACTATAGTTTACACTATTTAATAAGTTATATTACTAATATGACTTCACTAAATAGCTTTTTTCCTTCTAAATGCTCTTCGTCTTAATCTTTTACCATTGAACCCCTTAATAAATGATTAATTATTGGTATATTTTGGTTGCCCATGCACATGATCATGACAAGGTTAGGTCACTGCAACTTGTAATTTATCAAAAATAATTTTTAAAGAAAATAAAAAATATATTATTTTAATGCATACGAAAAAAATATTTTTAAAAAATAACTGCAACCATCATTCTATAATTCATATATTTTTTTTAGTGAGAGAAAATAAAATGAAATATAGTTTTTTTTATTTAAATGAAAACATATTGAAAAATTTGATACACTACTAATAAAATATATCTAAATCTAAATAAAGTCACATAGAGAAATTAGTGAAGAAAGTAACAAAGGAATTAGTAAAATAAGTAAAGATCACATCATTCTATAATTCATATGCTTTAATCCAAATTCTTTTGTAGCTATTACAATGATTATTTAGGAAAAGAGGCAGTGCTTATTACGATGATTGATCGCAATAATCTTTTGATAGAAAAGAGAAAAAGCTAAATGGCAATGCGTAGTGAGCTCCTTTTCACAGGGAACGACGTCGGTTTACTTTTTTCTTGGATTCCAAAGAGAGATGATTGGTTAATGATTTCACGATCAATGTTCTTTACATGTCATGTCAACATGAGTTTCAAAAAATGATTAAGGATATGTTTGTCGGTATAGTAGTGTTTTTTTAAATGTATATATTAGAATTCAAAACTTATTATCATTCATTATGTCATTATTTTTATTAAAATGATATTATTCTTATAAGGTTTGGATTGAATTTAATTGGGTAAATTAAGGTCATGATTTGCATTACAATGCAAATATGTTTTTGAAAAAATAATAATTTTTTTAGCTTTAAATTATATTTTTTTTATATTTTTAAGTTATTTCGATTTGTTAATGTTAAAATTTGATATTGTACACATAATATGCAACATATTAAAATACATTAAAAATTGTGCTAGAATCACAATATTAAATTCTATCACAAGAAAAAATGAAAACTCTCTTCAAGTGTTTTTCGCGTGCATAAATCCTCTGATTAATAGTTACATTAAGATCTTATTTTGGATAGAAAGTTATTTACACGAGCCTGCAAACTTTAATCAGGTGAGATCTTAACTTGACTAGATTTGATGAAGGGTTTGACTCGATGAAGATTATTAAAAAGAATCTAAAAGTTTTAACTTTGTGATATTTTAACTTGGTTGGATTTGATGAAGGACTTGACTTAATTTAATTAAGATTATTCACATGGACCCAAAAACTTAAATCACGTGATATCTCGATTTAATTTGATTTAATGAAGAAAAGTATCTCGATACTTTGTTTTCCTAGTATGATTTGATGATATTTTTTTACTTTATGAATTTGAATTCATTTAAGAGAACTCTAAAATATTTATGCTTGGTCTTTCTTAAGTCTCTACTTGTTATTTGTATGCCTCTTATATTTAATTTGATGACTTTGTTATCTATTTATTGATAGATTAAGTGGAATTTAGCTCAAATGTTTTTTTTTATCCGAAAAAATATTTTAGAAAAATGATATGAAATTACTTAAAATACTCTTAACTTGAAAGATATTAAAATAAAAACCATAAAATATATTTGGATTGAGTTTTTTTTTTTTAATTTGAGTCTAAACCTAAAAAAATTAATTAGGCTCAAACCTAATAAATTTAATTTATTTGGTCCTATGGAGTTTTAGTTCATGGCTAAATTTTTTAATATTTACATATGTATTTCCAAATAAAAAAATTCAAAAAACAACTTCTATTATAAGAAGTCTTGAATTACAAAGTGTCTGTTTGAGAGTATGGTTAAGGTTGTTTTTGAAAATATTTTTCATTCAGAAATGCATCAAAATGATCTAAAAATACCAAAAAAAAAGTAAAAATAAAAATAAAAAAATCATTTTTTTTTAAAACACTTTCCAAACCCATTCTCAAATACTCAGCTAGAGTGACTAGGTTTCATCTATTCAATATATTATTTTTTTATTAAACTTTAAACTCAATTCTAGGTGGTGGATTTTTGTAATCAAATTTTAAAACATGGTTGGATTTAAAAACGATGTTGCAAACACAAGATTAATATCACGAATGGGAAACAAACGGGCAAAATTCACCAACACAATCCATGTATAGAGAGTAAACAGAGGGACTCTTGGGAGGACCACTTATGGGAACCAATGGAACAGGAGTTAAGTCCACCATCACACCCTCCAAGAAAAGGTTCAAATGGATAGGATTCAGTCATTATATATATATATATATATGCAACCTCAGATGAACAATTACGTTTTAAATACAGCAACAAATCCAATGGAGTAGAAGTAGAAACGATATGCATGGGCAAAGTTTCCATAATTAAATCCTTAGATATTCTAGACTCAAGTTTATATATAATATTTATCAGAAATTGAGTGATCCTGATGGTGTGATCTAACACATAATATATATTCTGACTAAAAAATGATAATAAAAAAAGAAAAGATTGAGACTTTTGAGATACACGGTAAGGTAGAATAAGAAAGAAGCAAAGCCAAGAAGAAAGCTTCAATCCTAAGCTTCGGGCCCTCACCTTCCCAAGAACATGACCATTTTCATGAATATAATAGCATCTTCTTTCTTCTTCCCTTTTTTTAACATTTTGATGAATATATAATGCTCACTACTATTTTTTTTAATCATATTGTTTACCGAATACTAATTATTTTATTTTATTTTATTTTGTACGTGGTCACACACATTTCACCATCTCTCTCTCTCTCTCTCTCTCTCTCTCTATATATATATATATATATAGTATTGTAATATGACCAGGTATATATAAGTCTTTGGTGTCTTTGCACAACTTGTTTGCTTCTTGCACCTCTGTCTGATAAGTGTCTCCCTTAATTCAGTTGAGAACCGCATTTGCTTGCTTATACTTTTGCCAAGCCACCCCATTTTGTCAAACCAAAGCCAGCCAGTTACCTCTTTTTGTGTGTCTTCTTTCGCTTCTCAAGAACATGGCTTTATATTCTCTTCTTCACCATCATTATGGCCTTCTCACATCTCTTCCTGTTTTCGGTTTTTAATCTTTTTCTCTTTTATTACAAGTTTGAAGAACAAACACTAAGAAGAAAGTCTTTTATTTGAGGTGGGGTTTTTGTTTGTTTAATTGGGTCATGGCTGTTTGCTGTGATCTTGAAGTAGATGTCAATGGTGAAGAGACTTTCATGGTGGACAAGGTAAAAGAGTTTTTTGTTTGTTCTACTTTTCATTTCTTTGTGAACTCTGCCTCTTTAGAGCTTTAAAGTTTTTATTTTTTGTGTACTATGGTAAATCTTTTGCCCTCTAATTATCCTGTTTAACTTAACTTAGCCTTTTGTGACTTCGATTAGTTTCTGTATTTACTCAATGTTGTTCACCTCATATATGTGCTGATCTACTTTCAGCTTTGCTTTAGTTTTGCTTTAGTGTATAATTCACAAATTCTGGTATCTTTTCGTTGTGGCTATTAAATGTAGAACTTGAGAGTACTTTCATGGCTTTTGCATTGATTCTCTTGTGGTGATTTTCACTATCATCTGTTTTGCTATATTCCCTCAATAATTTCTATGGTTGTACAGCAAATTCATTAAATTTACAGCTACATTACTGCGATGTGGGGCATGGTTTCTCATACCAGCTTCTTCTCGTCTATTCTGAGTACTTGCTACTGTAGGGTTTGTCTTCTGATTTGGTCCTGTCATTTATTGATGTTGTTATGGGGGTTTAATGTTTCATACCTTTATTTGTTTGTATTCACTCCTTTTGAGAAGGACTTATAAGTTGCTTTCACAGCATTTAATATACTGTTTGCCACCCTTGTTTGCTGAGTTGCTTGGCAGACATCTTTTCTTTTGATTTGCCCTTGGACAATTTATTGTCTATAACGACCTCACACCTTTCTTTTGCAGATTTTTTGCTATATGTGCCACTCAATTTAATCTCGTTTTTTGGGTTTTGCTAAATTCAATGAGTTCATTCTTCTGGTGGCTTTTTAAGGCACTGACATGGACTGTGATGAAAGTAATTGAGGCGTCTTTATTGCTTATTTCCTTGGTCATGACTAGTTAGTTATCCAACTTGATTGAATCCCTTGCCACGTTTTAACTTCATTGAATCAATTAGCTTTATCAATTCTATGTTTCAGTTCCTGGTAAATTCTGCTACTATAGCTAGTTCTTCAATGTTTCTGGAATGAATTGGTACTAACTAGCTGTACAGTGGTTCATGTGTAAAGATTTGTATTCTCACTTCTGTTCCTTGCAAATATTCGCAGAAGATCATTGCTTCATATTGTGGCAGACTAAGCAAATTATTTGGTAAATCAACAGGCAGTGCAAGAAATTTGAAAGTGATATTTAATGACTTTCCTGGTGGGGCTGAAAGTTTTGAACTCATGTCAAGGTTCTGCTACAGCAATGGTAGAACTGTCATAAATCCTTCCAATATTTCTCTCCTATATTCGGCAGCACAGTTCATGGAGATGAACATTTCTGTATCTGGAACTCATAACTTGTTGGAAGAGACCGGGAAATCACTTGAAGAGATGAGGTACTGGACATGGTCTGAGCTTTTAATCACCACAAAGAAATGCCAAGATTTACTTCCATTTCCTAATTCTACGGGTATCCTTGAAAAATGTGTGGATTCTCTTATTGGAAGAATCACTACTTCTGGTGAGCCGAGTCCCTGTCCATCTACTTCTTCCCCAGATAGCTCTGGAGCTCGGTTGTCATGTGACAGTAGAAGCACTGAGAGTTTGAAGAATAGCTTCTCTCGAGCAACCTGGTGGTTTGATGATCTTCTGTTTTTGAGCACTAATTTGGTTGGAATGGTGATCGAAACCATGGTCTCGAAGAAGTTTGATCATGTTATCATTAGCAGATTTCTCTTTTCATTACCAGAAATCAAAGTGCTATACTGGCACGTCTGATGACAAGCGCAAAGTTGTTGAAACTGTCATAGATATGCTTTGCATTCTTGATTGGAACTCTGTTTCTTTCAAGAGTTTATTTGGGATTCTTCGAGTTGCTTTGAGTTGTAACATAAGAAAATGTAGCAGGGCCAAGCTGGAGAGTATGATAGGCTCTCAGATGGATCAAGCAACTCTAGATAATCTGCTAATTCCTTCTCCACATGGGATGAATTACTCATATAATGTGAATCTTGTTCTGAGGTTCTTGAAAGCATTTCTGCATGGAGGAATCAGTCTGGTTTCTCCAATACAATTGAGAAAAGTTGCTAGCTTGATGGACTTGTATATAGCTGAAGTAGCCCCGGATCCTTGTTTAAAGCCTTACAAGTTCTTGGCCCTAGCCATGGCCCTGCCAGATTCTGCCAGAGAATCGTACGATGGAATCTATCGTGCTACAGACATGTATCTAGAGGTAGTCCTTTTAAACTTTTAGTTGAGATGATTTCTTAACATGGTATCAGAGTCTTGTTAATCCAGTAGTCACGAGTTCGAATCTCACCACCTCTATTCTATTTGATAAAAATCAAGCACAAAGTAATGTGAGCTTGTGCAAGTTTCAAACCCAAATGGATTTCACTTGAGGAGGTGTGTTAGAGAATAATATAAATTATATTCTGAGATCTCACTTAACAGTTTAAGCTTTTAGATGAGATGATTTCTTAATACTGTATTGTATTAGTATATTTCTTTTGAGGATAACATGTGAATCTTTTTCTATGTTGTTGTTAAATGTCAGTTTCACTCAAGATCTTATGATATAAATTTCATATAGGTGCACACCGGATTATCAGAAGAAGAGAAGATGAAGATATGCTGTGCATTGAATTACGAGAAGCTCTCGGCTGAAGCTTGCCTTCACCTTTATCAGAACAAGACTTTTCCATCAAAAAGTGCAGTCCAAGCTCTCCTGTCTCAGCAAGCCAAGCTCAAAAGATTACTCAAAGCCACTGACAAAACAAAATGCTATACTGATTCATCTTCTGGTGTTCGTGAAACTGGGAGCAAGGGAGAAAAAAAGAAACCAGTCAACAAATTGTGGTCTATGCTAGGAAACTTGACCTTCCAACTGATAATAATGATAAGATTAGAGCACATTTGAAAGGAATGCAGTGGAGGGTGACGGAATTGGAGAGAGTTTGCATGAAAATGCAAGCACCGTTGACAAAAATCATGAATTCAAGGGTATCTAGACATAGTTCTTCAAGATCCTTACCCAGGCTATGTTCTTGATAGGAATCTCTGCACAATATTAAAACATCTAATGTATCTTTTCATTTGTATAGTGGCATGTGGTTTTTTCTTTTCTTTTCTGCAAAGTTAAAGGTGGCCATGTGTATTTTCTTCATGTGGGGATTCGAGATATTGACCGTACAACTGTAAAGAAAAAAAAAGCAGAAAACTTTTATGGGTTTTGTTATGAGTCGTCTCTATATATTCTGTGATTTGTTGAGTGGAAAACAAGTCCGTAAGGTCAAGTCCATTCCCCTGCCAACCTCACACACCGACAAACTATAATGCAAGTTGCCAAATGCGATCTGCCAGAGCATGAAAGGAAATTTTGTGGGGAAAGTCAAAAGCTAAGCTTTTTTATTCTATGAATTTAGATGAACGACTAAAACTCCAGTTGTTTCAGGTTCTTACAAAAGATGCACGCCCTGACTCGAACTCGAGACCTGCTGTGCAGATCTAAAACTCTTTGTCATCGTACCGTGACCTTAAAACACAAAAGCTAAGCTGCTTAATCATGTTTCATGTGAGACAATTTGAGCTGGAACTAGTCACATATGTGCTCGTTATGTTCTTCAAATTCAATGGCAAAAGGATTTTCCTTTCTGCGTCCTGTTTGGTCCTTCCTGGAGTTTCGCAAGTTTTGCCGAGCATCCTGGCGTAAAGGCAATGCTGTTGACACTGCAAACCAGTGGATTAAGATGTTTCATGTCATTGTTTAATCTTAAAAACATCAACTTGTCTTGTGTGTTCCACTGTTGGTCAAACTGATAAGAGCAGAAGTTAGCGATGGTTTAGAAAAATAAGGTCAATTTATTAGTTTACTGAATCCCAAAAGCGTGAAATCTTTATGAGATGCAAATGTTTGTTGACTCCAACTAGCATGAAGCCAAGAAAGAGAACAAGACAAAAGCCATGACCAGATCATACGGCATCCAAACCATTTGGTATCCATCAGTTAACAAATCAGCCACGGGGCTATGACGATGTACTTAAATTTTTCAAGTTAATGGACGAAGCTTTAAAAATGTATTCTCATACATTTTGGTTGGTATTTTATTTTTTCAAATAAAATAAAATATTTTAGTTTCAGAGTATTTCAACATGCTATTTCGGAATTGTATTATTAATTAATTAATTAATTAATATATATATATTAATTAAAAAAAATAGTTCAAATCCAAAAAATAAAATTATTTAAAATTGTGCAATTTAATCTAAGAAAAGACACAATAAAATACTTTTTCTGGACAAAATTATGAACATGTAAAATATTATGAGAATATCATTATTAATCTCACAAAGTCATTACATTATCTGATTGCTCTGAATTTTAACATAATATATATTAATATGTCAAAGACTCCTCATAAAATTTCATCTCAATCTAATGGTCGGATATGATTGATATTGTAAAATTATTCATTATTTTTTAAAAAAATACTATTTGGCCAAAACGGAACGAGCGGAACAAAACCGGAACGTTTTGGCCGGTATTTGGCCTAAAAATTTAGAATAGACCAAAATTTAAACCGAGATAAAAACGATGTCGTTTTTTGTCTCGTTTTTTAACTGATACAAAATATTTTGACTAAACAGACAACCATGATTTAAATGCAAATAGCAGGCATGTGATAAAAGCCAGTCGACAATAAAGCACAACCTAGTATACTGAAATTCATCAATGCTCTGCTTTGTAATGAAAATTGGAGCACACAGCAACCTTTTTTAGCAAAAAGAAAAGATACCCTTTAATGCTTCACTGATTCTACAATAAGTATGGCCTTTGAAACAGTTGATAAGAGCAACAATGCTATTTGAGAGTGTGGTTGCGGTTGTTTTTTAAAGTGTTTTTTCGTTCAGAAATGCATTAAAATGATTTTTTTAATATTTTTTTAAATTATTTTTGATATCAGCACATCAAAATGATATAAAAATACCCAAAAAAAATTTAATTTAAAATGAAAAAATAAAAAATCAATTTTTTAAATTGCTTCCATTAATTAGCACTGAAAATCTTTTTTTTTTTTTTTAATTTCCTTCCCAAATGTTTTCCCTGTAAATTAAATTGAATATATTTGATATTGCGGCAGCTTTTGTGTCACACCGCGTGAGCAAAAAAAAAAAAAAAACCCTAAAACAGTTGTTGGCACCGACACATGGGGTTTTCTGGTACCAGTCAACTAGCATTCTAAATTCTACCAATGGAAGCCAATAACATTAACAGCATGATTGCCTGTGGGGCTTTAAAGGATATTCCTACTAGCATCAAATATTTTTTTTTTATTAATATAGTTGTCTGGTCCAGCTCGCGTGTATCTCAATTAATCTCATAACTAGTTCTAAAATTAATAATTATATAAATCTCTAGTGACCATTATATTAGCAATTACAGGTTTGAATCTGAAACCAAATGTAAATTTTAAAATATTTTATGTTCGTGGAAGTTGAATGATGAACTTGTCTTCTGATCTTCTTAATTTAATGAGTATTCCCATGAAGTTATTGTGTTGAAGACAGCAAGCAAAAACAATATGTTCATGGCAAGCACCCACCCCATGCCTCGTGCAATAAAAATCGCAGTGAATATGATATGCACAATGATTAACCCTAAGAAGTTTCCAAATGATTAATTATGTCTAGCATGATGGGGTTCTTAGTGTCTGTTTGAAAGTGTGATTACGGTTGTTTTTGAAAATATTTTTCGTTTAGAAATGCATCAAAATAATATTTTTTTTATTTTTTTTAAAAAATAATTTTTTGACATCAGCGCATCAAAATAATCTAAAAACACTAAAAATTTTTTTTTAATTTAAAATAAAAAATAAAAAAAAAATCAATTTTTTTTCATAAGTACTCGCAATGCCAAACAACCCCTTAAAGTTGTAATTGAATGCAGAATTGATTGTTTTGGAAAGTTTTGATGAGTACTAAGAAATTGTAAGAACATATTACCACATTAAGCATAAATAAATAAATATATAAAAGTTAACAATGATTTATTAATATTTCTTTATCTTTCTAAGACAATTTTTTTTAAAAAGTATATAAATACAAAAACATATTATTATTTTTTTAATTTTTTAGTGATTTATTTTTTATTTTTTTCCTGATATTAAAACCACACAAATATGATGTGTCTCTATAGGGCGGGCGGGCCATGCATCCTCAAGTAGTGTTGTTAATAATGTTCATAGCTCCATTATTTGAATAGGGTGTGTTTTATAATATAGTGTATACTATTTTTTAAACGTGTTTTTTTTTAATTTAAATAATATTATTTTTTATTTTTAATACCAAGCTAGGGTTCTCATTCCTATGCTCGGTGATCTAAATTATTATCCCGCTCAAATCAACCATCCTAATGGGTTAAAAAAAAATAATGATAGAAAACATTACCTTAGAACACAAGCTTTACTAATTTGACCTAGAAAATGTGAAAACACAATGTGCCGTAACAATTGAGAAACTACATTATAAAAGAATATTTCAATATATATACATATATATATATACACAGTATATATATACTTAAATTCTATATATTTTGCTGTATCCAAGAGAAACAAAAGCAAAAGCCTGGAAGAATTTCCCTTAGACGCCACTCTTCTTTGCGTTTCATGGTAGGCGCATAGATTCTGCTTCATGTGCTATTTTCAATGATGTCTCTTCTAGCTAGACGAAGACTTCCCGAGGTATAGAAATTAGAATCATCACCATCTATATCTCTTTCTCTCAAGGTCCTAGCTAAATATCCATGGAAAAAGATGTTTTCGGTATTAAAATACTTTCAATTAAAAGTTTTATTGATCCAATCAAAGCATGACAAGACTGAGCGAATATTTGAGAGTGTGGTTGAGGTTGATTTTGAAAGTATTTTTTGTTCAAAATAATGTTTTTTTATTTTTTAAAAGCTATTTTTGACACCAACACATCAAAATAATCTAAAACATCAAAAAAAATTAAATATAAAAATTTTAATTTTCTTCAAAAACGTTTTCCAAACATCTCCTAAACTTGGCAAAACTCAATAAACAAAAAAAATTGACCTTTTATTGTTATTTTTTTAAAAAAAAGTTTTTATAAAATCTAAAGCCTAGATCAAGTCTTAGAATTATCAACAAGCCAAGGTTTATAAATAAGTTTGTTTCCAAGATATCGAGTTGATTTTAAGATCATAGCACTTAGGGTAGATTAGACCCATGAATTTGCATCTTCATCCATGAAAATTAGACTCAAAAGAACCTTAGCCCTTTCTTTCTTAAAATCAGGTCTTATAGCTCTCCTCGTAGTTTAAAGCAACTCCAATAGAAGCGCTAAAAGAAAAAAAAACCTTTTATCCTTCATTTTTATAGCTACAAGATGAGAACTATATTAAAGAGTTAAAATAGTATTTCTAAGTTGAAGACATGTTTGATCAAAAGAGCCAAAAATTGTTTAATAAATTTTTATGCAAAAAAATAATTTTGATTGTACTTGTATTAGCTATTTTTGTTATTAATAAATAGTTATATCAATATTATATATATTAAAATAAAATTGGCTAGTCTAAATGGTTTTTTTTATTTCATTGGAGTGTAAATATAAAAAAATATCATATTTACATTATTTAAAAAGTCATATTATTAATTTGACTTCTCTAAATAGCTTATTTATTTGGAGATACTCTTAGTGTATACCTAGAAAATATTACATATTATTAATTTGACTTCTCTAAATATTTACATTCGCACACTTGCTCAATTTAGCTCTACCCCAGCATGGGCAAACTTCATGCCTTGGGCCTAGAGATTGTGTGTTTGGGTTTTTTTTCTTTCTTTTTCTTACAACCTATTTTAGACCTAAATTTGATTTTGGTATAAATAATTTCTTTCACCCACAAAGAATTATTTTTATTAACCCATTTATATATTCAGCCAACGAATAAAAATTATGAAATATTTTCTCCATGAACTATTTATTTTGTTTTTGTGAAAAAAATATCGGTTCTTAAGTTTTCTTATTATGGCGGGTAATTAAGAAAAAAAATGTTTAGTGTTTTCTTATAATTTTAATGTTTTAATATTAAAAAGAATTGTATTAATATATTTTCAAAGTAAAAAAAATATTTTTCAAAAAACTCTGTATTATAATATCAAATATACTCTTTTCCTCTGAGATGGGCCTGAAGGCCTGGCCCATTGAATGCAAATCTCAATCTAACTTAACCAGTGACCTAAACCCTAACCTCATTTTTCCCGGTTTCTAGTTAAGGAAAAAATAGATTGCTTGAGTTGATAAAGAGTGACGTTGTGAATGAGGTTTGAAAAAACAAGATAATGTATTACTTGTTTGAAAATATGGTTGCGTATATTTATAGAAGTATTTTTTTGTTTAGAAATATATAAAATAATGATTTTTTTATTTTTTTAAAAAATATTTTTCAAATAAAAATATGAAAATAATTTAAAACCGACAAAAAAATTAATTTAAAAATAAAAATAAAAATATTTTTTTTTAAATCATTTTTAAAAACACTCTGTAAAGATGGTGTAAGCTTCTCACTCTCTCTCTCTCGTTTCCTTTTTCTTTTTTATTTTGCTGGATCCTCTCGCGATGGCAGGTCATATTTCTGCTGAGAAAACGCTGGAGAATCATCAACAAGAGCAAAACAACGAAATAGATATTAGTTATTTGTAATTCGTAATTAGTAATTAGAAATAGAGTTGGTAGTTATTTGTAATTAGTAATTAGTAATTAGAAATAGAGTTGGTTGGAATATCACTGCTTGCACCGTTTAGATGAAGCTTTTTTTTTTTTTCTTTTGATTTTTTTTCATTTTTTTTATTTTGAATTAACATGTATAATTTATTTTGGTTTATTTTTTATAATATTATTATAATTGAAACAAATATCCGGATACTAGCTGGTGATCGATTTTAAAATTATCTATTTCTATTATGAGCCGCAAAATTGAGATCGATTCAATTCACTACTGTTTTAATATTCAAAAAATATCAACTTGAAAACAATTAAAATAATATATGGATTTGTCAAGTCAACTACATGATGTAATGATTAATTTATTTAAAAAAATATATATAGCTATTAAACTCAGACTCTATAACCAATGTCAAATATATGTGTTCAATAAAATAAATTAAAATTATATGTGATGATAAATAATAAAAAAATATGTTGGTTTAAACTATAAGATTATAATAAAAAATATATTTAATTGTTTTTAAAAAATTAAAATCGATTTTTCATCAATAATTTATTATAAATATTATTATTTTCATTTCAGATACATAATAATAGAAAAATAATAATGATTAAGAATTAAATAGATTTCTAATATTATTTAATAACTATATCAAAACTGAAGAATAAATGAATCGGCTTGCTAAAAAAAGGTTAAATGTAAGAAAAATCCTAATCTAAAATAAAAAATATGAAAATAATTTAAAACCGACAAAAAAATTAATTTAAAAATAAAAATAAAAATATTTTTTTTTAAATCATTTTTAAAAACACTCTGTAAAGATGGTGTAAGCTTCTCACTCTCTCTCTCTCGTTTCCTTTTTCTTTTTTATTTTGCTGGATCCTCTCGCGATGGCAGGTCATATTTCTGCTGAGAAAACGCTGGAGAATCATCAACAAGAGCAAAACAACGAAATAGATATTAGTTATTTGTAATTCGTAATTAGTAATTAGAAATAGAGTTGGTAGTTATTTGTAATTAGTAATTAGTAATTAGAAATAGAGTTGGTTGGAATATCACTGCTTGCACCGTTTAGATGAAGCTTTTTTTTTTTTTTTGATTTTTTTTTTATTTTTGTTTGATTTGGAATTAACATGTATAATTTATTTTGGTTAATTTTTTATAATATTATTATAATTGAAACAAATATCTGGATACTAGCTGGTGATCGATTTTAAAATTATCTATTTCTATTATGAGCCGCAAAATTGAGATCGATTCAATTTACTACTGTTTTAATATTAAACAAATATCAACTTGAAAATAATTAAAATATATTTGAATTTGTCAAGTCAACTACATGATGTAATGATTAATTTATTTTATAAAATATATATAGCTATTAAACTCAGACTCTATAACCAATGTCAAATATATGTGTTCAATAAAATAAATTAAAATTATATGTGATGATAAATAATAAAAAAAAATATGTTGGTTTAAACTATAAGATTATAATAAAAAATATATTAATTGTTTTTAAAAAATTAAAATCGATTTTTCATCAATAATTTATTATAAATATTATTATTTTCATTTCAGATACATAATAATAGAAAAATAATAATGATTAAGAATTAAATAGATTTCTAATATTATTTAATAACTATATCAAAACTGAAGAATAAATGAATCGGCTTGCTAAAAAAAGGTTAAATGTAAGAAAAATCCTAATCTAAAATAAAGAGATAGAAAAGGGTCAATGTCAATATCTAGCCTCCGGGCTCTAATTTTTATATCTGGCGTGGTGGTTGACATGATCCATAGGTCCACGTCATGGATTTTGACCTAGTCAACGGGTTTTAACTATGTCATCGTGGTTAATTCTATTTATTAAAAACTAAATTTCTCTAAGCTCAAATATATATTTTCCAGCAACATTAGGATAAAAACCCACCACCATCAAACACTTCTCATCAAATAAAATTTGACTATTTTCATTGTTGAAATTGCGAGAGCCAAATATTTTCTCTCTCTCTATATATAATCATTTTTCGGTGAATCTCTTTCATATGCAGATCCTAAAAAATAACAAAAATGAATTTTAGAATCAAAATTAAAATTGAAATTTTTTGAATTGGGTATATATTATCTCCATGTCATACAGATGAGTCCTTTGTTTTTTATTTTTTTTAATTTTATAGATGTACTATAATTTCAATGCTAATTTCATACAATATAAAAAAAATGGGCGAAAATAAAAAGCCAAACAAAAAGAAATAAAGAGAAAAAAAACTAGCAGACATGAAATTTCTGATCTGCCCTATACTGAAATGTAATAGAAGTACATAAAAATCTGCAGAAGTTGATATAATTATAGT
>CM055035.1:2680285-2841021 GCA_029204005.1 Salix udensis
TGATTTATACAATGTTTTGGGAGAGTCCTTCGGCTATAATGTAGCTATGCTAAATAGGAAAATTACACATGCTATAAATAGAAGATATGCTTTACATATTCTAATACACCCAGTAGTTGAAACGGGAGGTTGTCGCACGTTGAGACTATCCCGAAAATCATCAAAGAGTTGTTGCGGAAGTCCCTTAGTAAAAATGTCAGCAATCTGATAACGGGAAGGGACATGTAATACACGAACTTTACCACGAGCAACTTTCTCTCGTACAAAATGTATATCCATCTCAATATGCTTAGTGCGTTGATGTTGAACTGGGTTCCCGGAAAGATACACCGCACTAATATTGTCACAATATACCAATGTAGCTTTCGAAATAGGACAATGTAATTCCAGAAGTAAATTTCGGATCCAGCAGGATTCAGAAACTACATTTGCGACACCCCGGTATTCGGCTTCTGCACTAGACCTTGACAACGTGGGTTGTCGTTTGGCAGACCATGAGATTAAATTATCCCCAAGATAAACACAATACCCAGATGTGGACCGTCTGGTGTCTGGACAACCACCCCAGTCTGCGTCGGTGTAAGAAGTTAGAGCATGATCGGATGAGGGATAAAGATGAAGTCCAAAATCCAGAGTACCCTGAATGTAGCGAATGATACGCTTTAAGGCCGACATATGTTGAGTTCTGGGGTCATGCATAAAGAGACATATTTGCTGAACTGCATAAGAAATGTCCGGCCTCGTAAAAGTCAAGTACTGTAAGGCTCCAGCAAGACTACGATACTCGGTCGGATCATGATATGGATTTCCTGAAGAAATGCTGAGTTTAGATTTTGTGTCCACCGGAGTAGGAGATGGTTTAGAAGAAGACATTCCTGCCCGCTCAATGATTTCTGCTGCATATTTCTTTTGTGAAAGAAATAGGCCTCCGGAATGTCGTGTGACAGAGATGCCCAGAAAATAACTGATGGGGCCCAAATCTTTCATAGCAAACTCAGATGAGAGTTTAGAGAGAATGGATTCTCGAAGAGCCGTAGATGATGCGGCAAGAATGATGTCATCCACATACAGGAGAATGTAGGCCATGTCATTTCCCTGTCGATAAATAAATAAAGAGTGATCTGAAATACTGTGAGAGAAACCCAATAAAGCCACATAATCAGCAAACCGTTGATACCACGCGCGAGGAGCTTGCTTAAGCCCATAAAGAGACTTCCTTAGCAAACAGACATAATCTGGGTGTTCTGTATTTCGAAAGCCTGGAGGTTGATGCATGTAAACAGTTTCATCGAGATTGCCATGCAAGAAGGCATTCTTGACATCCAATTGATGAAGACACCAAGATTTAGATAAGGCAATACTGAGCACTGTCCGAATGGTAGCCGGTTTGACCACTGGACTAAAGGTCTCACCACAATCTATACCCGTTTGCTGACCTGCACCATCACCCACAAGACGGGCTTTATACCGCTCAAATGATCCGTCAGAATTTTTCTTATGCCTGAAAATCCACAAACTTCGAATGATATTAGCATTAGATGGACGGGGTACTAAGTCCCACGTCTTATTTTCAATAAGAGCATCGTATTCATCTTTCATAGCCATTTTCCAATTATGATCATGTAATGCATTACGGGGATTAGTTGGCAAAGGAGAGATGGAATTTTCAGTCGAAGTATGAAGGTTGAGGATATGTCGGGGTTTAAAAATACCATGTTGGGATCTGGTTGTCATCTGTGGGGAGTGAGGAGCATGGGCAAGGGGAAGGTTTTGTGGTGGTTCTCTTGGTGGAGTAGGACTGTGAGTTTGTGGTGGGTTGGTGGTGAGAGGTGATGTGGGCTGTGGTGAGGGAGGTGGTATGGGTTGTGCTGATTGATCAGTAAGTGGAGCGGCAGGAGAGGTGGGAGGAGTAGGTGATGGGAGAGATGGTAAGAGACCTGCATCGAGAAACTCGTAAGTAGGACATGTAGGAGTATGGAGTGTAGAGAAAGGGAAAGTATGTTCATCAAAATTGACATGCCTTGAAACAAGTATTTTTCGACTGGATAAATCATAACATTTGTAACCTCTATGATTTGAAGGATACCCTAAGAACACACAGGGTGTAGACCGAGCTTGCAATTTATTTCTAGAAGTGGAGGGAATAAGAGGGTAGCATAAGCATCCAAAGACTCGAAGATGTGAGTATGATGGGTCTTTTTGGTAGAGAATTTTTGTTGGTGTATGATATGCAAGCTTTTTGTTGGGTAGAATATTGAGGAGATAAGTGGCCATTTGAAGGGCATGATGCCAGAATGAGACTGGTAGAGATGCATGGGCGAGGAGGGTCCGGATGATATTATTGATGGTGCGAATTTTTCTTTCGGCTTTTCCATTTTGAGAGGAGGTATAGGGGCATGAAAAGCGAAAACTCATTCCATTTAATTCACAAAATTTGTGGAAGGGTCCATTATCGTACTCTTTTCCATTGTCACATTGGAAACATTTAATATCCCTTTCAAATTGGGTTTTAATATGAGTACGAAATGATAAAAAAAGAGAATGAACTTGAGATTTATTTGCAATTGGAAAAGTCCATAAAAAATTCGTAAAATCATCCAGGAATAAAACATAGTAACGATGGCCTCCTGAGCTAAGAGTAGGTGATGACCAAATATCGCTATGCACAATATCAAAGGGAAAAGAAGTGGAGGAGAGAGAATCATGAAATGGCAATTTAACTTGTTTTCCAAGAGCACAAGAATGACAAAAAAAATTGTCTTGAATTTTATTGCAATTGATAAAATTGTTTCTACGAAGAGAACTTAAAATAGGAAATCCTGGGTGTCCTAGACGATTATGCCATAAATCCGGAGATACAACGGTAAAAGCAGATGGTGTTGAAAAGTCAATGGATGGTCTTGTGGTAACTGGATAGAGGTCACTCGAGCTGTTACATCTCATTAAAGGCATCCCCAGTCGGAAAATCCTTCACGAGAAAAAACCGAACGGATCAAATTCAACGGAGGCATTATTGTCAATGGTAAATTTTCTCACGTAAACGAGATTTTTTGATCAATTTTGGAGCATGCAAGACATTATTCAGATTTAATGGAGGGTTGGGCTTAGGTAATAATGCATGTCCATAACCAATAATTGGAATAGTATGACCATTACCGACGAGTAATATTACAATTATTGCTCATATTTAAATAAGACGTGAGATTACCTCCATTTGCAGTCATGTGAGATGTAGCTCCGGTGTCCATATACCATTGATCATCAGGGGGAGCAATGGAGAGTGTGTGCATTGCCGCTTGGATGTCGGTTGGAGCATATGATGGCTCGGGGCGAGGAGTGGGGCTGCGCCATGTGGGCTGTTGAGGGTCGAGGAGTGGGGCTGCCGCCATGTGGGCTCGTTGGGGCTCGGGCCCGAAGTAAGCCTTGCTGAGTGGGCTGCTGCGCTTGGGCTGTGGGATAAGGGCATGGGGGCGTGGCCCATGCTTGCCAAGGCCCAGCCCATGGTGGATAAGCCCAGCCATTCCCGTTTCTCTGCCCATAAGCATGTCCGTTCCCGTCTCTCTGCCCAAAATTTCCATTGCCAAAACCATTTCCAGAATTCCTTCGTGGCTGTGCAGAGGGGTTCCACTGGCTGCCACGGCCACCTCTCCCCCTTCCTTTGCCGTGACGAGCGCCTCCCCCACCACCTCTTCCACTGCGAGTGGGGGAGCTTCTGGGTTGTGTGGGTTTCCAGTCATGGTGCGGTGACTGGTTGTGATTATTTCCAGTCATGTGGCCACCGGAATGTCCAGCCAGAGAGACATAAAACGCAGAGCTAGAGGGGTTTTGGGCAGCTCTTTTTGTCCTTGCTGTTTCTTCAAGCACTAACATGGATCGTGCTTTGTAGAATAAGGGAAGAGTATCGCCATGGCGGATTTGCGACCCAACTCCGGCGTATGCATCGGTGAGGCCTGAAAGAAGCTGAAGGACCAGCCTTTCGTTAGAGACAGGGGCTCCAACATTCGACAACTGGTCCGAGAGAGATTTGAGGTGTTGGCAGTAGGATGAAGCATCGGCAAAGTCTTCCATTTGCACTTTGGAAAACTCTTGTTCCAGGTAAAGTGCTCTGGAATTTTTATTATCAGAAAATATGTCTTTTAACCGATTCCATGCAGTTTCGGCAGTGGAGTCCCTTTCCAGTATGGTGTTCAGAAGATCCTCAGAGATGGTGCTGTAGATCCATTGGAGAACAATGGCGTCAACACGTGACCAAAGGTCAGTATCCGTGTCTTGAAGAGAGGTTTGTTTCATCTTTTCTGTTGAGGTAGGGATTATGTGATCAAGAACTTGATATGCTCTGGCATGTATCTTGAATAGTTCAGACCATGTGATGTATTGCCCCTTCTCAATGTCTAGTGTGACTTTGATGAAAGTAGTGATATTTGAAACTGTGAGGGCAGGATGAGAGTGATGAGGTCTGGTGGGAGTAGAGGTAAGAGGGGCTGTGAGATTGATTTCTGAGTTGTCTGTGTTGTCTGCCATTGTTGGTTAATTTTGTAGAATTAACAAAGTGCAGGAGAATAGATGGTGAGGGAGATATTGCGGCAGCTAGGTTTAGAGGAAGAAAATTAACCTAGTTTTGCTCTGATACCATGATAGAAGAGAATATTCAGAAGAACAATCTGCTTGATTTTCATTGATAATACAATTGTGATTTATACAATGTTTTGGGAGAGTCCTTCGGCTATAATGTAGCTATGCTAAATAGGAAAATTACACATGCTATAAATAGAAGATATGCTTTACATATTCTAATAGTAACATGTTACAAGAAAGGAGACTCTATCAGCAGACAACAATAACATGATAATCAGAATGTTCTAGAACAAAAGCAATTGATTCAGAGTTAACTAATTGAGTGTAATCATTTTGGGGTGTTTGAGGATGCATTTACAAAGTGTTTTTAGATTTTTTTGGTGTTTTTAGATTATTTTGATGTGCTAATGTAAAACATGATTTTGTTTTTTAAAAAAAATATCATTTTGATGCATTTCTAAATGAAAAACACTTTTCAAAATCAATCTCAACCACACTTCCAAATAAATACTTCAAATCAGGATAAGAGCCTATTTATTTTTTCATCAGGAATGTCAAGTCCAGTTTCTTACATTAGCAGACACGAGTTAAGCAGTTGAAATGAACTCAAAGTAAGATAATGGACATATAATAATCTGCCTCCCACATCGTTTTCAATATATTATTCCTTGTAATTTGAAACAAAATCCACAAATAGTTTCCACCCACATTACAGGAGGGTACTTGTTACTGCAAAAACTCCACCATAAATGGAGTTATAGCCTATTTACATGGCTTAATTTTATATTCAGATTATGTTATTTGTACTTGCGACATGGGAAACCTGTTATTTATATCTCAAGGGGTAGGATAGGCTCTGTGATTACTGATAGGACACGTTTCCTGGTTAGCTCATCTATTGAAGTATGTGCATCTCCGTTATGATAAGTGCAGTGGGATTGCCGGGCAAGGTTAATAGCTGTTTCGACAAAATGTTTTGCAAACAAAGAGTCACCAAGCTTTTCTTTGTTCATCTTTTTCCAGGTTTCGTCGATCAAATTCATTACGAATTCAGTAGCAAGTTCCTTAGAAATGCCTTTTAGTGTGCATGTAGCATGATACAGAATTCACAGTTTCACCTCTCGCTATCTCAGCCTGGACAAAGCAAACAGGAATGTCAATATGTGAAAACGGATAACTACGGGTCACTACATTTGGTGTTAAGGAACCATCTCACAAGTTCGAATCTTATCATTCTCATTCTATTTGATGATTAACCAAGCACAAGGTAGTGTGCATCTGTGCAAGTTTCAAGCTCAAAAGGTGTTCACTTGAAGAGGTGTGTTAGAGAATAATATAAATCATATTATCGGACCTCACCTAAAAGCTTAAAAGATTAAGCTTTTAGGTAAGTTGGTTCCTTAACAAAGCACCTGAATATGATTTATATTATTTTCTAATACACCCTCATCAAATAAAAGTATTTTGAGCTTAAAACTTGCATAACTCACATTATCTTGTGCTTGATTTTTATCAAATAGAATGAGAGTAGTAAGATTCAAACTCATGAATATTAGGTCAACAAGTTTCTGATACCATGTTAAGGAATCATCTCAAAACTTAAGCAATTAAGTAAGACCCCAAATATAATTTATATTATTCTCGCATATGAAAAACTCACCGATGCTGAAGCCAAGTCGTTATAAAGACGAAAGATGTAGGAAGGCCAACTGATTATATCATGATAGTTTTGCAAGTTTTCAGTTTCCTCTTTCTTGATGTTTTGAACTACTGCAAAGTAGGCAAAAACTAGTTGAAGAGGCCCTGAGGATGATTTCCAAGCATTTCCAAAATAGTCATCAAATGTTGGTGTGGACTTATTGTACAACCATTTTGCTTCTTGTAGCAATGCATTGCATAAATCTGCCCACTATAAGAACACAGACGTAAATCGGTTAGCAACAGAGAATTGCAAGCTATCTCATTGGTGTTTTATGTAAATAATGATGAAATTTATACTGTACCGCTTTTGTTAGGTATGGAAGAATGTTTTCACCCTTTTCCTTCAGATTATCATAAGCTATCTCATTGATAGTGTTATAGAGAGCTAGGAAGCAGAGCTTCATGTAATCCGGAAGATCATCAATGACAAAAACATCCCATCTGAAACAACCAAAAATAGTGGGGCAAGTAAAATGATTAGCATCATACCAACATGGTGAATCAAAATGGTGAGTGGTTAATTCTTTCTTGGTATAATTTTTTAGAAAAATAATATAAATTATATTTTAAGATTTTACCTAATAGCTTATAATTTTTAGGTGAGTTGGTTCCTTGATATGGTATCAAAGTCTTATTGATCCAGCACTCATGGGTTTGAATCTCACCACTCTCATTATATTTGATAAAAATCAAGCACAAGACAGTGTGGGCCTATGTAAGTTTTAAGACCAAAAAGCTTTCATTTGAGGAGGTGTGTTAGAGAATAATATAAATCATATTCTAGCCTAACAACTTAAACTTTTAGATAAGTTGGATCTTTAATACCTCTCAACAGCATTTGTAAATAGCTCCAACTCATCCAGAGTACCATACACATCATAGATATCATCGATAATAGTTATAAATAAAAACATTTTTGCTACTGATTTACGACAATCACTGTATTGAGGTTCGAATGAAACTCCAACCGCCCAGTAAAAGCTTTCAATCAACCTGTCTCTAGCAAAATGCAACTTTGTTGCAAGACCAACACGCCTCCACCACCTGAGTGACACAGGAAGAGAAAAATTATTATCCATGAACAACAATCTAATTAGCTTGTTTTCTAGGTAAGAAGATGAAATTTGTTCTTGGACTGACCTTGATGTCTCGCGAAGATCTCTATGGTATATTGATCGAACCATGTTGTAGTCCAATATAGCAAGTTCTAGCAGAACTCGATTTGCATCCTCCTTTTTACGGTATGCTTCAATGCTCCAAACAGCTTCTAGTCTTTGTGTCCTGCGATGTAATGGAAGCTCCAACGCATTATTCATTTGTTCAACCATGTCTTTTCCAATCTTTTCTTCGTTGAGCTCTTTTAGATGTGATATTGTAAACACCTTGGCCTCGTCCAAGATATTTTCTCCTTCTAAGGCAAGAAATGAAGCTTCATATAGGCTTAGTATTGCCTTGATGTCCTCCTTGAGGTTTTCCATGAAATTTCCATTTTGATCCTTGAATCCGTTGAACACTTTCTGTAGATGGCAAGACATACTTGTTAGAGTATAATATAAATCATATTCTAGGTCTCATCTAATAACTTAACCTTTTAGGTGATGTCACAACTGCGATTTTTTTTACGCGTTTCGCGCCCGCCATGGCCCGGGTTTGGGGGAACAACGGTGCGCAGTGAAAATGAAGGGTTGTTTTATAGTTGTAAAAATTACGACTATAATTATTAGGATTCACCACCAAGTATTAAGGTAACTAGGAACCTATTGGTCTACAAGAGTCTAGGTAAGGGGACTTGTTGTGCAAGTGGGAATACGCATCACCCCCAGTGCACCCTACCTAAGGTAAGTTGAATTGTTGTTTGAGTGTTTTCCTAAGTTAAAAATTTTTACACTGTATTTTCAAAAAAACCATTTTTTTTTCTGTCGGTGTATGTTACTATGTAATTTTACACCGCCGTTAATTTTTTTTTGTTATCTACGGATGTACTTTACAATATAAATTTACATCCTAATAGATAAAACAAAAATAGTTATAATTATTTTTGATATTTTAGCAAATTCCAACGGATAATTGTAAATTGGTTACGATATCCAATTTTCGTTCAAAAAATGTGAAAAAGATGCAACATATTTTTTTGCGAAAAATATGATGGAAAAAAAATTTGAAATCCAGCCGTATGCATGAAAACAACATATTTTTATTTATTTTCAATGCAATTTTTTTGTTTTTTAAATAAAAATAAAAATTAAAAAAAACATCGGGTCTGGCTTGGCCCAGCTAAATGGGCCGACCAAGCTGAGGTTGGCCAAGGGCCCAGCTTGTTGGACTTGGGCCCGGCCAAGCTAACTAGGTTGGGCCGACAGAGGCCAGCCCAAAGGCCAAAAAAGAAGAAAGAAAGAAAACTCAAAACACGTGCACAATGCAGTGAATTAATTCACTGCACTGTCACGTGAACAATGATTTGGTGGTCGACCGACCACGATGAGAGGGTCACTTGCCACTGCTGCCGGGTAGAGGAGGTCAAGGTGGTTCTCTCTGTCGTTGTGACGTCAAAAATGGTGGCCTGAGGAGTCGTTGGAAATCGTCGGGCTGTGTTGTCGTTCGTTGTTGCCTCTGCTCTTGCGTCACCGGCAATGGAGAAGAAGAGCTACGGTGATGATCCTGGCATGGGGGGAAGCTTCCAATGGTGATGAGGGTGGTGTTGGGTGGTCAAACGGTCTCCAATGATGAGAGAGAGAGCTTAACGGGGCTGTTTTTAGAGAGAGAGACGAGTTGTTGAACTAGGGGAGTGAGATAGAGAAAGCTGCTGAGGGAGATGGGGACAATAACGTGATTTTTATGCTTGTTTAGCTTTTTTTTTCCTCTGTAGAATCCTACTCTTCTCTGCGTGAAAACTCTCACTTTTCTGCGTATTTTCTTGGTTTTTTTGCACCTTTGTTACGTGATTCTCCTGTTGTTCTCCTTCATTTCTCCCCCTCTGTTTTTCTGTTTTTTTCCTCTGTTCCTTTTCCCCTCTTTCCTAGATTCCCCCTTTCTGCATGCATCATGCATGTATTTATAGGTAGAACTTGTCCGCATCAGTGGCAACTCTTGCGGCTGTTGGCGACAGCATGGTGGCCTGCTTTCGGAGGTGGGCTGTCGGCAGGCATGGAGGTGGCTGGTCGGTAGGCAGTGCAGGTAAAGGCAGGCGGTGGGAGAGTGTGCTGCGACAATTTTGGGAAGGTAGAATTGCAATTTGGTCCTTTCTATTTGGAAGTGTTCTAATTGCACCCTCCAATTGGCTCTAAAACTTGTAATTTTGTGCAATTATATCCCTGTCAGAAATTCAATGCTAGCCTTAACTTCGCGCCCTTTTTTTTTGGTTCCTGACTTCGCATAATTGGCTTGAAAAAATTCAATTCGGTCTTTCGAAAATTTCAATCTTCTCAATTTGAACCCAAATTAAGCTCAAGAATTTGATTTTTCATCGATTAAGCCCTTAATAAAATTAATTTGACCAATTTAATGTATAATTAAGTCCTTGCACTTAATTAAATCCTTCAAATTAGAACCTTAAATTAATTTTCAACATAATTACACTTGAAATTGATCGACGATTAAATCAAATCGACCCATAAAAATATAATTATATCGAACGACTTAATGTCTACACATATTTATCCAATGATAAATTATTTTTGCCTTAAATCTATACTTTCCTCTATTTTTGGGACAAAAAAGATACGATCAGACTCTCGAAAAACAACTAAAATTTTCACATTGATTTTTCCACCAACAACAGTCCCTTTTATTTTATTTTTGTTATTTCTGGGTAAATTTTGGGGGGTAACCCAAAAATTGGGTTATGACAGGTGAGATGGTTCTTTGACATGGTATCAGAGCCTTGTTGACTCAGCGGTCATTAGTTTTAATTTCATCATCCTCATTCTATTTGATAAAAATCAAACACAAGATGATGTGAGTTTATGTACAAGTTTCAAGCTCAGAAAGCTTTCACTTGAGGGGGTGGTGATGTTAGAGAATAATATAAATCATATTCTAGAGTCTCAGCTAATAGCTTAAGTCTCTAAATGTGATAATTCTTTAATAATATACTTCATAGTTAAGGATACATTGAATGATTGAGGTAAGTAGCTAAGTACCTTGAGAGACATCAAATCCATGTTGTCTGAGAAGCCTGAAGCTGAGAGCAGTAGCCTGAAGGCTAGTTTTTGCAACAGATTCAAAGTCCTCCTGAAAAAACAAATCTATCAAGGGCTCTCCTTATTTCACTCTCGAACCGGTAACCCAATCCTAACCGTTGGATAGTATCTATCAGTTCTAGCTGAGTCAAAAACTCTGCCGTTTCATTGTTAATCTTACTTCTCACCTCAGCATCCAGCTTTTTGGCCTTGTCTTTGTATAATTCAATCTATAAGAATCACAGCATGCTAAGTTAGAAAATGGAGATTGATTGATGATCGACTACAGAGATTCTTCCTTTTCTGTTCTTCACAATCCTCTTCATTTTAATTTTGACATATGCCAGGTTAATCTGATGTGCATGGATCAAATACCATTTTTTTTTATCCTGGAAGGGAAAACCCGATAGATTTGCATGGATCAAATATTTTAAGGTTCGTTATCCATGGACCAAAATGAAGTTAACTCAGTAACATGAACCAGGCTCTTGCCAGGTCTGAAAACCATTGTCCTAATTAACTCCATAGTTCAAATCCTACTACACTAAGATGAAGGGAGTGATGGAGGATCGGGATGATCCAAACAACTTGTAAATGTAAGAGAGAGAGAGAGAGAGAGAGAGAGAGAGAGAGAAGAAGAAGAGGAACAGAAACAAGAAGGGCAGGTTTTACGTGCGTACCGCATCATCAGTGTCCGAAGACAGCAAATAATCATAATCCCAGCTATTTGGTTCGTAATTGGCAGACCGTCTGGTTTCAGTTTCAGTTTCTGTTAAGCTGACATTGTTTGTGCTTACAGAACATCTGAGTTTCAAAGTCAAGGGAGTGGCCTGGATGACTCTAGGTAAGGGGTTTCTGTACATTTTGTGTGTCAGTGAGAATGGACGGTTCAAGCTCAATAACTCAGTTGCCATGGCCGTAGAAAGGAAACTGCAACAGGAATATTTTATTTTCTCTCTTTTCTTCTCTAGGTTTCAAATTGCCAATACAAGAGACGTAGAACTTATTTATAGAACCTGCAACTCCAGGTCTTTCTCTGATCAGATACAACGATTGATTATATAGAAAAACATAATCTATATAAACAACAGCAAGAGTTTAATATGATTGCCCCATATATATTTTATTGAACGCGTTGTTTGGTGAGAAATGGAATATAAGCTTAAAGATATAAAGTATTCCAAGACAACGTTAAAGATATCAGCATCGGAGCTGTTACAAGAAAGCGAGACTCTATCAGCAGACAGCAATAACATGATAACCAGGATGTTCGGAACAAAAACAATTCTTTGGGAGTTAACTAATTGACTGGAACATGAAGAATCAGGGCAACAGCCTGTTTGTTTTTTTACGTCAGGAAAGCCAAGTCCACTTTCTTACAGAAGCAGACTGAGCGGAGCAGTTGAGGACATAGCTGATGAAAGAATATATTCTTTCCACCATAATCTGCCTCCCACATCGTTTTCAAATATATTCTTTCTTGTAATTTGTCTCTATATGGTGGGTGGCCATGCATCCTCAACTAGTGTTATTAATAATGTTCATAGCTGCCGGCAGGGTAGAAGGGATTCTCCCTTCGTTTTACTCCAGGTAGAAGGGATTCTCTATTTGTCTTATTTCAAGTTCAAATCTTGTTAGACATGTCTATCATTCTCGTGATACTTTACATGTAGTATCCCACATCGGCGGGTGAGGGAGTAGTAGCTGGCCTTATTAAGAGTGCTGGTTTCATACTTGTCATACGCGTTTTGGGGCGTCAGGCTCAGAAGTGGGCTCGCGTCACCAGGAACAAAACTGTGAGGGCGGTAAGGCCCAAAACGGATAATATATGGCAGGTTGGGTCGGGCTGTTACATTTGGTATCAGAGCCGACCTCACTGGTTGTCCGGTTGTGCCGACGGGGTCGTCGGGCTCCTTAAGGGGGGTGGATTGTAGTATCCCACATCGGCGGGTGAGGGAGTGGTAGTTGACCTTATTAAGAGTGCTGGTTTCATACTTGTCATACGCGTTTTGGGGCGTTAGGCTCAGAAGTGGGCTCGCGTCACCAGGAACAAAACCGTGAAGGCGGTAAGGCCCAAAGCGGATAATATATGGCAGGTTGGGCCGGGCTGTTACATTACATATTCATTAGACTTGCAGAATATTTAGTAGATCCGGGAATTAATTGTGGTGCGTGGAAGATGACCCGAACACCCTGGTTATCAAAAATAATAATAATAATAATAATAATGTTCATAGCTCCATTATTTGAATAGGTTGTGTTTTATAATAAAGTGTATAATATTTTTTAAACGTGTTTTTTTAATTTAAAATAATATTATTTTTTTATTTTTAATATCAAGATAAGGTTCTCATTCCTATGCTCGGTGATCTAAATTTTTATCCCATTCAAATCAACCATCCTAATGGGTTAAAAAAATAATGATAGAAAACATTACCTTAGAACACAAGTTTAATAATTTGACCTAGAAAATGTGAAAACACAAGGTCAAATTGCATGTGTGTGCCGTAACAATTGAGAAACTACTTTATAAAAGAATATTTCAATATATATACATATATATATATACACACACACAATATATATTTTGCTTATATATATATATATATATATATATATATATATTGATGTATCCAAGAGAAACAGAAGCAAAAGCCTGGAAGAATTTCCCTTAGACGCCACTCTTCTTTGCATTTCAAGGTAATATTTATGATCTCATGGAGAGCATTCCAATTTCATGTGCTATTTTCAATGCTGTACGTAGATGCTGCATGCCACTACACTCTCTTCAAGCTAGAAGAAGAACTCCCGAGGCCGTGGACTATATAGAGATGGATCTTTAAAAATATTTTTTATTTTAAATTATTATATTTGATGTTTTTAGATTATTTTGATGTGCTGATATCAAAAATAATTAAAAAAAATATCATTTTGATATATTTATGAACGAAAAACACTTTAAAAAAAATCTCAACCACATTCCTAAACCGACGCATAATCATCATCACCATCTATATCTCTTTCTCTCAAGGTCCTAGCTAAATATCCAAGGAGAAAGTTGGTTTCATTATTAAAAAAAATTATTCACCCAATATCTAAGTACTTTCAATTAAAGTTGTTTATGTTGATTTTTCTAATTATATCAAATTAGTTTTTTAATCTTTTTTTTATAAATTCTAAGACTAGAAGCCTAGATCAAGTCTTAGAATTATCAACCATCCAAATTTTATAAATAAGTTTGTTACCAAGAAATCGAGTTGATTTTAAGATCATAGCACTTAAGATAGATTAGACCCTTTAACTTGCATCTTTGTCCATGAAAATTAAGCCCAAAAGAACCTTAACACTTTCTCAACTTAAAGTCTTGTTATATAGCTCTCCTCGTAGTTTTAGTGTATACTTGGAGCATTTTCAAGAAAGAGTTAAAAAAAAAAGTAAATAAATTTTCATTTTTATTATTTATTTTTATAGCTCCAAGGAAAGAAATATATTGAAGAGCCAAAATAGCATTTCTAAGTTGAAGAGTTATTTCGACATATTGATAAAAAAAAAAAATATTGCATAGAAATACAAAAGGTGGTTTTGATTGGATTTGTATTAATTAGTTATTAATAATAAATAATTGTATTGATATTATATATATATATATATATATATATATATATATTAAAATTGAATTATCTTTTTAAATGGTTTTTTTTCTATTGGAGTGCATATAAAAAAATATATTATATTTACATTGTTTAAATAGTTATTTTATCAATTTAACTTTTCAAAATAACATTTTGCCTTGGAGATACTCTTAGATTGATAATTACATTAAAGTGCAGGAGCAGTTTGAGTTTAGTAAAATATTTAGTTATTTGAAGTGTGTTTTAAAATAAAAATAAAATCAATAATTTGGGTTATAGTCCAATCAATTAAATAAACTGGATTTATTTGAGTCAAATAAAAAAAAGACAATGATAACAAATAAAGTTTTTAAAAGCATTTATCTTAGAGAAAAAAGACGTTTAATAAATCTATAGATGAATCCTACTAACCTGTTAAAAAATAATAAAATTCACCCAATATAATTATAAAAATCCTAATTAATAAGTCTAAAAAACAACAAAAACAATCATAGATAATAGGTATTAATTAAAACATAAATTGGAAAAAAAAAAGTTTAGGCATTGTGGGTCTGGTAAACCAGGTCAAGCACTTGGCTTACCAAGAAAAGCGTTCGCACATGGACTGCAAGTTTAGGCCCATGTTCACGAGCTTTAATTTTTTTTAAGTTGATGGGGTAAACGACATATCATCTGTCTTAAAAACAAACATCTATAATTCCCTAGATTCCAAGCACTATGGTGGCTGAAAAAATTGGATTCTTGTTTTTTTCACCTAAAAATCCATTTTCAATTCATTCTGAACTCAAATACATCTAGAAAATACTCTTAAAATCTTGTTAAACTATTCAATGGCCACAAGAAATACAACAACAAAAAAAAAAAAAAAAAAAAAAACCTTAAAATCCATAATCAACCTGGAACAAAAAATCTACCTAAGATCAAAAAAAAATTTAGATGCTTTCAAGGTAAAAACAAACACTTAATATAACTGTGCTCATCATATAAAATCATCTGACACAAAAATTAAGTGGTTTTAGTGACTATTTCCCAATATGTTATTGAGAATTTCAAATGATTTAGTATTTCTTTTGAATCTTAATTTTATAGAGCATAAATTGAAAGAAAAATTGTGAATTTTGATTATCATCATTTTAGGTCATCTATGAGAAAGCATGTCTAAGTTTTTTTAAACCTCAAAACTCTAATTTTCAATTTAGTTTTACATGAAAACACCCCAGAACACCTTATAAACACTTTAAAAATAAAATGTCCAACCAAATCAAAAATATTTCTAAAGGCTCTGATTTATTTATTTATAGCATAATATGAGAAAAACACCACCTTCGTTGAACTCCAATATTCAAGATAAACGTAGTATATTTTTTAGGCCAAACTAAAAATGGGTTCAGCTCACTTTTAGAATTAGAATTTTATTGGAATTTATAAATTGAAAAAATATTTTAACTTTAAAATATTAATATAATTGCTTTGTAGTTTATTTAGCGAGAAGTTGAAAACTTCAGGTGGTTATAGTTATTATTTAAAAGTGTGATTGATATTTATTTTGAAAATATTTTTTATTGAAAAATATATTAAAATATTTTTTATATCAGTGCATTAAAATAATTTAAAAAATAATTTAAAATAAATTATTTTTTCAATATTTTTTTTAAAAATACGTAGTCTTAAACCACATTCGCACACTTGTCTCTTGTCTTATGTTTGGTTTTTTTTTTCCTTACAACCTATTTGTGACTTCAATTTGATTTTGGTATAAATAATTTCTTTAATCCACAAAGAATTAATTTATTAACCCGTTTATATATTCAGCCCATGAATAAAAAGTATGAACAATTTTCTTCATGAACTATTTATTTTGTTTTTGAAGTGTTTTTATGGCGAGTAATTAAGAAAAAACAATGGGAATTATTTGCATCAGTTTTGGTTCCAAGAATCAATATCTATCTAGTGATACTTTTGAGACCGACGGATTGGCTATCTATTTTTCCATTGATTACATAATGTTATAATATAAGGTGGAAAATAACAATAGTCTGACCATAAATTTAATTTAATGAAAGATTAAGAGTTGTTTTATTGTCAAAATCTCATCATACATCCCGATATAATTAGTTTTCTTGATGCTCGATCAAAGACTTGGGGGTATGTTTAGGAGTTAGGCTGTTTTGCTTTTAGTTGTTTTATACAAAGTTTTTTTTTTATATAAAATATATATAATAGTTTTTTAGTGTTTTTATATATTTTTAATATGAAAAAAAAATATTTTTCAAAACACTGTATTATAATATCAAATATACTCTTATTCGAGATGGACAAACTTGATACGAGGATATAAAAATTGTTAAAAACAAAAATAATGGGAATGCAAATTTCTATTCTAAGTGATTCTTCCAATAAAAAGCATCAATATTCACTAGAAAAAAAATGAAAAAAAAGAGAGGAGATTTAAGGGCATAGGACAATGATAATGGCATATAGAATGCTCGACAATCACAAGATCTAAAGTTGTATTAGACTTTCATAACCATCATATGAAGAGAAAATAGATATTCTTTTCCTAGGAGATGGGCCTGAAGGCCTGGCCCAGTGAATGCAAATCTCAATCTAACTTAACTAGTGACCTCAACCAATGCCAATTATATGTGTTCAATAAAATAAATTAAAAATAATATGTGATGATAAATAATGAAAAATATGTTGATTTAAACTAAAATAATCATAAATGTGATAAAATTATAATAAAAATTATTTAGAAAACAATGTAAATCGATTTTTCATCAATAATTTATTATAAATATTATTTTCATTTCAGATACATAATAACAGAGAAATAATAATTTAGGTTTTTGACCGAGTCTTATCAAGTCTATTAGGATATTGAGTCAACCTGATTTTTTTACTTTTTTTTTTAAATCCATCCTTGCTCAAGCCTCAGGTTTTGGGTTTACCTGCCATGTTGACTCGGGTTTTGAAACCGTAGCTAGCATTGCTTTTATATTTTTATGAAGGGAAAATGACATTTCACCCTTTTTATCTTGAAAAAAAAGATGAAAACGGACCACGCATTGTGTATTGAATTAAGTGACAAGTCTTACACTTGCCTAGATTTTGATAGTCAAATTAGAGAAACTAGAAGAAAAGGCGAGCATATGTTTTATTATTTATTTATTACCAAGAAATCAATTTTCCCAACCTCAATAAACTCACTTGTTCTCTTAAGTATCAAAAAATCAATTAAAAATAGAAAAAAAATCAAATCGAGACTATAAATTTCTCTAAGCTCAAATATATTTTTTCCAGCAATAAGGATAAAAACCCACCACCATCAAACACTTCTCATCAAATAAAATATTTTTGCACCAAACTTATTTATTTTTATTGTTGAGATTGCGGCAACCAAATATTTATATATAGCTATTTTTCGGTGAATCTCTTTCATATCCAGATACCGAAAAATATCAAAAATGAATTTTAGAGACAAAATTAAAATTAAAATTTTTTTGAATGGGATATATATTATCTCCATGTCATATAGTTGAGTCTTTTGTTTTTTAATCTTATAGATCTACTATAATTTCAATGCTAGTTTTGTTAGAGTACAGAAAAAGGTGTTTTCTAGAATATTGTATTTGTAGTTTAGAGTATGAAAGATGGTATGAGATATGTGTATAAATAGAAGGTGCATAAACGACAAAAGTATGCAAAACAGAATAACAGTACAATAAAATTTTCAAATTTCATTCTCCCTCTCTTTTCTCTCTTCTCCCTTTTCCTGTCTCTAAACTCCATTCTTCTGTCTCTTAATTTCTTCAATTATCTGCAAACTCTTTCAATCCTAACATGATATCAGAGCTTTTATGTTTACGCATGAATTGATCCAAACTTCTGCAATCTGATCTTTCCATGTACTATTAAAAAAAAAATCTGGATCTATTTCTTCTATTCCATATTGGTGCTCAGGTTGCTCCGATCATCAAGCTCGAAGAAGTTGTTGTCTCTACTGGTGAAGAAGATGAAGACCTGTGGGGTTCGTCACCCATCACCACTGGATTTTTTTTTCTCAAGAAAATGAAGAGTAGCTCTTTTGCCAATCTCAAAACCATCAACCAAGACACTGAGCAGAAATAGAGCAATAGTAAAGTAAGAATCACTTTGCATCGTGAGCTTCTGAGTTGGAAGCAGTGAAGCAAGCGTCATGACTCACTGATTTTTCCCGAGTTTGTTTTGCAAGCTTTCCTCTTACCCGCTATCATGCAATGTTGTTTATTAGATGACAACATCTTATTGATGTCACTGCAGTTTATTTGGTTTCTGAGAGGGGAGGCTCTGCAAAAATTTCACAAAAAAAATCATTATACCTCAAATCAAAGAGGAGAAAAGAAGAAGTAAAACATCAAACATATTAGTACATAAACAAGAAAAGATACTGCCTACAACATCGAAAGGGCATGCATCATCGCCCTCCACTTTCTCTTTCTTAGCCTTAAATGCAGGAGGAGCAGACCGAAAGAAATAACAACGCCACCACCAGAAGGAACGGAAAGACAACTTCTCCCTACAAGAAGCAAACAACTAAGTGATTACTCTTGTGTTGTACTTCATGGTGGCTGTTGTGGCTACTGCAGCTGCGGGGAGAGGTGGCGCTGCAGATACTAGCAATAGAGGCTGCTACTTTTCTATTTGCTGCACCCTGAATAAGTTGCTGAAGCATTTCTCTAGCACTTGCAACTTATATCTCCTTAAGATTCTCCACGTAAATCCCTTTCTTCACATCTTATCTCTTCTCTCTCTCTCTATATATATTATCTCTTCCCTCTCGTCCCTTTCTTCTCAATTTCTTTCATAGACAAATGAAATTCAAATCAAGAAATCGATAAATGAAATTTCTTCCCTCTATCTTCTATCTTCTCTACCATCTGAGCATTCTTCTTCTTCCTCCTCTCAATCTTTCAATTTCTCAAAATCTTCTCAATCAAATTCAAACTCATCGTTTCTTTTCCTTTCTGATTTTCTCTTCTTTTCTCTCTCTCTTTTATATATTGATTTCTGTCAAAAAGGATTAAGTACTCATGTATTTTCATATTCATTGTTGCAATCTAATGCTTGGTTCATCAAAGCATGAGATTGAGGGGGGGATGTTAGAGTATAGAATAAGGTGTATTTTAGAAAATTGTATTTGTTGTCTAGAGTATGAAAGATGGTATGAGATATGTGTATAAATAGAAAGGTGCACACACGACAAAAACTATGCAAAACAAAATAACAATATAGTAAAATTTTAAAATTTCATTCTCCCTCTCTTTTCTCTCTTCTCCCTCTTCCCATCTCTAAACTCCATTCTTCTTTCTCTTAATTTCTTCAATTATTTGTAAACTCTCTCAATCCTAACAAATTTCATGCAATAAAAAAAAATGAGCGTCAAAAAAAAGCCAAACAAAAAGAAAGAAAGACAAAAAAAAACTAGGAGGTTATGAGATTTCTGATCTACCCATATATTGAAATGTAAGAGAAGTACATAAAAATCATGTAGAAGTTGATATAATTATAGTAACACGTTTCAAGAAAAGGAGAAAATGAGCTCAAAATAAGCAGACAGGGGTGAGTAGTTGAAATGAACTCAAAATGAGAAAATGGACATATAATAATCTACCTCCCACATCATTTTTTCAATATATTATTCCTTGTAATTTGAATCAAAATCCACAATAATCTCCATCAACAATACAAGAGGTTACTTGTTACTGCAAAAACTCCACCGGAAATGGAGTTATAGCCTATTTACATGGCTTATTTTTATATCAGCATATGTTATTTGTACTTGCAACATGGAAAACCTGTTATTTATCTCTCAAGGGGTAGAATAGGCTCTGTGATCACTGACAGGACACGTTTCCTGGTTAGCTCATCCGGTGAAGTATGCGCATCTCCATTATGATAAGTGCAATGGGATTGTCGGGCAAGGTTAATAGCTGTTTCGACAAAATGTTTTGCAAACAAAGAGTCGCCAAGCTTTTCTTTGTTCATCTTTTTCCAGGTTTCGTCGATCAAATTCATTACGGATTTAGTAGCAAGTTCCTCAGAAATGCCTTTTGTGCGCATGTAGCATGATACAGAATTCGCAGTTTCACCTCTCGCTATCTCAGCCTGGACAAGCAAACATGAATGTCAATATACAAAAATGGATAGCTACGGGCCAATACATTTAGTGTTAAGGAACCATCTCACAAGTTTCGAGTCTCATCATCCTCATTTCTATTTGATGAAAAACTAACCACAAAGTAATATGCATCTGTGCAAGTTTCAAATCTAAAAAGTTTTCACTTGAAGGTGTGGTTAGAGAAATAATATAAATCATATTCTCCGACCTCACCTAAAAGCTTAAGTTTTTAGGTGAGTTGGTTCCTTTAACAAAGCCCCAGAATATGATTTATATTATTCTCTAACACACCTCCTCAAATGAAAACCTTTAGAGCTTGAAACTTGCACAAATCTCACACTATCTTGTGCTTAATTTTTATTAAATAGAATGAGAATGGTAAGATTCGAACTCGTGAACATTAGGTCAACAAGTCTTTGATGCCATGTTAAAGAATCATCTTACCTAAAAACTTAAACAGTTAAGTAAGACCTAAAATATAATTTATATTATTCTCTCATATGAAAAACTTACTGATGCTGAAGCCAAGTCGTTGCAAAGACGAAAGATGTAGGAAGGCCAACTGATGATATCATGATACTTTTGCAAGTTTTCAGTTTCCTCTTTCTTGATGTTTTGAACTACAGCAAAGTAGGCAAAAACTAGTTGAAGAGGCCCTGAGGATGATTTCCATGCATTTCCGAAATAGTCATCAAAAGTTGGTGTGGACTTATTGTACAAAAATTTTGCTTCTTGTAGGAATGCATTGCATAAATCTGCCCACTACAAGAACACAGACGTTACAACATAGATCAGTTAGTAACAGAGAATTGCAAGCCTCCTACTATGTTTTTTGTAAATACTGATGAAATTTGTACTATACCGCTTTTGTTAGGTATGGAAGAATGTTTTCGCCCTTTTCCTTCAGATTATCGTAAGCTATCTCGTTGATAGTGTTATAGAGAGCTAGGAAGCAGAGCTTCATGTAATCCGGAAGATCATCGACAGCAGAAACATCCCATCTGAAACAACCAGAAATAGTGGGAGTAAATAAAATGATTAGCATCAGAACATGGTGAATCGAAATGGTGAGTGGTTAACTGTTTATATTCTATGATTTCATCTAATAGTATAAGTTTTTAGGTGAGTTGGTTCCTTGACATGGTATCAGAATCTTATTGACTAGATGAGTTGGTTTCTTGATACCTCTCAACAGCATCTGTAAATAGCTCCAACTCATCCAGAGTACCATAAACATCGTAGATATCATCAATGATTGTTACAAATGAAAACATTTTTGCTACTGATATACGGCAATCGCTATATTGAGGTTCGAACGCAACTCCAACCGCCCAGTAAAAGCTTTCAATTAACCTATCTCTAGCAAAATGCAACTTTGTTGCAAGACCAACACGCCTCCACCATCTGAGTGAAACAACAGGAGAAAAATTATTTTCAATAAACAGACAATTTAATTGGCTTGTTTTCTAGGGTAAAAAGATGAAATTTTGTTCTTGGACTGACCTTGATGTCTCACGAAGATCTCTTTGGTATACTGATTGGACCATGTTGTAGTCCAATATAGCAAGTTCTAGCAGAACTCGATTTGCATCTTCCTTTCTACGGTATGCTCCAATACTCCAAACAGCTTCTAGTCTTTGCGTCCTGCGATGTAATGGGAAGCTCCAGCGCATGATTCACCTGTTCGGCCATGTCTTTTCCAATCTTTTCTTCGTTGAGCTCTTTCGAGATGTGATATTGTAAACACCTTGGCCTCATCCAAGATATTTTCTCCTTCTAAGGCAAGAAATGAAGCTTCATATAGGCTTAGTATTGCCTTGATGTCCTCCTTAAGGTTTTCCATGAAATTTCCATTTTGATCCTTGAATCCGTTGAACACTTTCTGTAGATGGCAAGTGCATACTTGTTAGAGAATAATATAAATCATATTATATACTGCATAAATATACTTCATAGTTAAGGATATATTGAATGATTGAGGTAAGTAGCTAAGTACCTTGCGAGACCTCAAATCCATGTTGTCTGAGAAGCCTGAAGCTGAGAGCAGTAGCCTGAAGGCTAGTTTTTGCAACAGCTTCAAGTCCTCCTGAAGAAACAAATCTATCAAGGGCTCTCCTTATGTCACTCTCGAACCGGTAACCCAATCCTAACCGTTGGATAGTATCTATCAGCTCTAGCTGAGTCAAAAACTCTGTCGTTTCATTGTTAATCTTACTTCTCACCTCAGCATCTAGCTTTTTGGCCTTGTCTTTGTATAATTCAATCTATAAGAATCACAGCATGCTAAATTAGAAAATGGAGATGGATTGATGACTACAGAGATTCTTCCTTTTCTGTTCTTCACAATCCTCTTCATTTTAATTTTGACATATATATATATGCCAGGTTAATCTGATGTGCATGCATCAAATACCATTTTTTTTTAATCCTGGAAGGGAAAATCCGATAGATTTGCATGGATCAAATACTTTTAAAGTTCGTTATCCATGGATCAAAATGAAGTTAACTCAGTAACATGAACTGGGCTCTTGCCAGGTCTGAAAAACATTGTCCTAATTAACTCCATAGTTCAAATCCTATTACACTAAGATGAAGGGAGTGATGGAGGAACGGGATGATCCAAACAACATGTAAATGTAAATTAAAGAGAGAGAGAGAGAGAGAGAGAGAAGAAGAAGAAGAGGAACAGAAACAAGAAGAATGGGCAGGTTTTACGTGCGTACCGCATCATCAGTGTCCGAAGACAGCAAATAATCATAATCCCAGCTATTTGGTTCGTAATTGGCAGACCGTCTGGTTTCAGTTTCAGGTTCTGTCTCTGTTAAGCTGACATTTTTTGTGCTGACAGAACATCTGAGTTTCAAAGTCATGGGAGTGGCCTGGATGACTCTAGGTAAGGGGTTTCTGTACATTTTGTGTGTCAGTACTGAGAATGGACGCTGCAAGCTCAAAAACTCAGTTGCCATGGCCGTAGAAAGGAAACTGCAACAGAAATATTTTATTTTCTCTCTTTTCTTCTCTAGGTTTCAGATTGCCAATACAAGAGACGTACAACTTAATTTATAGAACCTGCAACTCCTGGTCTTTCTCTGATCAGATACAACGATTGATTAGATTTTTTTTTCTGTTCATTACATGGCATCATGATCACCATAGATTGTAGTAAATGGTGAAGTGCTACTCTGTTGTCAAAATCGCTTGAAATCAACAGATGAGACCTGGAATGTTCAGCTGAAGCTATCTTTTCCGTGAGTGGCGGCATGCAAGGTGACAATTTCAGAGGTCTTTGTTTTTTTCCCGAAGGTTCTGAAAAGAAGAGATGGCGTTGCCTTTGGTTTGGAGATGGTGGTGATGGCCAAGTGTCGAAGAATGTTATCATCAACATGAGGACTTGAAATAGTGATTTGACAGTCTTGAAAATCACTCTTGAAGCTTGGCCCAGAGAAAGTTGGTTTGCTCAGTGTATTATGATTTCGAAATAAAAGAATAAGAGGTTGTCAAAAAAATAAAAAAAAAATCTTCTTCTAATAAACGAATTTTGTTATTGGGGTGAGCACTATTGAAGAAAATCCAAATTTCCTGAACCATTTTGGATCACAAATTTTAAAAAAAAATCTGGGTGATTAGTACAATTAATGATTTCAATACTGTCAAATATACTTTGAGCAGCCTGAATTATTTGTTTTTTTATTTTAAATTTAATTTTAGACTGATGGATCTGTAATATTCATTTGACCTAATTTTTTTAGGGAGACGTTTTTTTAGATTATTTTTTACTATTTAATTGTACTTTTTTTTATTATTGGAATAAAAGAGATGGAGATAGATAGAACAAAAAAAACAATGATGAAAGGAAGGAAATAAAAAAAAATGGAGATGAAATTGTATTTAGTAATGAACAATTTAAAGGGAAAAAAATAGTATATGGTATCTATAGAGACATGCCATCTTATTCTTTTTATTTTTAAAAAAATAAAAATTTACTATTGAATTATCTTAAAAACATATTTGTTTCTAGATATTTGTTTTTTTCTTTTTAATCAAACACATTTTTATTTTTTTTAATATTATTTATAAAAAAAATGATATATCAAGTAAAGAAAAATATATTTCTGAGCGGCTGTAGTGAAAATATTCCAGATAATTCTACCGTAAAAAATACCAATTTTTCAGGGAAATTATACAAATTTTCACTCATATAGTTACTATTTCAGAACTTGATTAAAATTATTTTTATTTTAAATTTAAAAAAATAATATTTTTAAATCGTTTTGATGTGTTGATATCAAAAATATTTAAAAAAATAATAATTTTAATGTTTTTTCTGAACAAAAAATATTTTTAAAAACAATTACAACCACTCTTTTAAATAGTCACTAAGTGGTTTACTTTTCTTGTGGTTGTTAATATAATAATCACTAAAAACTTGTATAACCATTAAACATATAAAATTAATCAAATTACATTGAAATTGATCTGAATATCTATATTAATAAAAAAAATATTTTTTTTGTAGCCTAAAATTTTTGATAGGAAGGTTTACGGTGGTCGAGTGTCTGTATATCATATTGTCGCATAATAAAGGGTTTTCATGGTCGTATATTTTTCTTTTTTTTAATGGATGTGTATTTTCTCAATGTCTTTTGATCCTTTACAGTGACACCTGCCAAATTTCAAGCCAAGAAAAAAAAAAAGAAAAAAAAAAGAGGAGCATGCATGATGACAAACGATTATGACACCATGCATGCAACCAAGCTCTCTTCCTTCCACATCTCAAAGGTGACATTTCGTGCTCATGGGGTCCCCACTCCTTATTTGCTCAAATGTAATACTTTAGAAATTTTGTCAAATAACAATATAATTATTCACGGAAAATAATTTTTAAAATATTTCATTGCTAGTTTTAATCAATAGATTTAAAAATATTATAACTAACGACTCTATCTTCCTTTCTTTTTTAATAATGCAAAAAACAACATCTCTTTGTTTGATATAGCATTTCATAATATAAAAAAATGATGCTCATGTCGAATTATCAAGAACGCATAAAATGCATAAACTATAAAGCAGAAGCGTACCTGAATTCATATCTGAAAGTCGCTATCTAGAATTGTACGGATGACCTTCCAGATTAACACGTTCACCTTAGAGAGTTCTTTGATTCCCTCTAACCTTAGCCTTATTTTCTCTCTGATAATGGGATGTCAGTATAAGAATGAATGAGTATGTGTAATTTGGGGACCATGATCATATATATAGACAATCAAGTGTCTTTTGATATTCATGCCTTTTGACATTCTTGTCTTTAGTATTCCTATTTTAGTTCATCACTAAAATAGGAATAACCTCATAATCTCTACACATTAAAGGTCTACACCCTATTAGATATACCAAAACCTAATTGCCTTAAAAATACTTAGCAGATCATTTTTAACTAGGTTTTATCTTATTTGACAGTCCACAAACACATAATTATTCTCATATAAACCCAACGTTGGATTAATGATCCAACACTCTTTCCCCCCTCTCATTTTTTCAAAATCACCAACGTTTTTTTCTTTTTCTTTTGAAAATATTTAAAGAAATAAAAGATAAAAAAATGAATTTATAACAATAATTGTTCTAAATTCTTGAAATTATGCCACGAGGAGCTAATCTCACACACTTTAAATGTCAAGTTAGTGACTTGGTTTTAATTAGGTTGAAAATTGTTGATGTATGCTGATTGTTCGTTCTCAATGTGTCATCTAGCAGCACAACAACATTCCTATGCAAAGTTTTGTTTACTTTAATAATTTAAGTGTTGTTGAACTAACTTTTATGTTTTCAATCTAATATGTTTGACACTGTCTTTCAAAAATATTTTTGAAAAAAAAATTATTTTAAACTAATTTTTTTATTTAATTTAGATAATTTTTATATGCGGATGTCAAAAATAATTTTTAAAATAAAAAATATCATTTTGATGCATTTCTAAACAAAAAACACTTTCAAAAGTAACCACAATCACACTAACAAACAATCACTAAATTTGTTTTTAGTTGAGTTTGTGTGGTTGCAGTTATTTTTGAAAGTGCTTTTCGTTTAAAAATACATCAAAATGATATTTTTAATCTAAAAACACCAAAAAAAATTTATTTTAAAAAAAAATACCGGTTTTACCGGAGTGCCAAACAGTCACCTAAATAGTACTGCTCTTTAAAACACCTTAATATATTTCTTTAATCGTAGGATAACAAATACATGTCTTAGCTTAGTTGTTTGGAACACGTCACCAAAGGGCTACACGTTTAAGAGTTGACGCGCACAATTATTTTCTCATGTTTATCATTTGTTCTCTTAAAAAATAAGTAGCGGGAAAAAAATGCAAGGCACGTCCCGCGCATGGCTGGTCTACGGGCCAAGCGTTGGGCCGAACATTTGCTGGTTTTTTCTTCTTAGATTTTTTTTTCATTTTTTCTATTCACCCGTTTTTATTTTACATTCAATTTGTTTTTACCATATTGACTTACTTTTTAATTTTCATATGATTTATAAATAATATTATAAAAATTTTTTATTTTTTATTTCATTATGATGTATCTTATATGAAAATAATAATAATATTTTTTTTCATGAAAACTCAATTGATATTGAGTTTGTTCTTTTTATCATTAAGTTCTAAAATAAAATTTAAACATGATTTTATCATATTTATGATTTTTTTAATTTATATATATAAAACATGATTTTATCACATTTGGTTGCAACTTATTGATATAGGTTTTATCACCACTCCATTAGGATGTTTGGGAAGCATTGAAAAAATGTTTTTTAAAAAAAAATGCTTTAAACGAAATTTTTTTAGTATTTTTTAATTATTTTGATTTGATGATATTAAAAATAATTTTAAAAAATTAAAAAAATATTATTTTTATCTATTTTTTAAATAAAAAAAAACACTTTGAAAAGTAACTGCATTCCCAAACACCCTCTAGAGTTGTCATCTTCCAACGAAGTTATTGTTCTTAACAACATAATCTATTTTAAAAGAAACAATAAACCAATTCTCCTTCCACCATCAAATCGCATGCCATTTATTGATATTAAGGCTCCATTAATGTAATTATAATACATTATGCAACAATTAGGGTTATATTCAACATAAATATACATTTTTAAAATAAGATAACATAATATATAACAATGATACACCATAGAAAAGTGAGTTCCCATTAACAATTCATTTGTTTTTTTTTTAATATCTTAATTGATAATTTGTTTCCATTATTCTATTATATTTTTATATCCCCCCCCAAAAAAAAACTCTTTCCATGGTAAAAATAATGAAGCAACACTTTATCTGTGTGACCCCATAAAATATAAACAAACAGATTTCTATTTTGTAAAGATAATTAATTGTTTTCTTAGGTGATAATACAAGATTGTTGTCTAAGTATTGTATTTTGTCATCCACATTTAACATGGGAAAACTTTAAAAATACATCCAAACTATATAGTAAGTCTAAATTATAGTAGTAATTATTATTATTTTTATCCATTTTACCTTTAAATTTTGGCCATCTATGGGTGTACGGGTGAGTGCCTGGCTGCTTTTTTGCCCTTTTTTTAACACTCTAACAAGATTTATCAGATTTGTTTCCTCTTCAACTTTAATATTATTCATAAATACTATTATAAATTTTACTAATATATTTTTCAATTTTTTATGTATATGGTTTAAAAATGCTTAGTTATTGAACTTAATTTGCAGGTAATTTGATAAATTCATGATAAATACTTCACTTCAATATAATTTTAATTCAAGTTGAAAAAAGATATTAATTCAATTAAGCTTTATAAATTTAGTGAATAAATTCCTGATCGAAATCAAACTGAATAAAATAAATTTGGTTAATATGAATAATATTTTTTATAACAAATGAGACGAGAGAAAAATAGGATCGTTCTAGTAAAAACTAGTTAAATTGCCCGCACTATGTTACGGGCCAAGAAAATAATTTTTATAACTATTAGAATTGAAACAATTAATAGATTTTGCTAGTTTAAAAATAAAATACAACATCTATACGTGCAATGTTTGATATAATAAAATACATCAACACACTCTATTATAACAACAACAATATCGAAGACTAAAGATCTAAAAATATCATTATTATTATTGCTAAAACAATAAAAAAATATTGAACTATCCCGAGGAAAAAATAAAAAATACTAACAAAGGAAAAAAAGCAAGAAAAAAAACTACAATTATTATTATTATTATTGCGTGAATAATGAGAAACTAAATTCAATAAAAGATTAAAAAAAACCTAAGAACTTTAATAAAAGAGCAAATAAAAAAAATGATAAAAAAAAATATTAGCTAAAAAAATCATTTGACGTGAAAATAATGTAAAAAAACTAAAAAAAAAAACAAAAGAAAGAACAGAGGGAAAAAAAATATCAATTTTTCAAATGATTATAAACACAAACTAAATTTTAATGACAATTTTTTTGAATTTTTTTTATCTCAACAAAAGAAAAAATAATAAAAATTAAAAACAAAAACTAAGAGCACACATATATAAACATGGACAAAAATAGAGACTATTTAAGAAATATAAAAAAAATAAAGGATTTAAATATAAGGGATGAAATGAAAACCAAATATATTATCAATTTAAATCAAAGGACAAAATTGAACAAATTAAATCTTTTGTACCAAAAATATTGAGGGATTTAATAGCAATCCAGAAATTAAAAGAATAAGGACTGAAATGAAAATGCAATAAATAATCAATTTCAATCAAAGAACACAATTGAAACAAATCAAAACTTACATAACAGAAATAAAGACCACACAAGACAATTAAAAGAGAAGGGGCTGTAATAAAAAAGACATAAAACCGGGGGGGATGATGAGTAGTTTACGTAGCAGGGGAGAGAAAAGGGCAAAAAAAAAGTTCAACTGCCCACCAGCTCGTCCCTGTCCATCATGGCAGGTCCATGCCGCTCCATGCGAAGATCACACGGCAGAGCATTGACGGAGACGCTAGGAGGACATTTTCAACCATCGTAAGAGGTCTCACGCGCCTCCCAAAGAGGGTGTGAGGCCGAATACTGTTGGTCGCACGTGACACACACGTCGACAGTATTCCAAGAAAAATAATAAAATAATATGGTCAATTACCAGGCTATCCCTGCATCAATTTCTTCAATTTTGTTTTATTGGGGGTATATATGTATTTATCCAATTTCAAAAAATGTGAAATGCCCGTGACACCCCTTCTGGTCAGAACTGATTTTTATCTCTTTCGAGGGACAAAATAGTTATTTTACTGTGCAAAGAAATATAAAAAATAGAAAAACTGGTGACCCGAACCGGACCAAAAATATGCAATTACCATGGCACTTCTCCAACCAATACCTGTGTTTTTTGTCTTTTTCGAGAGACAAAATTGTTATTTTACTGTGCAAAAAAAAAATCAATAAACCGGCGAACTGAGCAACCCAAACCAAAAATTAAACAATACTATTATAATCCACTATGATTCTTTTTATATGCTACATAGCCAACTCTGATCTTTTTTAGTATATAGTATAATAATATTAATCGAGAACTTATGAGTTTAACTAATGATGAAAAATGGTCCCACACCTTTTTCCTGGTGATACCCCGAACCGAGCCCAATAACCATGGAAAAATGCTACAAGGCTCGGAGGCTTTCGCAGACCTTAATGGGTCTTGTTCTTGCGTCAGAGCCGAGCAACCTTTGATGCAAATGATAAACTATTAATACTTAAGTGATAAAAATTTGAAATTAAGGTTTTTTTTTTTAGTTTTATGTTCGAGTTTTATAGTTTTTAATACAATAATTATCGAAAGTTTATATAATTATAAATTTTAAAATTCATAAAATTAATTAAAGTTAGACCGTACATTCACATTAAAAAGAAAAAGAAAAACACCATAAATGGGGGGCCGAAGGCATCAATCTAAACCTTTACTTTCAGAAATCTTGTCCGCACAAATTCTGTCTGAGAACACCTCATTTGTAACCTTTCGATGCACTTTAAAAAACGACCGAAGGCACCAATTATTCTGATGTATTTTTTTTTTGTTTTCTATGTGCTATTGTTTTAAAGCAATTTTTCAAGTACTTATTACATTTTTTTTCTTCTTATAACCGGAGTGTCCGGGCCAGTATACGCGTATCATAACTAATTCCCGGACTCACCAAACATCCTGTAAACCCAATGAGCATGTAAAGCATCGCGGGGATGACAAGTGTACATGGTGGGACTTAAACCCTGGTGCAGAGGAAAGAAACAAATCCCTTCAACCACTAAGTCAAGACCCCACTTGCAGTTATTATATTTTTCTTCTCTAATGATTGCTATTGTATTTTTTATTATAATTTTAAAATCTTTGACTATGAGTTAACCAGGGTAAAACCCAAGTTATAAATAGAAGGATCATCATAGATGGACTTAGATTAATCTATTTCTTTTTAGAATCAAAACAATGTATTTTAATAAATTAATTAATTGATTTCTTAAAAAGTTTAACCCGGATCAACTCTCAAATTGTTAGTTGGGTTAAATGCCGGTTCGGTGTGTGATTAAAGTTGATTTTGAAGATGATTTTTCATTTAAAAATGTATCAAAATAATATTTTTTTTTAAAAAAATTATTTTTTATATCAGCAAATGAAAAATGATATAATTTTTATTTTAGTTTTAAGTAAAAATAAGATTTTGAAATGCATTGCTAAACACCCTTAAAAAAGTTAATTTTCTTTTTATTTCTTTTTAAATTGAATTAATCTAGGTGTTGAAACTTGAAAGGGCTAAATCGCAGGTTAATTTCTAATTATTTCTTTTAGTGCTACTAATAATATTTCACGTTTTTATTTGTTGATAATTGAATTTTTTTTTTTTTGTTAGAATTTTTATTTTTAATTTTTAAAATTAATTTTAAACGAGCATCTAAACAAAACTTGAGGACTAGGTTTTACTTTTTGTGGAGGACTAAACCTTCTCAATTACAAGATGAAAATCACTAGCCCTTTACTCACTCGTCTTGCCCCCACAAAAATAAAATAAAATCTGCTTTGTTGGTCAAGCCCTTCACTATCCATTATGGTTCTGTTTGGGAGGAGGCTTGCGGTTGTTTTTAAAAATGTTTTTTATTTAAAAATATATCAAAATAATATTTTTTTTATTTTTTAAAAATTATTTTTGATATCAACACATCAAAATAATTTAAAAATACTAAAAATAATTCATTTAAAATAATTTTTTTAAAAAAAAATTACAGTAAAATCGCCCTCCTCCCAAACACGCTCGTAAAAAACAAACAGTCTCCTACTCCCCCAACTCGAACTCAAAATTTTAAAACTCTCTTATAATTCTTCTAGGTGCGCAGGTTAACTCTCTTCGAGGCCTCCGTTTATTCTAGCCTCTTCCACACCCAAAAAAACTCAAAAACGACACCATTCTCCACCTCCCAAAATCCAATCACACACGCAAAACCACCACCTTCGTTTTCTCTCTCTCTAAATAATAGCACTTTCTCCCTCTACAAGTCTCGGAAATCCTAGGGTTTTGTAAGGTTTCATTCAGTCTCTTTCTCTCTCCGGATCCAGAATCAATGGCGGATGAACCAGCATCGCAATCGGTTCCTTCACAATCGCAACCGCCGCCGTCATCATCGGCGGCGCCGCTAGGATCGTCGGTGATACCAATAGTGAACAAGTTACAGGATATATTTGCTCAGTTGGGTAGTCAATCGACGATTGAGCTGCCGCAGGTGGCAGTTGTAGGGAGTCAAAGCAGCGGAAAATCGAGTGTTTTGGAAGCACTTGTTGGGAGAGATTTCTTGCCACGTGGAAACGAAATTTGTACGCGGAGGCCACTGGTTTTGCAGTTATTGCAGACTAAAAAGAAAGGTGATGGCACTGGTGAGGAGGAGTGGGGAGAGTTCTTGCATTTGCCTGGGAAAAGGTTTTATGATTTTTCCGAGATCCGGAGCGAAATTCAGGTGCGGATTTGGTGGATTAGTGAGAATTTGTGGTTCATTTTTCGTATTTATGATTTAATTATTCGAAATTTATTTTGTGTTGTTTTTGTAATTAGTGATTGTTGAAGAGGAATTGTAGAGAAATAAAGGCAGTTTGATTTGTTGATTTGTCGAGTTTGTTTGTTCTGTTAGGTTATTATAATTGTTTCAGAGTTGAATATCAATTTTGTGCTTGATTGTGACTATTTGTAGTGTTTAATAGTTTGATTTTCGAGATGTTTTTGTATGCTTGGAATTAGTGATAGTTTGTTCTGTTAGGCTTATATATTATGGAGTGCTTATGGCTGTATTGTTATTTTTGTAATAGTTGAACAAAAATATAGAGAAATTAAGGATGAATGTTTATATGTTTCTTATTAGGTATTTCAAGTGTTTTAAAAGACTAAATTTGAGTTTGGTTTTGTGCACATGTGCGTGCACTCTCTCAGTTTCTCTTTTTTAGTAATAGTTAAAAAATGGGAGAACTTCAATGTGTAGTTAAATTTAGAGTCTGGTTTGCAATTCAATTGTTAATAGTTGAAGGAAAAGTGTAGAGGAAAAAAATGAGTAATTTTTAGTTGGTGTTTTGGGAGTGTGGATGGTGAGGAAATTTGAGTTTGTGAACTGTTATATTGTGATTTGTTTTGGTTCTTTAGTGTTTGGGAGGTGTGATTTTGCGTGACTGATTTTATTGAGTGTAGCTAATGTTGTACTTGATTGAGTTAGGTAGTTTAATGGTAAAGGGATTAAAAAAATTGATACTGGGATTTTTTTTTGAATTTTTGGAATGTGGGGAGAGCACGTAAGAAAAAACATATTGTTTGTTTTCTGAAAATGATTTCTTTTGTTTGGCGAGTCTGTTAAATTTATACATTTTTTCTTTTGAAGTGTTGCGTTGTTTATGTTTCCTGAGCCACAGTAGAGGGGCACATAGGGATTGAGCACGTGGCTTGTTTTTTCTTTTTTCTTTCCCCTTACAAGGACCCTTTGGAAAAATTGACCTGTTTATCAGAATGAAACTTGTTTGGCTGAACTTATGGTAACATTTGTTTTTAGAGTCCTTGCTTCATGCATGGATCAAATAACTTTTCTGAACCTTGAAATAGTTTACTTTGCATCTGGGTTTGGTTCTTTGAATGTTGATATCCACCTAGTAGTGTTCAAAGTTTCAGTTATCAGTCAGCTTATTATTCAATTATTTTGAATTGGTTGTAGGCTGAGACTGCTAAGGAAGCAGGCGGCAACAAAGGTGTCTCTGACAAGCAAATTCGTTTGAAGATTTTTTCACCTAATGTTCTTGATATCACACTTGTAGATCTACCTGGTATAACAAAGGTTCCTGTGGGTGATCAACCCTCTGATATTGAAGCAAGAATTAGAACTATGATCATGTCATATATTAAAAAACCAAGCTGTCTGATTCTAGCTGTTACAGCAGCAAATTCAGATTTAGCGAACTCAGATGCTCTTCAGATTGCAGGAAATGCAGATCCTGATGGTATGTTTGCTTTTTGTATACTGTCTGAGCGACTTTGTCATGTTTATTTCTTTGGACTCATGCTAATATTTGTTGACAGGTTATAGGACCATTGGAATAATTACAAAGGTGAGGTTGCTACTTGACATGTTATTGTTTGATTTAACATCTATAAGAATTCACTTGCTCTTTAGAAGGGTTGACATGTTTTTTCTTTGACTCAGTTGGATATTATGGACAGAGGTACTGATGCTCGTAATCTGTTGCTTGGAAAAGTTATTCCCCTTCGACTTGGTTATGTTGGTGTTGTGAATCGTAGTCAAGAGGTAATCATGTTACTACATGATGTTTAGTTGGGATCTTACAAACTCATCATTTCCCATTTTACCTTTTCTTCTGTTTAGATCACTGTTTTGCTGATATTTCATGAACTGGTTGATAAATTGTTTTGGCAGTTGTTGTTTCTGTTTTTTTAAATGTTTTCCTTGCTTTGCTCACTGCATCAGTTTTTCCCATAAGGAATTGTGTTGGTGGTGGTTTTATTATGATGTTTTTGCTGACTGGGTGTAGACAGTAATATTGTACTGGTAATCATAAAGAATAAGACTTCTCTATATGGTAGCCTTTTGTTTCATTATTTGTGATTGTCAAATCTCTTACTGATTTTAATTGTTTGATTCCATATTATTTTGTCACAGGATGCATTTTGAAGATGAATCATCCTATCTGACAAGCTTTTTTTTTACTTATTTGAAATTTGCCTGGCTGTGCTAGTAGAACCATCATATATTGAACATGACATAACTTTATGCACAATTATAAATGATGACATTCTCGCCAATGGTAGGCTGATCTTTGAATGGCTATACTCATGCAGGATATCATGCTTAATCGGAGTATCAAGGATGCACTTGCTGCAGAGGAGAAGTTCTTCCGTAGCCGTCCAGTATGATAGCCCTATCTCTTTATTGTTATTCCTAATTTGGTTTAAAATCAAGTAGAGGAATTGATTGCTCTATTATTTACTTCTATGCTGTTCTATAGGTATATAATGGTCTAGCTGATCGTTGTGGTGTTCCTCAACTGGCAAAGAAACTGAACCAGGTAGAATTTTTGCAGCATTCACTTTCAGAATACCTTCAAGGATATGATTAATTATTTCAAAGTAGATTCCTTGCACCCTGCATCTATTGCTACGACTCTCATAGTAGTTTTTTTCTCCGAATGAACCTTATTTTGCTGCTTTTCCCCCAGATTCTAGTGCAACATATAAAGGCAATACTTCCAGGGCTTAAATCAAGAATAAGCTCTGCATTGGTTTCTGTTGCAAAAGAACATGCAAGCTATGGAGAAATCACAGAATCAAGGGTATGTATTGATTTGCTTTATTTTCATTTTTTTGTCAGAATGTCCCTGCTACTTGGTTGAGAATGTTTTCAAGTAATTGTTTGATTTCTGGTCACAGCCGTGGGTTTGTTCCAAGCATGATGTTAGCCTTTTTATTGGCATTGGCCTCCTGTTGTGATCTGGTTTCTGACTAAATCACCTGTCTGAGCAGATGCTTTTCCTTGATAATTATCTTACTTTTTTCTTTGACTGTTTATAGTCATTTTTCATAATTAGATTACTCTTGAATTCTTATTTTGTGATTATCCTTTCTGTATTCAGAATCTTCTGGTTTTCCATTCCTCTTTACTTATTTTGTTTTATATGATTGTTTTAATCAACTCGTTACCCAACTTTCTGTAAATAAATAGGCTGGTCAAGGAACTCTTATTCTGAACATTCTTTCAAAATATTCTGAAGGTAACTCTTGATATTCCTTTGGGCTTGCATTCAGAATAATGTCTTTCTTCAATGGATATTTTATCATTTCAAGCTTGATCATTAATGCTTGTCAGTTTCTTGTTGGAAACAGCATTTTCTTCTATGGTTGAGGGAAGAAATGAAGAAATGTCAAGATCCGAGCTCTCTGGCGGAGCACGAATTCACTATATTTTTCAATCAATATTTGTGAAGAGTTTGGAGGTTTGTGTATTGATTTTTTCATGCTCTGCCTTGTGAAAAATGTTCATTTAGTTGGATTGATGTAAACTTCTATCGTCTTCATGTGCATGCTTGATATTTTCTACTTCTTGAGAGCAAAATGCAACTTCTGGTTATTTTGAATTGAGTGAAAGCCTGAAGGCCTATTGTAAATCTAGCCCTTTCATTTTTGCGTGCGGGGGGATTTGGATGTGTGCACTCCAAGTTCAAGAGCCTTACTTTTGAATCTTTAACCTCTGGATCAATGCCTCGTTGGTTTGTATAACTGACATTAACCTTTCTTTATTCTTATTCTCAACAAGTAAATGGAAATATTAATTTGTGGATGCAGATCTGAGTATCATGCTCTTCATGGAATGTGGTGTCTAGAATGTCATGAAATCATGGAGATTTAGATATGGTTTTACGTGTTTGTGAATCCAACTAGGGAAATTTGTGTACGAGCCCTCATGGCTACAGCTGTATGCGCTCTGCTACCTGTTATGCGACATTTTACACTTACTTGCCAAGAGATTTGCTCTGGTCCTTTACCCATTATATTTCATGAATCCTTTGAAATAATAGTTCAAAATTTGTTACTTTCATGCTTACAGTTCTTTTGTACATATTGACAATGTCTTTTATCCAATCTCCTTGCGGAGTTTCAAAAAAATATTGTTTCCCCCCCTATATTTTGTGATTTTCATTAAATAATCAATACAAGCAAGCTGGTAACTCAGATGAGCATTGCACCACATAGTAGTGATGCATTTAAAGTTAACTATGTAAAAAAAGAAATAACACTAATAGTACAAATCGCAACGAGACATGTCATGTCGAAAGCCACATGTTAGAAAACACAGACTTAATGAGGGAAAGGGGTGAGGAAATAAACCAATTAAATGATTCACTTAAGGTATGGCCATAGCATCCATCTAATTTGGTGCCTTTAAGTGACTAGTATTTGTGGACCCTTGCATCATTGTTGCATTTACTAATTAAATAAGCTTTTCCTACTTTTACTTTAAACAATGGAAGGTTAAATGGCTAGGTCTAGTAGCAGTTATCTGTTTTAGTGTTTTGCAAATTTATTTTATTTTATTTTAAGAAAAACTACACTGGACACTGACAAATAAAATGTTTGAGGTATGCTCAGTATTACTAAGCTCCATTTGTTCAATAGAATTTGGCTTAGCTACCATCCTGTGAATAATATGACTATTATTTTTGGGCAAACAGACTGTAATCTGTATCTCATTTACTGAATCTCATGTGACATGGTTTGTTGTGCAGGAGGTTGATCCCTGTGAGGACTTGACTGATGCTGACATTCAAACTATCATACAGAACTCCACTGGTCCTAGAACTCCACTGTTTGTACCAGAGGTAGGTTTATTATTTTTGCTTTCTGAAAACAAAATGATTCCTTTTCTTTTTCTTGTGGACTCCCTTTTTTGTTATACCTTTTGCATCTTAAATAAGTTTCCATTTCTAAGCAAATAAGCTTAATGATTTTGGTTTTTGTTTATATAGGTGCCATTTGAAGTTCTTGTCAGGAAGCAAATAGCTCGTTTGTTAGATCCAAGCCTTCAGTGTGCTAGGTTTATATATGATGAGTTAATGAAGGTATGGATGTTGTGATTTAAGTCTCTCAGAATTAGAATTTACTCAGCCAGATCTTCAAATAAAATTTCTCTCTTCAGATTAGTCATCGCTGTCTAGTGAATGAACTCCAGCGGTTTCCTGTTCTAAGAAAGCGCATGGATGAAGTTATTGGAAACTTTTTACGAGATGGTCTTGAACCATCGGAGACAATGATTGGACACATTATTGAAATGGAGGTATGAGCATGCCAATATTTTCCTTTTAATTTGTGCGCATCCTTTTTTTTTTACTTGTTTTCTGTTGTATTTGTTTTGATCAAACTTTCTGTTGGTTTTGGGAGTGGTAGACTGCACTACCTTTGAGCATTTTTTCTCGTACCTTTCCCGCCAAACCTTTTAAAGTTTAGACCTTGAACCTGCAAATCTGTGGTTGTGATCCAAATCATGACCCTTTCTGTCCTGTGTGACTGAAAGTTCTTACAGGATAACCAAAACATAGTTACACATTTTGCGTAGTGGTTCCATATTTGTTTGCTTCTTTCTTTCTTTTGTTTTCTTTACCATGTCAGCACTATTTGATTTTGATTACATAATGTTTTCTTTCTTTTGCAGATGGACTATATAAATACCTCCCACCCAAGTTTTATTGGTGGGAGCAAGGCTGTGGAGATCGCACAGCAGCAGATCAGATCTTCTAAGGTTTCTCTAGCTATGCCCAGGCAAAAGGTATGTCTGTTATGCAAATTTTCTTCAGGACTGTTGTAACTGTATCTGATTTTGTTAGATCACATATTTCTATTCTTTTGTCCCTATTCTTTTTACTTTTTTGTCAATTAGGATGGCCTAGAGCCTGATAAGGCACCAGCTTCTGAAAGGAGTATGAAGACTCGGGCCATTCTGGCTAGACAAGTAAATGGTATCATGCCAGATCAGGCATGTTATTTATTGTTTTTTTGTTCATTGTTGTATCCCTTAACTTTATTGTAGTGCATACTATTATGGAGCTTGTGTAACTAGATACTGGTCTTTCTGTGACTTCTAGGGAGTGCGTCCTGTTGCAGAGGTCCCACCTGCTGGTAATTTTCTATTCCACTGAAATTGCAATGGCGTATACACATCCATTTTAAGATACTTAAAATTGTTTTATCAGGGAGTGCAAATGTTTCTAGTTGGGGTATCTCATCAATCTTTGGTGGAGGTGACCATTCTGGGGTTTCTGCTAAAGAAAATTCAACAAGTAAATCATACATTGAACCTGCTCAGAGCATGGAATCCTTTGATCAAAGTATGATTCATTTAAGAGAGGTATGCTGTCTCAAATACTTGGCCCTGACTAGCTTATGCACAATGCATTTTTTTTCTAACAAGAATATTTTTGTGTTTTGTAAGCCCCCAACTATCTTGAGGCCTTCAGAAAGCCATTCAGAGAATGAGTCTATTGAAATTGCAGTCACAAAATTGCTGTTGAAATCATACTATGACATTGTTCGGAAAAATATTGAGGACTCCATACCAAAAGCAATCATGCACTTTCTGGTAATTCTTCATAAATCACGATGTATCTATTACTTTCAAACACCTTTTCCCCATTGTATGACTACTATTACACTTGGCTGTTAGTGGATCTCCTGTCTTATTTTGGGCCTTTCTGCTGTTTTTTTATTATTAATTTCGTTTCTGTTCTCTTGTTGGGACTGCTGGCTGCCATCTTTGTGGTCCTCATGTTCCTCTGTAATTTTTGCTGTAAATAATTTAGATAAAAAAAATGGAAAAATTACACTAAAAAAATTTTTGCCCAACCATCTACTAGATTCTGATGTATCAGTATGCACGCACCATTGTTCTCCTCTCTAAGAAATCTGAACTAAAGAAACAATAATTATTGGGTATGACAGCATAACACAAGTAGCATCCATCTTATCCAGACATTGTATGCAGCTGCTTTACGAGTAAATTTTCAAAACATCCCTAATCTCCCTTGGTTTCTTCATCATTATCATCATCTCCATCATCATTGTATCATTAGAAAACTACCATGATGGAATGGAAGTTTGGGCAAGTTCTCATGTTACAAGTCTTGTACTTGTAAAATCCAAATCAAAATAACATTTTGGGTTATTTTGGCGAGGATGGTAGGACATAGTTCATAAGGTTATAATTTCTGATGTCCCTTTCATTCATTGTATGCAGGTTAACCATACAAAGCGTGAACTGCACAATGTCTTCATTAGAAAACTATACAGGTGACAATAATGTTTTTACATTGATTTTAGTCATTTTTTCTGATTTCATTGTTTCTGTTATAGTTCATCTAATGTATGCTAGTCCGATATGTTAATCCTGGATTTATGTTTCTTACTGAAACAGGGAGAATCTTTTTGAGGAGATGTTGCAGGAACATGATGAGATAGCGATGAAGAGAAAGCAAACACGAGAATCACTCCGAGTTCTCCAACAAGCATTTCGGGTAGGTTCTCATGACTCTCCAATCAGTAGAACCATTTACATTTACATTGTCCTCAAATTCTATTATTGTTCTCTTAGAGTCTAATTTTCCTTAAGCTCTGTGGTGTGCGGGACTTGGAGTTAATTTTCTTTCAACTAAACATGTATATGGCAATTGGTGGTATCTGCATGTTTATGCAAAACATCTATCTGGCTTATTTCTTGCTTAGCATCTTGTTTACCTTCTGCAATCTACTAACCCTTTTTTATGTCCCCCCTCCACCTGGAGAACCTATTTGCTATTCAAAAGTTTGCAAGCACCTGTAGGCTTTTGTCACCAGATATGGACATGATATTAATTGCTCTGTTTTCATCATGATCTTTAGCTGCTTCTGCATTGCAAATGTAGATTTGCTGAGAAATTCCTGACATGTAATTTTCTGTACTGTTTCTTTTCAGACATTGGATGAATTACCATTGGAAGCTGAAACTGTTGAAAGAGGATATAGTTTGGGCTCTGATTCCACAGGATTGCCAAAGATCCATGGACTGCCAACATCAACAATGCACGGCGTCGGTTTCAGTGATCCCTACACAGCTTCTCCTAAGAACTCGAAGTCCCGGAGATCATCCCACTCAGGGGAGCTACAGCCACATTTATATGCTGATTCTAATGGAAGTGGACGTAATCACATTCCAGGTCTCTACCCAACAGTAGACTATTAACCAATTTGATCGATTACATTGGTTAAAAATAGTGTCCATCATATTATATTAGTTTCATCTCTTTTGATTCTCTGATATAGGATTATAATTGCATTTTTTACAAGTCTCCGGGAAGAATAACAGGGGGCGAATGATCTGCTTTCCCTTTTCCTATTAGAAGCAGCAGTAGCCGCAACCCGTAATTTATGTGTGTGTGTGTGTGTGTGTATATGTTTTGATCAGGTGCTATTTTGATTAATTTGCCTCGCTGAAAAATGGCAAGATAGTGTTATTTTGATCAAATAAAACTTTGAAGGTGTTCTGAATAGTGCCTTGTTGAGCTGGCAAAATTCTAGCCCTTGAAATTTAGCTGCCCATCCATTTGATTTTCCAGGTGTTGAGTGCAACTTGTATACCGTCTTTATAGACAGCATGGATGGATGTGTATAGGAATTGCTATAATTTAATGTGATTCTTTTAGGATTCGATGTTGATTGCGGTTTATTAGGGTAATTTTCCTGTGGTTTCCTCTCAGCTTCGGAGATAAGATAGTAAGAGTATGTTTGTCTACGATGTTTTTTTTTTTTCCCTGTATGTCAAACTATGGTTCAAATGAAAAGATGACGTGTATACCGTCTTTATAGACAGTATGAGTGCTTTTCATTTGAAACACTAAATAAATAAATAAATGGGCTCTAACTATTGGATGCGTTTCGAGAGAGGAAAATCATTCCCTATTCTATTTACATGAAGTAGTTATAAATCATTTAATTATAAGCTTGAATTACAAGTTAAAGGGACTAGACCGGATGCTCCTAACTTTTTTATAAAAAATATTTAATCAAGTTTTTTGAACAAATCATTTCTTGTACACAAAATATTGTTATAAAATTAGATTTAGTTAGACTCCAAAAAAGCTTGAATTGCAAGTTAAAAGGACTAGACCAGATGCTCCTAACTTTTTTTTTATAAAAAATAAAGATGAAAGTAATGTTATTTTGACTTTTGAAAAAAAAAACAAATAAATTGATAACTAGACTACAATTGGATGGGACACACCTACATGAAATCAATGTCACTTGTCTCTTCACTAGAGAAAAGGCAACTGATTAGTAAGGGGGGCTTGTCGTTCAGGATCTACCACTGAAATGGAGGTTTATTAAAAGAAATTTTTTATTTTTAAATTAATTTTTTAAATAATTTAACATCATTTTTATATATTAATATTAAAAATAATTTTTAAAAATAATTTGAACCACACACTTATAACCAGTGACATGGTCCTCCCCTAATGTGGACATCTCTGTTTGTCTGATACAGAAAATAATAATTCCACTTCCTGTCTGCTAGCTGAAAGAAAAAGTCGGTAAGCAGTTCATGTTGCTATTCACAAATATGATTTTCTGGTAGTCCTTAGTGTTTGTTTGAGAGTGTGGTTGAAATTGTTTTTAAAAATATTTTTTATTCATAAATGCATCAAAATAATAATTTTTTATTTCTTAAAAATTATTTTTAATATCAAGACATGAAAATGATATAAAAAACTAAAAAAATATAATTTTAAATAAAAAATAAAAAAAATCTAATATTTTCAAAAACATTTTTAAAATACAATATCAAACGGATTACCTATTACGTAAAACAGCTCGTCCTTTGAACTGTTCACCGTGACTCATTGTCACTGTGGACTGGCAATTTGTCACGGTGAATCGCGGGTGTATGTCCTCTTTTTTTTTTGGCTTTTTTAACAGTGTATTAACGAAAAAGCCCCCCGAAAACGACAAAAAACGCCGCCGGTTTCAGGGGCTGGACGGTCATTGACCACACCGGCCCGGCCCGGTCCAGTTCGTCCGATCGGGTTTTTTGTTTTTTAATATTTCATTAAACAGTGGATTAACGATTTTGTCCCTTAAAACGGACAAAAACCACGCCTGCGGGGGAGGGGCCTCACGGTAATTAGCCAATCTTTTTTTATTATTTCCCGCTGACATCTGCTGGCGTGTCTTCGGACGCGCCGTTCGTTGCAGCGCTAACGCGTTCTTTGGACGGCGCGTGCGGCGTCGGAAAATGACCAACCGGCGTCTAGAATGATTTTCAGGCATGTTCTCTTTCACATGGGGTGGCGTGTGTATCACTATGATGTCCGGAGACGTGTCAATGGGCGTTTGAATTCCCCCCCCCCACCCAATTTCTCTCTCCTGCCTGCGCCAGATGACGTCAGCTACGCTGTTTTTTTTTTCAAAGTTCAGTTCAGTCCCTGAACATTGTAATTTGGTTATCTTGCCCTTAATGCTATTATATAGGTTTTGATTTGATTCAATTGCGTCCTTCAATTGCAATTGATTATATATTGGACTTTCAATTCGGTCCTCATGCTTTTAATTTTTCGATTGGGCTGGAATTTTTTAATATTTTTTGGTATCAAAGTTTTGATGGATTTCAATTTGATCCTTCCATGCAAATTTATTATAAATCCTTAATATTTTCGGTCCCAAAGTTTCATTTCTTTCAATTTTATCCTTCAATGCAATTTAATTATGGATTTTAGTTTCATTTTTGGTCCCATATCTTTTTAATTTCAGGTTATGTTTTCAATTATTTAATTTGAATGTTTGGATTTGCTTCAATTTTGTTCTTAAAATTACATGTATTATTTAAAGTATGTCAAATTCATTATATATTTGTATATTTATGTCAAATTAAAGTATGTTAAACTAATTATATGTTTTAATATTTATTGAATATTATCGCCTAAGAATGTATATATAGAGAAAAAACTTATCAAGGATTTTCTTAGCAAAAAAAATTAATATCAGTATTTCTTAAATACATTTAATATAATAATACAAGCAATAAATCTTATAAAAAATAAAAAATAAATTGTCTGCGAATTTTAATTTTGTGCTTTGTTTTTTAAAGTTTATTTCTTAAAAAATATTTATAATATTTTGGTCTTTAATATTTCATGTCTAATATTACTGGGCACAAAATACAACTAAAAACAATTGACAAATTTACCTAGATTATCTACAATTAAAAAATATTCGGCTCACTTCCCGTTTCGATTACACTGTTTTTTTTAGACGGCAGATAAATAATGATAGCATGCAAAAAAATTAGGTTTATTTCTAAAAACAAATTACAATATTTTTATTTATAATGTGTCAGATCTAATATTACAAGAGGAAAAAAGCAACTCATAAAAAAAATTTAACAAATTTACCTGGATTATCTACAATTAAAAAATCTACACCCACTTCCAATTTCGATTACACTATAAAGTATGTTAGAATAATTATATGTTTTAATATTTATTGAATATTATCGCCTAAAAATATATAGAGAGAGAGAAAAAATGACTTACGATTTCTTGCAAAAAAAATTAATATCGGTATTCTTGAATACAGTTAATATAATAATATGATTAATAAATCTTATAGATATAACTTTGGCTTTGAATTTAAATTTCTATTTTATAATTTTTTTTTTTGTTCTTTTAATAAACGGTGACCTTTTTTTCACATTTTTTTTATGTTTTAATAACCGTCGTGTCCAAGTCTTTTTTTTCTAAACCGGGTTTCTTTTTTTGTGTTTTTTTAACTAGAGTATCCGTGACAACAAATTTCTAACAAATCATTTTACCTTAGCAAATTTTCTAAAAAAAATTATCAAAAAAATTTTAGCGATAACAATATTCAATAACTTTTTGGTTGAAAAAAAACCATTTTTAACAGATTTTATCAATTACAATTTTACTAATTAAATATTAAAATAACAAAATACAACATTTATAAAATCAATTAATTTTCTACATAGATAAAAAAGCCTAGCGAAGCGGCCGAATTGGCTCGTTCTTTCTAAATGGAATGTTTTCCTCCCCTAAGCAGCAGGCACTTGTAATGGCTGGTTTCGCCCTGGCAATATACAAACAATCATCACATTTATTTGTCCCCGCTGTACCTTTCATTTTCCCTTCTTTTTTAAAACAATTAAATATGTGTTTAGACTTTAGAGTGTAGTAAGAGATATTTTATAAAGTGTTTTTTATTTAAAAATATATTAAATAATTAATTTTTAATATCAGCTCATCTTCAAAAACACTAAAAAACTAATTTGAAATAAAAATAAAAACATGATAGAGTCTAGTTGTTTCATTTTTTCGAAAAGCCACAACCAAAAATAATCAACGGGGGTTGTTGACGAACGTGACAATACCTCGCATCCAAAATTTCTATAAATCATCTATATTTAATAAAACTATTTTCTTAAGCAAATAAAATATTGTATTTTAAAAACATTTTTGAAAAACATTATATATATATAAAATTATTTTCATGTGCTGATGTTAAAAATAATTTTTTTTAAAAAAAAATATTTTGATATATTTTTAAATAAAAAAAACTTCCAAAAATAATTTCAACCATTTTTCTAAGAAGTCATAAAATAAGACTGGCAAGTGAGATGATACAAAGAGGGGGGAATAAAGAGGAAAAAATTGACAAACCATTTCCCACTACAATTCCAAATGGAGTTGTTGTAGAGAAGAAGAACGCCAGGATTGCTTTTATCTTCATTCCATATTCAGGCAGATCATATAAATACAAATCTTCAAATGGTGATTCGCAAAGTGTAATAATTCCACTCTAGTTGTGATTCGCAAAGTGTTCAGCTTACATTACAAGGTAGAAAAATAAATGTATTGTCTGAATTACTGAATAATCATCAAATGGTTTATTTTTATTTTTGGATTCGAGGAAATCCTATTTTCTGAAAAGTATATTTTGTGAACCTAGATGAGCAAGTAAAATCCCGGCTATCTTAGACATTTACAAGAGATGCGTGCCATAACTCGAACTCAAGATCTATTGTATAGATCTTAAACTCTTTGCTATCATATCACTTCCTGGTACTACTCTAGTTGTGATTCGCAAAGTGTTCAGCTTACATTACAAGGTAGAAAAATAATGTATTGTCTGAATTACTGAATAATCATCAAATGGTTTATTTTTATTTTTGGATTCGAGGAAATCCTATTTTCTGAAAAGTATATTTTGTGAACCTAGATGAGCAAAGTAAAATCCCGACTATCTTAGACATTTACAAGAGATGCGTGTCCTAACTCGAACTCAAGATCTATTGTATGTATCTTAAGCTCTTTGTCATCATATCACGACGATAGATAAATTGGTTTATTTGATATTTACTCATCGTCATCATCTATGTTCTGCTCTCAGATTTGAGCAGGAGGAAACTCTGAGATCAAGAAATGGCTGCAACACCTGCATACCACATAGCAATGTACCCTTGGTTTGCCTTTGGTCACCTCACCCCATTTCTTCACCTTGCGAACAAACTAGCAAAGGCAGGCCACAGAATTTCCTTTCTTCTCCCCACCAAAACTCTGTACAAGTTACAGAAATTCAACCTCCATCCAGACAGCATCACCTTCATTCCAATTACTGTTCCCCCATGTGGATGGCCTCCCTCCGGCAGCTGAAACCACCTCCGATGTACCCTTCACTTCTTTCACGCATATCATGACTGCCATGGACCGTACTGAGAGTGATATTGAAGTATTACTTCGCACTCTAAAACCCAGTATCGTCTTCTTTGATTTCACCTACTGGATGCCAAGGCTGGCTCGTGGCTTAGGTATTAAGTCCATTTACTACTGCGTTGTTAGCTCGGTAACCATCGGATATATCATGTCTCCGGCGAGACGACTAAGTGGTAACAAGTTAACTAAAGCTAGCCTTATGCAGCCACCACCAGGCTTTCCGGATTTTCCGATCAAGCTCAAAGCTCACGAGGCAGAAGTCTACATTGGAAGGAGAATTATGAAGTTTGGTAGTGATGTCATGTTCTGCGATCGCATATACATGGGGATGAGCCAATGTGATGCAATTGGATTCAGGACATGCCGAGAAATTGAAGGACCTTTTGCTGACTATGTCGGAAACCAGTTTGACAAGCCGGTCTTATTTTCAGGACCGGTTATCCCGGAGCCAGACACCTCAGCTTTGGAAGAGAAGTGGTACAAGTGGCTCGGAGAATTCAAGGCTAGTTCTGTGATATACTGTGCATTTGGAAGTGAGTGCACTTTGGAGAAGGATCAGTTTGAAGAGTTGCTCTTAGGTTTGGAGCTCACTGGTATGCCATTCATGGCAGCACTTAAACCACCTGCGGGTTATGAGTCGATTGAACTTGCATTGCCTCAGGGTTTTCAAGAGAGGATCTGTGGAAGAGGTATAGTCCATGGAGGATGGGTTCAACAGCAGTTGATTCTGGAACATCCATCAGTTGGATGTTTCATTACACATTGTGGATCCGGTTCCTTATCCGAGGCATTGATAAATAAATGTCAGCTGGTTCTGCTACCACATGTAGGTGACCATGTATTCCAGGCAAGAATGATGAGCATGCATTTGAAGGTGGGAGTGGAGGTGGAGAAAGGAGAAGAAGACGGGTTATTCACCAAGGAAACAGTCTACAAGGCTGTGAGAACGTTAATGGAGGAAGAAGGTGAGTTTAGCAGAGAAGTCAAAACCAACCGTGCAAAACTGAGAGAGTTCTTGAGCAGCAAAACCCTAGAGTCCTCTTACATTGACAGTTTCAATGAACAAATTCAAGCTCTTCTGGGATAAATTCTCTTTTGATTTCCTCATCCATATTTTCCTGGTTTAAGTAATGAAATAAAAAGGGTGTGATCGTTTAATCTTGTTGTAAAAAATCTTTAGTTATTGTTTTAGTGAATACAAACAATTACTGTTTGAATCAATTTCTGCAGATGATAAAGAACAAGAACAGTTTGAAGAACATGAAGACAATAGATTTCGGATATCAGGGGCAGAATCAAGGTCGGGTTACTGCCATCTCTTTTCTTTTTATTTATAGAAAAAAGCTTGTAACATTACACAAGAGTTCTAGCTGATTACAACTTCTTCTTATGTTCTTATTCTAGCTAGAATTGAAATTGCATTTAAACTTAAAGACTTGATGAAACATTGATCTTATTTAGAAAAAGAAAGAACACGCTAGTTCAATATTTAGCAGTCTTGGAATCCATGATTTTCAACAAATCTTTCCAACCTGTGGACACTTGGACAATGTTCAATCATTTATTGGTTGCAGAAAGTGGAAGATGGTCACTGGAATCAGGAACCTGCTCCACGACAATCTAGTATTCGACAAACAATCATTACTTTAGTATAACATGCCAGAAATCTCCCAAAAAGTTATAGAACCAGACAACAAAGTTGCAAAATACTAGACATCCGAAACATTACTCAAGAACTGGGGGAGGTTTTCCTGCACTCTGTCTTCACCTCAGAAGCAAAATGATGCACATCCTATTGACTTCACTTATGGTTTGTTAGCATCACCTTTTTTTTTTTTTGGATTCGAAGTAACTCTACCTCCGGAAAACATATTTTGTGGATCCAGGTGAACGAGTAAACTCCCCGCTGTCCTAGACTCTTACAAAAAATATATATCCTGACTCGAACTCAAGACCTGTGCAGATCTCAAGCCTTTACAAATACCTGTTTGATAGCATCACATTATATAGACTTAACAGTATCAGGGAACACAAATACTAAAATGAGTACCATATACTGTAAGAGAAATTCCTCCTCGTATCAACCTTTGTTGTTTCTCGAAATACATACATGAAAAAAAAAACTATAAATTTAAAATTCTTTAGGAGTTACAAAACTCTCGATAGACAAATTGAAGATTGTTTATGTCACGATATGATTTTCGTATATACGACCGGCACGTGGACAAGGTCATCCTTCAAAATACATTCACTATCCTTAAAAGCAAAAAATCAGATAATTGGTCTTCAGTGGTTTCTTTGTGATTTCATACTTCTTAGTATAATGAATATACTAGAATAACCTTAGTTTTTAAATGTATTTATTAAGCTTTTTTGGTTTTTTTTTTTGTTTTGTTATTTTCAACTGAGTTTTTTGCTGTTAAAACAAGATTGGTTAAGCGAAAAATTAGTATCTCACAATAAATATTTTTTTAAAAAATAGCTTGTTAGACGTGTGCATTGCATATGACAGTTACAATTGTTTTTTCGTGTCATTTGATTCCTCGTAGCATCCATTTCCTTGTCAAGTGGCTTGTGTTGGGTTTTGGTGGACAAATTGTCACCAAAACCTTTTTTTCTCTCTTGTTTTTCTTGGCAATTGTTTTTAATTTTATCTTATAATAATAAAATATTATTTTGATTTTGTTTAGATTTGATCCTCATTTTCTTAGTAGTTTCTTCTTTAATTCTTTTAAGAAATTGATTTTGCATTTAAATTTATCCCTTTAATACGAAATGCTTCATATAGTAAATTATTCGTCATTGCATAAGTATTTGCTATTAAGTCAGATTATTGTTTAAGTGATGTAATTATGATAACCTCATTGAATGAACTAAAAGTATATTACCTGAAGGAATAGATCAAAATAGATTTTTTATATTGTAAAATCTATAAAGAAACCTTTTGATAGAAGATACCAAAATTAATAATGCGTGCATGTTGTTCTATAATATATATATATATGTTAGTTTTATGGAGTAGATAACATGTCTGCACGCTTGCTTAGTGTGATCCAAAATTACTAAAACTGTCAAAATGTTATTATGTTAAGTGTGTCAGTGTGAAGTGAATATGTAATGAATAAAATTAATATATGACATTGTGCTTTAAAAATAAATTAAATTTTTTGATATTTTTAAATCATTTTCAAGTATTGGTATCAAAAATAATTTTAAAAAACAATCTCGACCAAACTCTTTACCTTTCCAGGAAGATAGGTGCCTAAACTTGTTCCCGTAGAATTCCTTTTGATTAGTATCTAGTATTCAAGCCCTTTTCATTTTATCCAAAAGTTTCTTTCTTTTTGCATATTTTTGTGTTCTTGCGCTTGCTAATTTGTTTTTTATGTTGCTTCCATCTATGTCAACGAGCATCAGAGCTCTGTATTAATCGTAACCAGCCTGGTAAACCTAGGGTATGAAATCCACACACCCTTTCGTATGGAAACCATTTATACGCATTAGGTCGACTAGAAATATCAACCGAATTTGTAGATGGCAATTATTTAGAAAACAATCACATTTTTTATAGATGGCAACCTCATGTTTTATCTCTTAGTGCCTATTTGGGACGGCGTTTCAAACGCCGTTTCCAAAAAATTCAATTTTTTTTTTCATTTTAAATGAATATATTTTGGTATTTTTTGATCATTTTGATGTGCTGATGTCAAAAATGATTTTTAAAAAATAAAAAAAATATCATTTTGATATATTTCGGCACGAAAAACACTTTGAAAAGCTACCACAACCACTTTCCCAAACAAACCATCTAGCAAAACCCCGGGTGGAGGCTTGAACCTGCAATGAGTATAGTTAATTTAGCATAGGTATGTAGAACATATATAATGTGCTCGAGTAGAAGAGGGATGAGGAGATTCTTTCTTGGAAAAGAGACGTCCAGAAATTCACAATGCCAACTGACAACAGTTCTATCTGTGCAGAAATGATTTCCAAATATTTTGAGAGAATGTACGATGAAAGAAAACAAACGAGTGTCTAACTCTTATGTTATAAAGAATGCAGACCGTTGGATCACTATTAATAAAGAATTTCACAGTTTGTGAATAATATTCAGCATATTTTTCTTATTGATTTCTCTAACAATTTATACAGGAGAGTGTACAAGCTCAAGCCTAATTTCTAGTTGTTCTAACGTTAAAATGCTAACGGCTACTATTACAATTACTCGTCAAGATTTTGCATAAAAGGAAACCGTATACGTAGTTTATGAAGACAGCTTATGTATTTGATTGAGGTTCGATTATTTCCTTAATACGCCCCCGCAAGAACGGGCTACCATCGGATAGGCCGAGCTTGTTGCATAGATAAGAAGTCCTTTGCCGGGAGAGAGGCTTTGTGAGAAGATCCGCAAGTTGATCATTTGTGTGAACATGACTGGACATTGAGAAGCTTTTTGGTGACCGGATCACGTACAAAGTGAACATCAAGTCGGGATGTGTTTCATCCTCGAATGTTGAACATGATTGAAACTTAGGTGAGTAGCTCCCAAGTTGTCACACGTAAGCAATGGTGGTCGTGATAGTGGAACTTTGAGTTCATGGAATAAGGATAACGACCACATGGATTCAGCGAAAGCAGCCATGGCAAGAGCCCTATACTCGGCTTCGGTTGATGAACGAGCGGTGGCACGTTGCTTCTTGGAGCTCCAGGGAGATAGGTGTGCTGCCGAGAAAGATTAGGTATGCTCGAGGTGGACTTGCGATCATCTAGACTCCCAACCTCAATCGGCATCCGAAAAAACAAGTGAGAGTTGTGTTAGATGCTTTCCCGAATATTGATGCCATGGAATATGGTGTTCTTCAAGTATCGCAGCTAGCCGCTTAGTTGCGGTCCAATGGTTTTGAGTGGGGCCGTGCATAAACCGGGAGAGTTTGTTGACAGCGAAGCTAATGTCGGGTCGAGTTAAGGAAAGGTACCGAAGTGCGCCAATCATGCTGCGATATTCAGCTGGGTTAATCGGAGAGGAGCCATCCGCAAGTTTCGGAGGGGCAGAGGTAGACAAATGGAGTTGTGACATCTTTTGCACCATCCATGCTCGATTTTGACAATAAATCCCTTATGTATTTGTGTTGAGTGAGGAAGAGACCATCTTTTGTAGGGATAACTTCAACACCGAGAAAGAAACTCAGGGGCCCCAAGTCCTTCAATGAAAATTTCTGTCCAAGCTGAAAAATAAGACTAGCAACAAAATCTGAATTGTTTCCTGTAATGATTAAGTCGTCAACATAGACTAAGCAATAAGCCAATATTTTTCCATCATTAAAAACAAATAAGGAAGCATCAGAAGTTGCATTAAGAAAACCAAAATCACATAGAGCTTGTTTAAGGGCAGTATACCATGCCCTAGGGGCCTGTTTTAGCCCATAAATAGCCTTGGTGAGGCAGCAAACATGGTTCGGTTTTTCCGAACTACGAAAACCAGGGGGTTGATGCATATATACTTTTTCACTAAGGTGCCCATGCAAGAATGCATTATTCACATCTAATTGTCGCAGTGGCCAGTCATGCATAACAGCTAGGGTGAGTACAGTGCGAATGGTGACCGGTTTTACTACAGGACTAAAAGTCTCTGTGTAGTCTAAGCCGGGTCTTTGATTAAACCCTTTTGCCACAAGTCTAGCCTTAAATCTATCAATGGAACCGTCAGCATGCCTTTTAATTCTAAACACCCATTTGCAGCCAACAATGTTACAATCAGGGGGAGGGGGTACAAGCTGCCACGTATTGCAGACGCATAAGGGCCGTGAGTTCGGACGACATGGCATCACGCCACCTAGAATCGGCTAAGGCCGAGGCAATGGTCGTGGGTTCCCAAAGTGAGGGGGGGTAGGGGGTGCTTAGTAACCACAAACGATTTTTTTGGTTTATAGATATTATTCATCGATCTAGTGACCATGCTGTGAGTTCGTAAAGAATCATGCTCAACAGGTGCTGAAATTATTGAAGAAGGAGAGGGAAGAGAACTTACCTGGAGCGGCGACGGGAGTCGGGACGGGGGGCATGTGCACAGGCGATGAAGATCGAGTGGTACCCATAGCCGGAGACGGTGATGACTGAGGAGCCAGGAGCCGTGGGTGTGAGTCAATAGGGGCAGATAGGTCGGAGATGATGGAACTGGGAGGTGGATTTGGGTGTGGTGTTGGATTTGGGTATCGGGCAGGTGGGTGTGCAGACGAAGGATTAGGGATTTGATTTTGGGGTATTGGTATGGTGGCAGACGGGGTGTCGGTTTGGGTTATTGGGATTGTGGCAGACGGGGTGTCGGTTTGGATTGTTGGGATTGTGGCAGACGGGGTGTCGGTTTGGCAGGAGGGTGGAGGGATGAATTTGGGGATTTGGGATTTTTGAAATGGAAAATCAGTTTCATGAAATATAACATGTCGGGAGTGATAGATTTTTCCCAAGATTTGGCTCGTGACAAAGATAGGCATTTTTGTGAAAGAGAATACCCGATGAATGTACATGGTTGAGATTTCGGTTCAAGTTTGTGATGGTTATAGGGTTTTGTTAAGGGAAAACATAAACACCCAAATTGTTTCAACTTTAGATAATTTGGAGGTTGGTTGAACAATTTTTGAAACGGGGATTTATTTTGTAAAGTAGAGGTGGGCATGCGATTAATGAGATAGGCTGCGGTTTGAAAAGCATATGGCCAAAAGGATAGTGGCATGTGAGCATCAGTGAGCAGGGTGAGACCTGTTTCAACTAAGTGTCGATGGCGTCTTTCGGACATGCCATTTTGTTGGGGTGTGTGAGGGGCGGTGGTGTAGTGGCTAATCCCATGAATTGAGAGATAAGGTTTGAGACCAATGTATTCCCCCCCATTATCGGAATATAGACTCTTGATTTTTGTGTTGAATTTGTTTTCAACAAGGTTTCGAAATTGGGGAAAAATTTTATGAACACTGGATTTATGAGTAATGGGATATAGCCAAATGTATTTTGTAAAATGGTCTATAAAAATCACATAATATTTTGAGCCTTCAATGCCAATTTCATGAGATGGACCCCAAACATCAGTGTAAATTAGCTCAATGGGTGCAGTGCTGGTAAGACCATGATTATTAAAAGGTAAACGATGTGCTTTATTTTGGGAACATGAAATGCAAGGGGATACATGGTCATTTTTGTGGGTTGGTAAAGAAAAAAGTGCTAATTAAATGCTTGACGAAGTTTGGGACGCTAGGGTGACCAAGCCTTTTGTGCCACCCATCAATAGTGGTGCGATTGTGAACATAAGCCACAATTTTATTTGACGGCAACGGTAAGTCTTCCGGAAATGGGTACACTCCATCTTTACATGCGCCTTTGAGTAAAGTCGCCCCGTGATCCGATCCTTTACCAAAAAATAATCGGGATGAAATATTAGATAAACACTATTTTGTTTAGTAAACCGATGAACGAAAAACAAGATTTTTTATGAATTGTAGGCACACATAAAGTATCATTAAGATAAAATTTACGATTAGGAGAGGTAAGTGATAATGAACCAATGTGAGATACGGGCAAACCTGTTCCGTCACCAATGACCACTTCATCCGTGCCATCATATTCGTAGTGAATTGATAATTTTGACAGATCCGTAGTCATATTATGTGACGCTGCTGAGTCAACTAACCATTGGTGATTTTTGCCATGGGTGGATGCGGCACAGTTGGCTGAAAATTCACCGGAAGCCATTTTTGGGCAATTTTTTGCCGTGTGGCCCAATTGGTCACACCATTGACACTTGGGCTGATATCTCCTTGGGCCGAAATTTGGAGACCCATTTCGATGAGGCCCATTAGTGTTCCGGTTATTGTTGTTATGACTGAACCGTGAGTTTCTAAATTGGCTGTTTGGGCGTCCTTGCCTGGAAGGCTGATTGGCGCCGGAGACAACGTGAGATGGCGACCCAGAGGCACGCCCTTGCCGGTGAGAGTAGTTGGCGGTGGGAATGAAGCTTGAAGGCTGTTGATTTTGCAGCCTTTTGAGGTAGCTTTCATGACCGATTAGTAAGTCATGAAGCTCTTCAAAGCTGAGGGATTTCTCCCGAGCACGAATGGGAGCAACAATCTCCCTAAATTCTTGACCCAGACCGTTGAGGACGTAGAGGGTTAAATCATCCTCGGATACTCGGTGGTCGATGATTGCGAGCTCGTCTCGCAATCAATTTCACGACTCGAAGAAATTCAGCCATCGTGCGATTTCCACGGGTGCTCAAGGTAAGATCTTCCTTGAGTTGCATTGCCCGTGTTCGGACTTGCCCTGCGTAGAGGCGATTCAGTGATGTCCAAGCCTCATGTGATGTTTTGCATGCTCGCTAAGAGTGGAGTGATGGTGGTTGATGTGGGACGACAAGATGGTATGGAGAATCGCTTTGTCTTGGCGAATCCAATGTGAAATTTCGGTTTTGGAAGCGGTGGGATCTGCTAAATCGATGACTGGGCATGTTTTGTCTCCAGTGACAAAATCAATTAAGTCGTAGCCGATGAGTAATGCCTCAAATTGAGCTCTCCATTGGGGGAAGGTGGAGGGGGTAAGTTTCTCATTGATGGTTGTGTGGCTGTTTAGTGTGATGATCTGTGGAGTTGCAGGTGATGAAGATGATGCTGTGATAGACATGATACATGTAATGGAATTTACTCGTTGGAGTTTAAATGCTCTGATACCATAAAGAATTTCACAGTTTGTGAATAATATTCAGCATATTTTTCTTATTGATTTCTCTAACAATTTATACAGGAGAGTGTACAAGCTCAAGCCTAATTTCTAGTTGTTCTAACGTTAAAATGCTAACGGCTACTATTACAATTACTGTCAAGATTTTGCATAAAAGGAAACTGTATACAGAGTTTATGAAGACAGTTATGTATTTGATTGAGGTTCGATTATTTCCTTAATAATTAATACTTCAGCCCATCTTAATTTGTATCATCTTTGTGGACAATCTGTCAAGCACAGCAATCCAGGTTGTATAGCCAGTCAACACGAAGCTTCTTGCTTCGTATGTGTTCCCATGCATAATTGGTAGAGAAATTTTCATCTAGCAGCAAGTGGTGATGGAAACAGAAGCTGTTAGAGAATAATATAAATTATATTTTGGACTTTATCTAATAGTTTGAGTTTTTAGATGAGATGATTTCTTAATATGATATCAGAATCTTGTTGATCCAGCAATCACAAGTTCGAATTTCACCATCTCATTTTATTTGATAAAAATTAAGTACAAGGTAGTGTAGTGTGGGTCTGTACAAGTTTCAAGGCCAAAGAGTTTTTATTTGAGGGAATGTTAGATAATAACATAAATCATATTCTGGAACCTCAACTAACAACTTGAATTTTTAGGTGAGATAGTTTCTTAAAAATAAACATCTATATATCTTTCTTTTGGCAATTCTATGAATAAACCTGAAGAGTCCGCAGTAAATAGTGGATCATATTCATTTAAGGGAATCATCCTCAAGTACATCTTTGGTATCGATTTATCCTGCAAAAAATTTGATCTTAGTATAATTTTATATATAATTTGGTATCTTAGCAAAATTTGGTATCTTAGTTCTTCAAAAATAAAAAATATATATAATTTAATCTCATTGTTATATATATATATATATATATATAAAGTTTTTTTTTAAATCAAATTAATTTAATCTTAGTATTCTGAAATACTTTTAATATAATAATATAAAGAATAAATCTTAAAACATGAAAAAATAATTGAATTCCGTTTTACAACAATAATAATGCTATCAGCAATAATATTTCCAATAATAATTAGAATATTAATTATTTACATTAATGGTTATAATGACAGCTATAATAATTGTGATAATTTAACAATTATGATAATAACAATGAGAATAATAATCAAAATAATTCATCTGTCAATGTTGTTTTTGTTCAAAATTGATTTTTATTTTTTATGTATGATATTTCAGATCTAATATCACGTAAACAGAAAATATACTAAGCCATATATTAACAAAACGGGTGAAAAAATTGGGCTAAATTTTCTATAGTAAAAAAATATACGATCCACTTGTCGTGCGCTTTGTCACAGTCAGAACCAAGTTTTTAAACATGTAAAAAAAATATTAATGGTCATAGATTTGTTTTTATGATGATATACATCTAAGCGAAATAATCAACACACAAACCTTTCAATTATTTTATTTTTTATATATATTCATTTGTTATTGATAAGACATTTGAAATAATAATAAAGATTATTTTAAAGATTTTTTCTCTGTATATTTTTTATATTTGTTTAATATTAACGCCTTTGAAATATATATATATATATATATATATATATATATATATATATATATATATATATATATATATATATATATATATATATATATGTAAAAAAATTGAACTTAATATAATCTCATTGTTCTGAAATACTTTTAATATAATAATATGAAGAATAAATATTAAAAATTAAATTAAATAATTTAATTTCTTTTTAAATAAAAATCACTTTAAACAAAAAAATATACCAAGTACGCATAAACAAAATAAATAAAAAACACAAATAACAAGTTTCACTCTCATTTAACGTCACCAAAGCTATTTTCCAATAATAGTTATTTTAAAGATATTTTTCCAGAAAAAAATTGAGAATAATTATCAGTCAGTGTTCGAGCATGCAATAATTCAAAAACTTTAATTTGTGGCCATTGATTTCCTTTCATATTGATCCAAGATGATATTCGTCCAGTATTGTTCCCAGAATCACATGATGTATAATTGTATACTTCTCATCTTGCTGCTAAAGATTTTGATAATAGTTCGGTTAATAATATATTTTAAAAAACAATTCAAAGGAAAAAATAGTAATAAAAATAAGGAGTATTAAGTATGATACGAAAAAAATAAAAATAAAAGAATTAAATTGAAAAAAAAAATAAAAAAAAAAATTATCTCAAATAAAAAAAGAAATCAAATATGACATGTAAAAAATTACACTAGAATAAAATTGAAAAAAAATTTCAATTTGATAAATTATTCATATAAAATAAATAAAAAAACAAGGATCAAATCTAGAAAAAATAATTAAAACATTGCCTTAAAAATTTAAAAGACGTATGTGAAAATAAAGAAGAATAATAAAACAAAGAAAAAAAAGAAAAGAAAAGGTCCCTGTTTGGTACTGGATTAATTTTTGTTTTAAACAAAAAACAAATGTTAAGAGTATAAAGATTTTTTTTAGTAATATCATTAAATTTAATCAAGTAGCTCAATCTTAAAATAATTTAATAGATTTAAAAATAATTTGGATGACATGATATGAATTTTCTTTTTTCGTTTCCTTAATTCCATACTTAATTATAATTTTTGTATTTTTTTTCTTATTATATTAATCTCACAATATTTTTTATTTAATTTCATCATTAATTTTTGTAGAGACATAATTTTTTTTTTTGGTAATAATCGGGGCAATACGCCCTTCTAAATTAAACGAGGAACAATAGACCCAATCAAGTCATAATACAATAAAATATAAAACCCTGCCGGCAAGACAATTATAATATCCGCCCCCTTATACTCTAAATATAGTTATTTAATTTGAATTAAATAGAGATAAAAGGACAAGTCATGCATGGTGAAGTTTACAGTGTAGTACAAAATAACTTAGATGGGCATTACTAGTAATTAATGTTATGCACTAAAAACTTGAATTTAATGATTCAGATTCAATGAACCATACCCCCTCTCTCTCTCAGCTTACCTCAAGTACTATATTAAATCGACGTGTCCATGCAGTCTCTCGACGACTTTAATTATTTTGCATTGGTTTGCGTATTGACCGATCCAATTCGTAGCTAGCCACATTATATCTTTTATGCATATAAAGTGTAACAAAGCCATCATTTGATTTCCCATAATTAAAAAAGTTAAATCTCTCTCTCGATGTTCATCTGTAGAATATCAAGGCACCCCTTTAGTGCGTATGCCGCCCTTCTTCTGCTTCAGATCCTTTCCACCCACCATCGTTGCAGTGCTAGACAGATCACAAATTACTGCGCTCCTTCTTCTTGTGGCAATTTCCGTAATATTAGCTTCCCTTTCCGACTAAATACCACCCCCGGCAGCTGTGGCGACGGATTTGTTGAGCTTGCCTGTGAAGACAACGTGCGCCTGACATTAAACTTGGACATGGTAAAATATTATGTTCAGGCAATCAATTACAGCGACTCCACAATTCGACTTGTGGATGCTGCTGTTCAGAAGGATGATTGCTTCTCCATCCCTCATCATTCTCTTACAGAAAGAGAGCTCACCTCTCTGTATTTCTATTATAATAATTATCGTTATGATTTTTTATATAAATATTGGGAAGAGAGATCTGTGTTAGCTTTTATATGTTGCGAAAATCAAATACCGAATCCTCTTCCAGATTATATCATGGATACTTCTTCTTGCAAAAATGGAAGTGGTACTGCACATAATTCTTCTCCCAGGCTGTGTCAACATGGAAGGCCATTCGTATGTCATGGTTGTTGGGTACTTCGATGGTGTACCTAAGTTGAAGGGTGTACCTAAGTTGAAGGATGTACCTGACCTGTGCCGTGTAAATTTGATGTATACTGTTCCAAGAAATGTGACAAATATGTCGTATACAGATGTCCATGATATTTTGGCAGATGGGTTCGAGCTTCATTGGCTCAATTATTCTTACACGTAGCCTACGGAACCTACAGTAACCATACCGTGCGTCCCTCTCTCTCTCTCTCTCTCTCGACTTTCCGCACAACACACGCCTTAATATTATAAGTTTGTAAAATATCAACACTGTTGACCCTTCTCTTCTCTCTTTGTGCAGTCTTAAGGTCGTTTTTAGACTTGTTTTTTGAAGGTGAGGAGGAATATTAGGGTCTTATACATTTACTTTACGCATTTTCTTCGCTATTATATGAACTTTTTTTAATTGATCATCAAGATTTTGCACGCTGATTCATATTTCATTTTGGTGATTCCAGGTGTCGACTGGATAGCTTGTAGAACTTGGGCGGGTGAGTTAATTTATTTTGTGTAATTATAGCATTTTACAGAAAGAGTAGTAATATTTTTCTAATAAGTAAATAAAAGACCCTAAAAAGTTTCAATCGCATATGCTTTTATTTTGAATGAATAGTAAATCATTCTTCTTCTTCTTTTTCTTCTTTTGTCATTGTGTTTTTATTTGGCAGCTGCTGGTTGTAATACCCGGTACACCACCCCTCCAGTTTTACTAAGCTTTCTCGCCCTTATCGGTGAGTATTTTACTTTGCTTTTATCAGCTTGCAGTGAAATAATAAATATATCAACGAACAAAAATTACAGCTCAAGAAATAATTATTGTTCATGACCTGTTTTCATTGTGGTTGTATCCGATAGATCTAGAATTAGCATAAATTTAGATATTTCTTAGGAGCCCCCCAACTATTTCAAGTTTTGACTTTATGTTAAATTTGTATCATTTTTGCATCAATTAATGGATCTAATATTCTTTCTACTTTTGTTCTCAATTATGAACAATACTGATTTAAAGCATTACAAAGTTCTTATCATTCCCTTTATTGTTCGTTTCTTAGACTTGCATGGATATTGTTTTCTTTTCAATTTCATGAGGTATTTATTAGAGTGTTGAGAGCCATGATGAACATTTTTTGAAATTGAAGACTTAGAATGCACAAATTAATCACATATATGTACTCGCACATAAAATCAATGAAATATTTGTAAATTATTTTAATTTTTGATACTAGGAATTTGACATTTGAAGAAAAAAAAAACTTTCATGGATGCCTGGTTAAACTTAAAAAAGAATGAAGCACCACGATGAAAGTCACATGAAATTTTTGGAATGTTTTCTGTATTGACTTTTTTTTTTGTAATGTCTCTATACAGTGATGTATCATGTGCTATTATTCCCATGTGGGCTACCATGTCTTCTGACTTTACTCATCTATAAATGGCGAAGAAGACATTTATCCATGTACGACAATATTGAAAAATTCTTGCAAAGTCACGATAATGATCTTGTGCCGATAAGGTACACTTACTCGGAGATTAAGAAGATAACTAACGGATTTAAAGACAAGTTGGGTGAAGGAGGCTTTGGCTCAGTGTACAAGGGAAAGCTTCGTAGTGGCCGTTTCGCAGCAGTTAAATTATTGGGCAATTCGAAAGCCAATGGGCAAGATTTTATCAACGAAGTTGCCACTATTGGAAGAATTCACCATGTCAATGTCGTGCAACTTCTAGGCTTCAGCGTCGAGGGATCGAAGCGTTCTCTTATATACGAGTTCATGCCTAATGGGTCTCTTGAAAGGTACAATTTTTCTAGGCAAGGTAGCGTCCCACTAAGCAATGAGAAACTTTATGAGATTTCTCTTGGGGTGGCTCGAGGAATTGAATATCTACATCAAGGTTGTGATATGCAAATTTTACATTTTGATATCAAGCCCCACAACATTCTACTTGACGAGAAATTTATTCCGAAAGTCTCAGATTTTGGACTTGCCAAATTATACCCAACAAATAATAACACCGTCCCCCTCACTGCTGCTAGAGGGACAATTGGATACATGGCTCCTGAACTATTTTATAAGAATATTGGAGGTGTTTCTTTCAAAGCTGATGTTTATAGTTACGGGATGTTATTGATGGAAATGGTAGGAAGAAGAAAGAACTTGAATGCAATGGCAAATCATTCAAGCCAACTTTACTTCCCTTCATGGGCGTATGACCAAGTCAATGAAGGAAAGGACATAGAAGATGCCACGGAACATGAAAAGAAGACAACAACAAAGATGATTATTGTAGCTTTGTGGTGCATACAATTGAAGCCTCGTTGATCGTCCCTCAATGCATAAAGTTGTAGAGATGCTTGAATCGGATGTTGAGTCCCCCGCAAATGCCTCCTAAGCCTTTTTCTTACCCCATATCAGGGTGCAAGAAGATGATTATAGAGCTAATAATGCAAAGCTATCAGATCCACCAAATGACATGGACTCTTCATATCAGTTTGGTCGTTAATGAGTATGAATTTAGATGCTAGTTTTTTTATATGGTATTACAAAAATAGTAATCACGGCTTATAGAAGTGGATCATTTTTCACTTTTAATTACATCAATAAAGCTTGATAATTTTACATATGGCACAACCTCATCATTTTTCCTGTTATCGACTTGAAATGACTTTTTTCCACCAAAAAGACTTCGCAGAGTAGAGATAAGAGTGGTTTGATTAATAAAAGTGCTTACAATACTTTTATATATTTTGATGAGTTTTTTCTATAAGCCCATTTATCATATTAAAGATGAGAAATTATAATAAGTATTGCAAATTTAATATGTTTGATCATGGGATATGTTTTATACTATATAAAATGTGTAGTGAAGGATATTGATTGGAAAGTGAAAACAAACAATATTAAGTTTGTAAGTATAACAAAATTTGGAAGTGAGTGCACTTTGGAGAAGGATCAGTTTGAAGAGTTGCTCTTAGGTTTGGAGCTCACTGGTATGCCATTCATGGCAAAGCACTTAAACCACCCGCGGGTTATGATTCGATTGAACCCGCATTGCCTCGTGGGTTTTCAAGAGAGGATCCGTGGAAGAGGTATAGTCCATGGAGGATGGGTTCAACAGCAGTTGATTCTCGGAACATCCATCGCTTGGATGTTTCATTATACATTGTGGATCCGGTTCCTTATCCGAGGCATTGATAAATAAATGTCGATGGTTCTCGCTACCACATGTAGGTGACCATGTATTCCGTGCAAGAATGATGAGCATGCATATGAAGGTGGGAGTGGAGGTGGAGAAAGGAGAAGAAGACGGGTTATTCACCAAGGAAACAGATCTACAAGGCCGTGAGAACGTTAATGGAGGAAGAAGGTGAGTTTAGCAGAGAAGTCAAAACCAACCGTGCAAAACCGAGAGAGTTTTTGAACAACAGAAACCCTAGAGTCCTCTTACATTGACAGCTTTCAATGAACAAATTCAAGCTCTTCTTGGATAGCTTCTCTTTTGATGTCCCAGTATCAACTTTTAATGAGTGCCTAAAGCTCGTCCATATTTTCCTCGGTTTAAGTAATGAAATAAAAAAGGGTGTGATAGTTTAATCTTGTTGTAAAAATATCTATAGTTACTTGCTTTTATTGAATACAAAACAAGCTATCGTTTGAATCAATTTCTGCAGATGATAAAGAACAAGAACAGTTTGAAGAACATGAAGACAATAGATTTCGGATATCGTAGGGCGTAATTAAGGTCGGGTTATCGCCATCTCTTTTCTTTTTATTTATAGAAAAAAGCTTGTAACATTACACAAGAGTTCTAGTTGATTACAACTTCTTCTTATGTTCTTATTCTAGCTAGAATTCAGTGCGGGTGGAATAAAATAGAGGGAGGGACAGTCGTTTACACCTCACTCTTTGATCACGGTTGGTCTTCAGCGATTATCGCGAATCAACGACATAGAGTGAAAAGAGAGGGGGCGGGGGAGTTAAGCAGGGCGGGAAAAAGGCACAAATATCTCATCTATCATCCCGAGGCCTTGGTTGAGGTAGTTTCAGTGAATTCTAGGGCGAAATATCTCATGATTTGCAGAGAAGGCACAAGTAGATTTTAGTGCCGGTGCAATGAAATCTAGAACTAGGTAGTCGATTGTACCTCGTTCTTTGATCACAGTTTATCTTCAACGATGCAATTATCGCTTATCAACTACATGGGACAGAGGGGGGGAGTTACGCAGGGTTGATAAAAAGAGAAAGGGGACAAAAAAATTATTTTTTATTAATCATGTGCTTCTGAACATTTTATTTTTGTTATTCCATGCTCTGACATATCAAGCCCGAAGCACTTTCTCGTGGAATTCACCTCCAGTCGGTTTTGATGTATTTCATACAGCACTTTATTGAGGTGTTACAAGATCTCCATCGCAGATGAGACTGTGTTTCCGACACACACTCTCATCCTCTCTCAAAAATTTCATTTCAAATCCCTGGGCATTCTCGCCATCCAAAGCATATTGCCTCAGATTGTGGATGGGACTTGTCCCCCCGATGAAAATCCATGTAAAGACAAGGAACCGTCAATGCCACCAACATCTACCCAGACTAAATCCTATTTCCTTCTTCACTCCCTTCACTCTCATCCCTTTTCTTAATTTTGCCACCATTTCCCATTTTCCAATCTCAAAGCATACAAGTTGGACATCAACACATAGGAGCCCTCGACTCGATGGCTCCATCTCCATCAAAGCATCGCCTACCCTCTCTCCCATGTCCACATTCCCGTGTAACCTACACGCTCCTAACAAGCTTTGCAACACGTAAATTCCAGGGACCCCCCGGAATATGACGCATCAATCGCTCCGCTTCCTCTAGTCGCCCCGCACGACCCAAAGATATCCACCATACAAGAATAATGCTCTGCGATGGTTCTATCTCGATAGTCTTTAACCATTGAGCCGAAGAGGTGACAGCCCGTGATCAACCATTCCCTTTCTTCCACAGGCTGTTAATATAGAAAGAAAAGTGATTGAGTCAGGTCTCAACTCAAGCCTCCTCATCTCCTCAAACCAATTCATGACTGATTCATAGTCCCCATGCCTTGCATGGGCAGAGATGATTGCTAAATATTGCAGAATAGGAGTTTAGTTTCTCCCTTGTATATTTCTCTCTTTGGAGGAGTTATTTATATGCAAGCATTACAAAGTATCCTTATTCTACTAAGTATCCTTATTCTACTAGGATACATCAATGTAGTGTTTATCTTATATCTATATGGAGAGTCCTATTACAATTAATCTATTACATCTTTTAACACTTCCCCTCAAGTTGGTGCGAAGATGTCTTCTAAGCCTAACTTGCTTAGAGATTTATGAAGGACTTCTGCTGAAACTGCATGAGTTAGCATATCTGCGAGTTGCGAATTTGATCGAACAAACGGGATGTCTACTATCTTCATGAGTAACTTTTCTTTGATGAAGTGCCGATCTACCTCAATGTGTTTAGTTCGATCATGTTGAACCGGATTATTTGCTATCTCTCGTGCAGCTTGATTGTCACAGTATAGCAACATAGGTTCCTTTGGTTCATAACCTATTTCGGAAAGTAGGATCTTAAGCCATAATAGCTCACATATTCCATGTACCATACCTCTATATTCTGCTTCTGCCGAGGACCTTGCAATCACATTTTGTTTTTTACTTCGCCACGTGACCAGATTTCCCGCAACAAATGTGAAGTAGCCAGAAGTGGACCTTCGGTCGGTGAGGTTTCCCGCCCTAACTGCATCGAGAAATCCCTTCACTTCCATATGACCATACCTCTTAAATGCTAGTCCTTTTCCGGGAGCTCCCTTTAAGGTAGCTCGTAATCCTCATTACGGGCTGCCATATGATCTTCACTCGGAGAGTGCATGAATTGACTTACTACACTCACAGCATAGGCAATGTCTGGGCGTGTGTGAGATAAATAAATCAATCTCCCTACCAATCGCTGATATCTCTCTTTGTTGGTTGGTACCTGCTCTGGGTGGATGGACAAACGATGGTTCTGAACAATGGGGGATTCTGTTGGTTTGCATTCTAGCATACCCGTCTCAGACAATAGATCCAGTATATACTTTCTTTGTGACAGATATATACCGGTTTTTGTCCTTGCCACTTCAATTCCCAGGAAATATTTCAGTCCTCCCAAGTCTTTCATCTCAAATTCAGTAGACAAATATTCTTGTAGTTTTTTCATTTCATCAGTATCATCACCCGTTATAATCATGTCGTCCACATAAATAATAAGTAATGTAACTTTACCACTTTTGCGTTTGATGAATAAGGTGTGGTCAGAGTTACCTTGGTGATAGCCGATTCGTTTCATAGCATCTGTGAACCTCCCGAACCATGCTCTTGGAGATTGTTTTAAACCATACAAGGCTTTCCGTAATCTACACACCTTCCCACTAGTTTGTGGTCCATTAAACCCGGGTGGAAGCTGCATATAGACCTCTTCTTCCAATTCTCCATGGAGAAATGCGTTTTTAACATCAAATTGTTTTAACGGCCAATTGAAATTTGCTGCAAAAGACAATAGGACCCTCACGGTGTTCATTTTTGCAACTGGCGCAAATGTTTCCTGATAATCAATGCCGTATGATTGCGTGTACCCCTTTGCTACTAGTCGTGCCTTGTATCGATCAATTTTCCCGTCTGCTCTATGTTTGAGGGTGAATATCCATTTACAACCAACTGGTTTTTTTGTCCGGAGGTAGTGATACAATACTCCATGTTCCGTTTTTGTGTAATGCATCCATCTCGGCTTCCATTGCTTCTGCCCATTTTGGGTTCTGTAATGCTTCTTCAACCTTTGTCGGTATTTTTATGTTCTCCATTTCATGTACAAATGCTTGGTGTTGTGGTGGCAATTTATCTGTGGAAACATATTTTGTGATGGCATAACTGATTTTGCCATTTGGAGAATACCTGTCAGGTGGTTTCCCTCGGTTCTGTCTAGGAGGCAAAGAATAACATGAAGTAGGCAATAAAGTGCAAGCAGAAGAGTTTTCCGTGTTACTTACCTCATGAATATCCGGTCGATCTTGGACATGGATTTGAGGCGAGGAAGGGGTTATTTCATTATGCACCACTGCTTCTTTATTGCTGAACTCGTTTTCTCCTTTCCCCGTACTGTCTTCCACTTCTTCCCCTTCATTAGATAGTTCAATTCCTTCCCCTGTGGTGATCAAGCCATCTTCTTCCCCTGAGCTGGATGGATGTTCTTCTCCTGCGTCAGGCTGTTCAGATGGCTGGGGAAGGTCAATCCAGTTGTAGGCGTCATTTTCCATCTCCCCCTGAGGACTAGAACTGGATGGATGTTTAAAAAAATATTCTGTTTCAGAGAAGGTAACATCCATGCTGACATATAACCGGTGAGAAGAAGGGTGGTAGCAGCGGTATCCTTTTTGGTGAGGATTGAATCCAAGAAAGATACATCGCACGGCGCACGGATCTAGTTTTGTGCGTTGAGTTTTCTGCAGGTGGACATAAGCTGCACATCCGAATACACGAGGTTCCAATTGTAGTAGGGAGGGTATAGGAGAGTATTGAGTAAGAATTTGTAGGGGAGTTCTGAAGTTAAGGACCTGGGATGGCATCCGATTTATGAGGTAAACAGCATAGGTCACGGCATCAACCCAATAATTTTGAGGGACATGGGCACCAATGAGAAGAGCTCTAGTAGTTTCAAGGATATGTCTATTTTTACGTTCGGCCACACCATTTTGTTGTGGGGTGTGTGGGCACGTAGTCTCATGGAGGATACCTTTGGTGTGAAAGAACCGCAAGAGCTCTGAGTTAAGATATTCTCCACCATTGTCTGATCGAATGGTTTTTAAGCTGGGAGGGAGAATTGAGTGCTCACCATGTGCCAAAATATTGGGAATATTTCGCATACCTTACTCTTGTGTCGCATAGTGTATAACCATGTCATTCTAGTACAATCATCGACGAACGTTACAAACCATCTAATCCCAGATTTAGAAGTAATTGGAGCCGGTCCCCATACGTCTGAGTGAATTAGTTCAAATGGCTTTGTTGTTTTTTTGTTCAAGTTTATGGGATATGAAGTACGATGGCTCTTGGCCAAGATACAAACATTACATTTAAAACTAGAATCGGAATGTCTTCAAAAAGGGATGGAAATAATTTCTTCAAGTAACCAAAGGATGCATGACCCGATCGATGATGCCATAACCAAATTTTCTTCGTTTGTCACCATTGCGACTTTGAATATGGTGAACATGACCCGAAGCCACATCATCTATATAGTATAACCCCTTCCTTTTAGTACCATGTCCAATGATCGCTTGAGTCCGGGATATCTCGAAGTAAGCAAAACGTAGAAAACATTAGTACCACGCAATCCAATTCTTACGTAATTTGACTAACCGATAATAAATTATTTGAAAGTGCGGGGAACAAGGAGGCATTTATGCAGATGACAAATTTGGAGTTAGAACAATTGTTCCTTCTCCCAGTGATTTGGAGTAGCTTCCCCGTTTCTTTGTTATGACTTTTTTCCTTAGAAGGAGAAGTCATGTTTTCAAACAATGATTCATTGTAAGTCATGTGGTCGGTGGCACCCGAGTCAATGATCCAGCTTGTATCATGAACTGTGGATGCCGAAAGACCTACTCCAGCGTTACCTGTGGCTGAAGATGGGTTTGCTCTTTGGTCTAATTGGCACGGTTCACTCTTTTCTTGGCTGGTTGTCAAGGCAGCAAAACTGGAGGGGCTTTCCGTTTGTTTTGTTTGAACCGGGCGTTTCATGCTCTTTGTCTTGCTTTGCTTTCGTTTTTCTAGGAACCAGTCAGGGTACCCATGAATCTCAAAGCAAGTGTCTTTGGTATGGCGATTTCCATTGCAATGGCTGCAGCGCAGCTTGTCTTTCTCTGCCTCCTCGATAGCTCTAAAATTACGGGGCTTAAATGGAGTTTTGGAGATCATTGCCATTGATGAGCTTTCACCCGTGGTCTTTGTTCCCATCATGGTGACTTGCCTTTGAGCTTCTCGTCGTATTGTATTGAAGCATTCTTCAATACTTGGAACAGATTTTGTTCGAAGGAGGTCACTACGTATTGGGTCAAATACATCATCCGATCCCCGCGTGAAAAATCATAAATTCGATCTTTCTGAATTTCTTCTTGTCTTGTTCGAAGGTCTGCAGCACATGTCATTTTAATTGGGCGTCGCTTATCAATTTCTTGCCACACACTGTTAAGTTCTGCGTAATAAAGATTGACTGGACGTCCTCCCTGTTTTGTTCTTGTGGCCTTGCATCGTAGCTCATAAAATTGTGATTCGTCGGCCCCCATCATAGAAGGTTTGGGTGACACTGTCCCAAATTTCTTTGGCTGATGATAGGTCTATAAACAAACCAATAAGGTGGGGCTCCATTGTTTTTAACAGCCATCCACGCACCACTGCGTCTTCTGTGCACCATTTTGAGTACCCCGGGTTGCCTTCTTCCACTCTTGAATCTTTTCCAGTCAGGTAACCGAGTTTGTTGAGCCCAAAGACGTGAAGCTCAATCATCCGTGACCAGATTTTGAAGTTTGATTCGTTCAGTTTGAATCCAAAAGGTAAGGTGTTTAGGTTGGTGTTTAGGGTCGAAGTTTCAACAGCCATTGGTGTTTGGTTGGTTGGGATGATGGAGGTATTTGTCTCATCCATGATTGATCTTTTGTTTCAAGACCAATTTCCCGTGAAGTGTTTAGGGTTTGTGAGATGAAATTGAAATTGAAGCAGGATTGACTTACTTCAAGAACGGAAGAAAGGAACTGAGAAACTGAGAAATTGATGCGATGAATATGTATGAAAGAAAGGAGCCCGGGCTATGTCTCTGGTCTCGCTCTTCTTTTTTCTGAACGAGCCCACAAGGAAAACTATGGCTGCCACAACGAAGTGCAAGAAGATCAGAATAGCAAGAACAAGGAGAAGAGAGCGCCGGTAGCAGCTTTCAGATGCCACTTCCAAATTACACCGAGGAGAAGAGAGGCTTTCTTCAAGAACAGGGAGGAGAGAGGCTGGGCAATCTTGGTTCGGTTTCAAGGCTTTCTTCAAGAACAGAGTATTTGATTCAAGAAAGTTGTCTCGAACTGACTTTTATTGGTTTGCGGGATTTTTAATCTGGGAGGGGTGACAGATGGTTGATCTCGGGCAGATGATTGTGGCAATCTTTTGGAAGTTCTTGGGTTTTTGATGATTGATGATTGTATTGGTATGTGTTTGATGGATTTTGTTTGGCTTAACAGCAGGGGTTTTGATGCTCAATTCCCAGTTCTGGGTTTTTGGCAATTCGGGTAGGGTGTTTGATATCAGCAGATGATGTTTTTGATGGAATTTTATTGGTTTAATTTTGGTTTTGTGTGTTTTTGCTCTGATACCATGCTAAATATTGCAGAATAGGAGTTTAGTTTCTCCCTTGTATATTTCTCTCTTTGGAGGAGTTATTTATATGCAAGCATTACAAAGTATCCTTATTCTACTAAGTATCCTTATTCTACTAGGATACATCAATGTAGTGTTTATCTTATATCTATATGGAGAGTCCTATTACAATTAATCTATTACATCTTTTAACAATGATTGCTGTCCAGGCAAATTGGCTTTGTTGAGGCGTCTCCACAAAAACTTTTTCAGACTCACAAATGCTCCCACGCTTTGCATACATATCGAGGAGAGCACTAGAAACAATTGGGTCAGTGTTGAGTCCAAGTTTTATTATCTGAGAGTGGCACCTTTGACCGTATTTTAGAGATACATCCTCGGCAGCACCAATTGCATTCAAGACGCTACCAAATGAGTATTGGTTTGGCTTGGATTCTACAAGTCCTGAGAAGAATGCCTGGATAGCTTCTTGACACAACCCATTGTGTACAAACCCAGAAATTAAAGCATTCCATGCAATGATATCCTGGTACTTCAGCTCTTGAAACACCTTAACTGAGTCTTGCATGGACTTTAACTTAGCATACATGGTGATGATGCTATTACAAACATTTGATTTTGATGAGAAGCCGGTCTTTGTACAAAATGCATGAACCATCTTTCCTTGCACAAGAAGCTCCCCGATTGTTATAGCATGGATTAAGCCAACAAATGTAACATCATTGGGATAAACCCCATCTAATTGTTAAGGAACCATCTCACCTAAAAGCTTAAGCTTGTAGGTGAGGCCCCAGAATATGATTTATATTATTCTCTAACACACCCCCTCAAGTGAAAGCCCTTTGGGCTTGAAACTGTACACATGCACTCCACTCTACCTTGTGCTTGATTTTTATCAAATAGAATGGGGGTGGTGAGATTCGAACTCGTGACTGCTGGGTCAACAAGGCTCTGATACCATGTTAAGGAACCATCTCACCTAAAAGCTTAAGCTTTTAGGTGAGGCCCCAGAATATGATTTATATTATTCTCTAACACTAATCTCATCTCATTAAACAAAGACACAGCTTCTGCTTCATCAATAGATATCATTGTAGTCCATGAAACTACATTGCGTTCGTTCATATTTTGGAAGACTAATCTAGCATCTTCAATAACTTGGCATTTAAAATATGTTGAGATCAAAACATTAGCCACGGCAACATGCTTCTCATGTCTTGTTTTTATACTCAAACCATGAATCTGTCTAGCAAGCTCCAAGTTCCTTTCATATCCACAAGCTGAAACTGCACTAGTAAATGAGATGCGATCAAGCTCCATTCCTCCCCGAAACATTTGAAGGAACATTGAAATCGCTTCAAGGCCATAAATACCTTCCTGGCTATACCAGGCAATATTCAAAGTGTGTGTGTATATATTTTGATCAGGTGCTATTTTGATTAATTTGCCTCGCTGAAAAATGGCAAGATAGTGTTATTTTGATCAAATAAAACTTTGAAGGAGTTCTGAATAGTGCCTTGTTGAGCTGGCAAAATTCTAGCCCTTGAAATATAGCTGCCCATTCATTTGATTTTCCAGGTGTTGAGTGCAACTTGTATACCGTCTTTATAGACAGTATGGATGGATGTGTATAGGAATTGCTATAATATAATGCGATTCTTTTAGGATTTGATGTTGATTGCGGTTTATTAGGGTAATTTTCCTGTGGTTTCCTCGCAGCTTCGGAGATAAGATAGTAAGAGTATGTTTGTCTACGATGTTTTTTTTTTTTTCTTTTTTCCCTGTATGTCAAACTATGGTTCAAATGAAAAGATGACGTGTATACCGTCTTTATAGACAGTATGAGTGCTTTTCATTTGAAACACAATAAATAAATAAATGGGCTCTAACTATTGGATGCGTTTCGAGAGAGGAAAATCATTCCCTATTCTATTTACATGAAGTAGTTATAAATCATTTAATTATAAGCTTGAATTACAAGTTAAAAGGGACTAGACCGGATGCTCCTAACTTTTTTATAAAAAATATTTAATCAAGTTTTTTTAACACATCATTTCTTGTACACAAAATATTGTTATAAAATTAGATTTAGAGTTAGACTCCAAAAAAGCTTGAATTACAAGTTAAAAGGACTAGACCAGATGCTCCTAACTTTTTTTTTATAAAAAATAAAGATGAAAGTAATGTTCTTTTGACTTTTGAAAAAAAAAACAAATAAATTGATAACTAGACTACAATTGGATGGGACACACCTACATGAAATCAATGTCACTTGTCTCTTCACTAGAGAAAAGGCAACTGATTAGTAAGGGGGGCTTGTCGTTCAGGATCTACCACTGAAATGGAGGTTTATTAAAAGAAATTTTTTATTTTTAAATTAATTTTTTAAATAATTTAACATCATTTTTATATATTAATATTTAAAATAATTTTTAAAAATAATTTGAACCACACACTTATAACCAGTGACATGGTCCTCCCCTAATGTGGACATCTCTGTTTGTCTGATACAGAAAATAATAATTCCACTTCCTGTCTGCTAGCTGAAAGAAAAAGTCGGTAAGCAGTTCATGTTGCTATTCACAAATATGATTTTCTGGTAGTCCTTAGTGTTTGTTTGAGAGTGTGGTTGAAATTGTTTTTAAAAATATTTTTTATTCATAAATGCATCAAAATAATAATTTTTATTTCTTAAAAATTATTTTTAATATCAAGACATGAAAATGATATAAAAAACTAAAAAAATATAATTTTAAATAAAAAATAAAAAAAATCTAATATTTTCAAAAACATTTTTAAAATACAATATCAAACGGATTACCTATTACGTAAAACAGCTCGTCCTTTGAACTGTTCACCGTGACTCATTGTCACTGTGGACTGGCAATTTGTCACGGTGAATCGCGGGTGTATGTCCTCTTTTTTTTTTGGCTTTTTTAACAGTGTATTAACGAAAAAGCCCCCCGAAAACGACAAAAAACGACGCCGGTTTCAAGGGCTGGACGGTCATTGACCACACCGGCCCTGGCCCGGTCCCGGTTCGTCCGATCGGGTTTTTTGTTTTTTAATATTTCATTAAACAGTGGATTAACGATTTTGTCCCTTAAAACGGACAAAAACCACGCCTGCGGGGGAGGGGCCTCACGGTAATTAGCCAATCTTTTTTTATTATTTCCCACTGACATCTGCTGGCGTGTCTTCGGACGCGCCGTTCGCTAGGGCCAGCTAACGCGTTCTTTGGACGGCGCGTGCGGCGTCGGAAAATGACCAACCGGCGTCTAGAATGATTTTCAGGCATGTTCTCTTTCACATGGGGTGGCGCGTGTATCACTATGATGTCCGGGGACGTGTCAATGGGCGTTTGAATTCCCCCCCCACCCAATTTCTCTCTCCTGCCTGCGCCAGATGACGTCAGCTACGCTGTTTTTTTTTTCAAAGTTCAGTTCAGTCCCTGAACATTGTAATTTGGTTATCTTGCCCTTAATGCTATTATATAGGTTTTGATTTGATTCAATTGCGTCCTTCAATTGCAATTGATTATATATTGGACTTTCAATTCGGTCCTCATGCTTTTAATTTTTCAGATTGGGTTGGAATTTTTAATATTTTTGGTATCAAAGTTTTGATGGATTTCAATTTGATCCTTCCATGCAAATTTATTATAAATCCTTAATATTTTCGGTCCCAAAGTTTCATTTCTTTCAATTTTATCCTTCAATGCAATTTAATTATGGATTTTAGTTTCATTTTGGTCCCATATCTTTTAATTTCAGGTTATGTTTTCAATTATTTAATTTGAATGTTTGGATTTGCTTCAATTTTGTTCTTAAAATTACATGTATTATTTAAAGTATGTCAAATTCATTATATATTTGTATATTTATGTCAAATTAAAGTATGTTAAACTAATTATATGTTTTAATATTTATTGAATATTATCGCCTAAGAATGTATATATAGAGAAAAAACTTATCAAGGATTTTCTTAGCAAAAAAAATTAATATCAGTATTTCTTAAATACATTTAATATAATAATACAAGCAATAAATCTTATAAAAAATAAAAAATAAATTGTCTGCGAATTTTAATTTTGTGCTTTGTTTTTTAAAGTTTATTTCTTAAAAAATATTTATAATATTTTGGTCTTTAATATTTCATGTCTAATATTACTGGGCACAAAATACAACTAAAAACAATTGACAAATTTACCTAAATTATCTACAATTAAAAAAATATTCGGCTCACTTCCCGTTTCGATTACACTCGTTTTTTTTTAGACGGCAGATAAATAATGATAGCATGCAAAAAAAATTTAGGTTTATTTCTAAAAAACAAATTACAATATTTTTTATTTATAATGTGTCGATCTAATATTACAAGAGGAAAAAAAGCAACTCATAAAAAAAATTTAACAAATTTACCTGGATTATCTACAATTAAAAAATCTACACCCACTTCCAATTTCGATTACACTATAAAGTATGTTAGAATAATTATATGTTTTAATATTTATTGAATATTATCGCCTAAAAATATATATAGAGAGAGAAAAAAAATGACTTACGATTTCTTGCAAAAAAAATTAATATCGGTATTCTTGAATACAGTTAATATAATAATATGATTAATAAATCTTATAGATATAACTTTGGCTTTGAATTTAAATTTCTATTTTATAATTTTTTTTTTTGTTCTTTTAATAAACGGTGACCTTTTTTTCACATTTTTTTTATGTTTTAATAACCGTCGTGTCCAAGTCTTTTTTTTTCTAAACCGGGTTTCTTTTTTTGTGTTTTTTTAACTAGAGTATCCGTGACAACAAATTTCTAACAAATCATTTTACCTTCTTAGCAAATTTTCTAAAAAAATTTATCAAACAAAATTTTAGCGATAGCAATATTCAATAACTTTTTGGTTGAAAAAAACTATTTTTAACAGATTTTATCAATTACAATTTTACTAATTAAATATTAAAATAATAAAATACAACATTTATAAAATCAATCAATTTTCTACATAGATAAAAAGACCCAGCAGAACGGGCGAATTGGGTCGTTCTTTCTAAATGGAATGTTTTCCTCCCCTAAGCAGCAGGCACTTGTAATGGCTGGTTTCGCCCTGGCAATGTACAAACAATCATCACATTTATTTGTCCCCGCTGTACCTTTCATTTTCCCTTCTTTTTTAAAACAATTAAATATGTGTTTAGACTTTAGAGTGTAGTAAGAGATATTTTACAAAGTGTTTTTTATTTAAAAATATATTAAATAATTTATTTTTAATATCAGCTCATCTTCAAAAACACTAAAAAACTAATTTGAAATAAAAATAAAAACATGACAGAGTCTAGTTGTTTCATTTTTTCGAAAAGCCACAACCAAAAATAATCAACGGGGGTTGTTGACGAACGTGACAATACCTCGCATCCAAAATTTCTATAAAACATCTATATTTAATAAAACTATTTTCTTAAGCAAATAAAATATTGTATTTTAAAAACATTTTTGAAAAACATTATATATATATATATATATATATATATATATATATATTAAATTATTTTCATATGCTGATGTTAAAAATAATTTTTTTAAAAAAAAATATTTTGATATATTTTTAAATGAAAAAAACTTCCAAAAATAATTTCAACCATTTTTCTAAGAAGTCATAAAATAAGACTGGCAAGTGAGATGATACAAAGAGGGGGGAATAAAGAGGAAAAAATTGACAAACCATTTCCCACTACAATTCCAAATGGAGTTGTTGTAGAGAAGAAGAACGCCAGGATTGCTTTTATCTTCATTCCATATTCAGGCAGATCATATAAATACAAATCTTCAAATGGTGATTCGCAAAGTGTAATAATTCCACTCTAGTTGTGATTCGCAAAGTGTTCAGCTTACATTACAAGGTAGAAAAATAATGTATTGTCTGAATTACTGAATAATCATCACATGGTTTATTTTTATTTTTGGATTCGAGAAAATCCTATTTTCTAAAAAGTATATTTTGTGAACTTAGATAAACAAGTAAAATTCATATTATCTTAGACACTTACAAGAGATGCATGCCCAAACTCGAACTCAAGATCTACTGTATAGATATTAAACTCTTTGCTATCATATCACTTCCTGGTACTACTCTAGTTGTGATTCGCAAAGTGTTCAGCTTACATTACAAGGTAGAAAAATAATGTATTGTCTGAATTACTGAATAATCATCAAATGGTTTATTTTTATTTTTGGATTCGAGGAAATCCTATTTTCTGAAAAGTATATTTTGTGAACCTAGATGAGCAAGTAAAATCCCGGCTATCTTAGACATTTACAAGAGATGCGTGTCCTAACTCGAACTCAAGATCTATTGTATGTATCTTAAGCTCTTTGTCATCATATCACGACGATAGATAAATTGGTTTATTTGATATTTACTCATCGTCATCATCTATGTTCTGCTCTCAGATTTGAGCAGGAGGAAACTCTGAGATCAAGAAATGGCTGCAACACCTGCATACCACATAGCAATGTACCCTTGGTTTGCCTTTGGTCACCTCACCCCATTTCTTCACCTTGCGAACAAACTAGCAAAGGCAGGCCACAGAATTTCCTTTCTTCTCCCCACCAAAACTCTGTACAAGTTACAGAAATTCAACCTCCATCCAGACAGCATCACCTTCATTCCAATTACTGTTCCCCATGTGGATGGCCTCCCTCCGGCAGCTGAAACCACCTCCGATGTACCCTTCACTTCTTTCACGCATATCATGACTGCCATGGACCGTACTGAGAGTGATATTGAAGTATTACTTCGCACTCTAAAACCCAGTATCGTCTTCTTTGATTTCACCTACTGGATGCCAAGGCTGGCTCGTGGCTTAGGTATTAAGTCCATTTACTACTGCGTTGTTAGCTCGGTAACCATCGGATATATCATGTCTCCGGCGAGACGACTAAGTGGTAACAAGTTAACTAAAGCTAGCCTTATGCAGCCACCACCAGGCTTTCCGGATTTTCCGATCAAGCTCAAAGCTCACGAGGCAGAAGTCTACATTGGAAGGAGAATTATGAAGTTTGGTAGTGATGTCATGTTCTGCGATCGCATATACATGGGGATGAGCCAATGTGATGCAATTGGATTCAGGACATGCCGAGAAATTGAAGGACCTTTTGCTGACTATGTCGGAAACCAGTTTGACAAGCCGGTCTTATTTTCAGGACCGGTTATCCCGGAGCCAGACACCTCAGCTTTGGAAGAGAAGTGGTACAAGTGGCTCGGAGAATTCAAGGCTAGTTCTGTGATATACTGTGCATTTGGAAGTGAGTGCACTTTGGAGAAGGATCAGTTTGAAGAGTTGCTCTTAGGTTTGGAGCTCACTGGTATTCCATTCATGGCAGCACTTAAACCACCTGCGGGTTATGAGTCGATTGAACTTGCATTGCCTCAGGGTTTTCAAGAGAGGATCTGTGGAAGAGGTATAGTCCATGGAGGATGGGTTCAACAGCAGTTGATTCTGGAGCACCCATCAGTTGGATGTTTCATTACACATTGTGGATCCGGTTCCTTATCCGAGGCATTGATAAATGAATGTCAGCTGGTTCTGCTACCACATGTAGGTGACCATGTATTCCAGGCAAGAATGATGAGCATGCATTTGAAGGTGGGAGTGGAGGTGGAGAAAGGAGAAGAAGACGGGTTATTCACCAAGGAAACAGTCTACAAGGCTGTGAGAACGTTAATGGAGGAAGAAGGTGAGTTTAGCAGAGAAGTCAAAACCAACCGTGCAAAACTGAGAGAGTTCTTGAGCAGCAAAACCCTAGAGTCCTCTTACATTGACAGTTTCAATGAACAAATTCAAGCTCTTCTTGGATAGCTTCTCTTTTGATGTCTGTATCAACTTTTAATGAGTGCCTAAAGCTCATCCATATTTTCCTGGTTTAAGTAATGAAATAAAAAAGGGTGTGATCGTTTAATCTTGTTGTAAGAAAATCTTTAGTTATTGTTTTAGTGAATACAAACAGTTACTGTTTGAATCAATTTCTGCAGATGATAAAGAACAAGAACAGTTTGAAGAACATGAAGACAATAGATTTCGGATATCAGGGGCAGAATCAAGGTCGGATTACTGCCATCTCTTTTCTTTTATTTATAGAAAAAAGCTTGTAACATTACACAAGAGTTCTAGCTGATTACAACTTCTTCTTATGTTCTTATTCTAGCTAGAATTGAAATTGCATTTAAACTTAAAGACTTGATGAAACATTGATCTTATTTAGAAAAAGAAAGAACACGCTAGTTCAATATTTAGCAGTCTTGGAATCCATGATTTTCAACAAATCTTTCCAACCTGTGGACACTTGGACAATGTTCAATCATTTATTGGTTGCAGAAAGTGGAAGATGGTCACTGGAATCAGTAACCTGCTCCACGACAATCTAGTATTCGACAAACAATCATTACTTTAGTATAACATGCAAGAAATCTCCCAAAAAGTTATAGGACCACACAACAAAGTTGAAAAATACTAGACATCCGAAACATTACTCAAGAACTGGGGGAGGTTTTCCTGCACTCTGTCTTCACCTCAGAAGCAAAATGATGCACATCCTATTGACTTCACTTATGGTTTGTTAGCATCACTTTTTTTTTTGGTTTAGAAGAAACTCTATCTCCGGAAAACATATTTTTGTGGATCCAGGTGAACGAGTAAACTCTCCGCTGTCCTAGACTCTTACAAAAGATACACACCCTGACTCGAACTCAAAATCTGCAGTGCAGATCTCAAACCTTTACAAATACCTATTCGATAGCATCACATTATATAGACTTTACAGTAGCAGGGAACACAAATACTAAAATGGGTACCATATACTGTACACTTGAAGAGAAATTCCTCCTCGTATCAACCTTTGTTGTTTCTCGAAATATATAGATGAAAAAAAAACTATAAATTTAAAATTCTTTAGGAGTCACAAAACTCTCGATAGACAAATTGAAGATTGTTTATGTCACGATCTGATTTTCGTATATATGACCGGCACGTGGACAAGGTCATCCTTCAAAATACATTCACTATCCTTGAAAGCAAAAAAATCAGATAATTGGTCTTCAGTGGTTTCTTTGTGATTTCATACTTCTTAGTATAATGAATATACTAGAATAACCTTAGTTTTTAAATGTATTTATTAAGCTTTTTTGGGGTATTTTTTTGTTGTTGTTATTTTCAACTGAGTTTTTTGCTTTAAAACAAGATTGTGTTAGAGAATAATATAAATCATATTATGGGATCTCACCTATAAAGCTTAAGTTTTTAGGTGAGATGGTTTCTTAATATGGTATCAGAGCCTTATTGACCCAGCGGTCACGAGTTCGAATCTCACAATCCCCATTCTATTTAATAAAAACTAAGCACAAGGTGATGTGAGACTGTGCAAGTTTTAAGCCTAAATGACTTTCACTTGAGGGGGGGTGTTAGAGAATAATATAAATCATATTATGGAGCCTCACCTATAAGCTTAAGCTTTTAGGTGAGATGGTTTCTTAACAGATTGGTTAAGGGAAAAAATAGTATCTCACAATAAATATTTTTTTAAAAAAAAGCTTGTTAGACGTGTGCATTGCATATGACAGCTACAATTGTTTTTCGTCTGTCATTTGATTCCTCGTAGCATCCATTTCCTTGTCAAGTGGCTTGTGCTGGGTTTTGGTGGACAAATTGTCACCAAAACCTTTTTTTTCTCTTGTTTTTCTTGACAATTGTTTTTAATTTTATCTTATAATAATAAAATATTATTTTGATTTTGTTTAGATTTGATCCTCATTTTCTTAGTAGTTTCTTCTTTAATTCTTTTAAGAAATTGATTTTGCATATAAATTTATCCCTTTAATACGAAATGCTTCATATAGTAAATTATTCGTCATTGCATAAGTATTTGCTATTAAGTCAGATTATTGTTTAAGTGATGTAATTATGATAACTTCATTAAATGAACTAAAAGTATATTACCTGAAGGAATAGATCAAAATAGATTTTTTATATTGTAAAATCTATAAAGAAACCTTTTGATAGAAGATACCAAAATTAATAATGCTTGCATGTTGTTCTATAATATATATGTTAGTTTTATGGAGTAGATAACATGTCTGCACGCTTGCTTAGTGTGATCCAAAATTACTAAAACTGTCAAAATGTTATTATGTTAAGTGTGTCAGTGTGAAGTGAATATGTAATGAATAAAATTAATATATGACATTGTGTTTTAAAAATAAAATAAATTTTTTGGTATTTTTAAATCATTTTCATGTGTTGGTATCGAAAATAATTTTTAAAAATACTTTAATTTGTGGCCATTGATTTCCTTTCATATTGATCCAAGATGATATTCGTCCAGTATTGTTCCCAGAATCACATGATGTATACTTCTCATCTTGCTGCTAAAGATTTTGATAATAGTTCGGTTAATAATATATTTTAAAAAACAATTCAAAGGAAAAAATAGTAATAAAAATAACGAGTATTAAGTATGATACGAAAAAAATAAAAATAAAAGAATTAAATTGAAAAAAAAAATAAAAAAAAAATTATCTCAAATAAAAAAAGAAATCAAATATGACATGTAAAAAATTACACTAGAATAAAATTGAAAATAAATTTCAATTTGATAAATTATTCATATAAAATAAATAAAAAAACAAGGATCAAATCTGGAAAAAATAATTAAAACATTGCCTTAAAAATTTAAAAGACGTATGTGAAAATAAAGAAGAATAATAAAACAAAGAAAAAAAAGAAAAGAAAAGGTCCCTGTTTGGTACTGGATTAATTTTTGTTTTAAACAAAAAAAAAATGTTAAGAGTATAAAGATTTTTTTAGTAATATCATTAAATTTAATCAAGTAGCTCAATCTTAAAATAATTTAATAGATTTAAAAATAATTTGGATGACATGATATGAATTTTCTTTTTTCGTTTCCTTAATTCCATACTTAATTATAATTTTTGTATTTTTTTTCTTATTATATTAATCTCACAATATTTTTTATTTAATTTCATCATTAATTTTTGTAGAGACATAATTTTTTTTTTTGGTAATAATCGGGGCAATACGCCCTTCTAAATTAAACGAGAAACAGTAGACTCAATCAAGTCATAATACAATAAAATATAAAACCCTGCCGGCAAGACAATTATAATATCCGCCCCCTTATACTCTAAATATAGTTATTTAATTTGAATTAAATAGAGATAAAAGGACAAGTCATGCTTCATGAGAGAACATGTATGGCGAAGTTTACAGTGTAGTACAAAATAACTTAGATGGGCATAACTAGTAATTAATGTTATGCACTAAAAACTTGAATTTAATGATTCAGATTCAATGAACCATACCCCCCCTCTCTCTCTCAGCTTACCTCAAGTACTGTATTAAATCGTGTCCGCTTAACATAGCTTAATATTATAAGTTTGTAAAACAGTGAGAGACTTGACCATGCCGCAGCCACCTTTAAACAACTCTCTCGACGACTTTAATTATTTTGCATTGGTTTGCGTATTGACCGATCCAATTCGTAGCTAGCCACATTATATCTTTTATGCATAATTAAAAAAGTTCAATCTCTCTCTCGATGTTCATCAGTAGAATATCAAGACACCCCTTTGGTGTGTATGCCGCCCTTCTTCTGCTTCAGATCCTTTCCACCCACCATCGTTGCAGTGCTAGACAGATCACCAATGACTGCGCTCCTTCTTCTTGTGGCAATTTCCTTAATATTAGCCCCCCTTTCCGACTAAATACCGCCCCCGGCAGCTGTGGCGACGGATTTGTTGAGCTTGCCTGTGAAGACAACGTGCGCCTAACATATCACTTGAACATGGAGAAATATTATTATGTTGAGGCAATCAATTACAGCGACTCCACAATTCGACTTGTGGATGCTGCTGTTCAGAAGGATGATTGCTTCTCCATCCCTCATCATTCTCTTACAGAAAGAGAGCTCACCTCTCTGTATTTCTATTATAATAATTATCGTTATGATTTTTTATATAAATATTGGGAAGAGAGATCTGTGTTAGCTTTTATATGTTGCGAAAATCAAATACCGAATCCTCTTCCAGATTATATTATGGATACTTCTTCGTGCAAAAATGGAAGTGGCACTGCACATAATTCTTCTCCCAGCTGTGTCAACATGGAAGGCCATTCGTATGTCATGGTTGTTGGGTACTTCGATGGTGTACCTAAGTTGAAGGGTGTACCTAAGTTGAAGGATGTACCTGACCTGTGCCGTGTAAATTTAATGTATATTGTTCCAAGAAATGTGAGAAATATGTCGTATACAGATGTCCATCATATTTTGGCAGATGGGTTCGAGCTTCATTGGCTCAATTATTCTTACACAGAGCCTACAGAACCTACAGAACCATACCGTGCGTCCCTCTCTCTCTCTCTCTCTCTCAGCTTTCCGCACAACACAGCTTAATATTATAAGTTTGTAAAATATCAACACTGTTGACCCTTCTCTTCTCTCTTTGTGCAGTCTTAAGTTCGTTTTTAGATTTGTTTTTTGAAGGTGAGGAGGAATATTAGGGTCTTATACATTTACTTTACGCATTTTCTTCGCTATTATATGAACTTTTTTTAATTGATCATCAAGATTTTGCACGCTGATTCATATTTCATTTTGGTGATTCCAGGTGTCGACTGGATAGCTTGTAGAACTTGGGCGGGTGAGTTAATTTATTTTGTGTAATTATAGCATTTTACAGAAAGAGTAGTAATATTTTTCTAATAAATAAATAAAAGACCCTAAAAAGTTTCAATCGCATATGCTTTTATTTTGAATGAATAGCAAATCATTCTTCTTCTTCTTCTTTTGTCATTGTGTTTTTATTTGGCAGCTGCTGGTTGTAATACCCGGTACACCACCCCTCCAGTTTTACTAAGCTTTCTCGCCCTTATCGGTGAGTATTTTACTTTGCTTTTATCAGCTTGCAGTGAAATAATAAATATATCAACGAACAAAAATTTCAGCTTAAGAAATAATTATTGTTCATGACCTGTTTTCATTGTGGTTGTATCCAATAGATCTAGAATTAGCATAAATTTAGATATTTCTTAGGAGCCCCCCAACTATTTCAAGTTTTGACTTTATGTTAAATTTGTATCATTTTTGCATCAATTAATGGATCTAATATTCTTTCTACTTTTGTTCTCAATTATGAACAATACTGATTTAAAGCATTACAAAGTTCTTATCATTCTCTTTATTGTTCGTTTCATAAACTTGCATGGATATTGTTTTCTTTTCAATTTCATGAGGTATTTATTAGAGTGTTGAGAGCCATGATGAACATTTTTTGAAATTGAAGACTTAGAATGCACAAATTAATCACATATATGTACTCGCACATAAAATCAATGAAATATTTGTAAATTATTTTAATTTTTGATACTAGGAATTTGACATTTGAAGAAAAAAAAAACTTTCATGGATGCCTGGTTAAACTTAAAAAAGAATGAAGCACCACGATGAAAGTCACATGAAATTTTTGGAATGTTTTCTGTATTGACTTTTTTTTTTGTAATGTCTCTATACAGTGATGTATCATGTGCTATTATTCCCATGTGGGCTACCATGTCTTCTGACTTTACTCATCTATAAATGGCGAAGAAGACATTTATCCATGTACGACAATATTGAAAAATTCTTGCAAAGTCACGATAATGATCTTATGCCGATAAGGTACACTTACTCGGAGATTAAGAAGATAACCAACGGATTTAAAGACAAGTTGGGTGAAGGAGGCTTTGGCTCAGTGTACAAGGGAAAGCTTCGTAGTGGTCGTTTCGCAGCAGTTAAATTATTGGGCAATTCGAAAGCCAATGGGCAAGATTTTATCAACGAAGTTGCCACTATTGGAAGAATTCACCATGTCAATGTCGTGCAGCTTCTAGGCTTCAGCGTTGAGGGATCGAAGCGTTCTCTTATATACGAGTTCATGCCTAATGGGTCTCTTGAAAGGTACATTTTTTCTAGGCAAGGTAGCGTCCCACTAAGCAACGAGAAACTTTATGAGATTTCTCTTGGGGTGGCTCGAGGAATTGAATATCTACATCAAGGTTGTGATATGCAAATTTTACATTTTGATATCAAGCCCCACAACATTCTACTTGACGAGAAATTTATTCCGAAAGTCTCAGATTTTGGACTTGCCAAATTATACCCAACAAATAATAACACCGTCCCCCTCATTGCTGCTAGAGGGACAATTGGATACATGGCTCCTGAACTATTTTATAAGAATATTGGAGGTGTTTCTTACAAAGCTGATGTTTATAGTTACGGGATGTTATTGATGGAAATGGTAGGAAGAAGAAAGAACTTGAATGCAATGGCAAATCATTCAAGCCAACTTTACTTCCCTTCATGGGCGTATGACCAAGTCAATGAAGGAAAGGACATAGAAGATGCCACGGAACATGAAAAGAAGACAACAACAAAGATGATTATTGTAGCTTTGTGGTGCATACAATTGAAGCCTGTTGATCGTCCCTCAATGCATAAAGTTGTAGAGATGCTTGAATCAGATGTTAAGTCCCTGCAAATGCCTCCTAAGCCTTTTCTTACCCCATATCAGGTGCAAGAAGATGATTATAGAGCTAATAATGCAAAGCTATCAGATCCACCAAATGACATGGACTCTTCATATCAGTTTGGTCGTTAATGAGTATGAATATAGATGCTAGTTTTTTTATATGGTATTACAAAAATAGTAATCACGGCTTATAGAAGTGGATCATTTTTCACTTTTAATTACATCAATAAAGCTTGATAATTTTACATATGGCACAACCTCATCATTTTTCCTGTTATCGACTTGAAATGACTTTTTTCCACCAAAAAGACTTCACAAAGTAGAGATAAGAGGAGTGGTTTGATTAATAAAAGTGCTTACAATACTTTTATATATTTTGATGAGTTTTTTCAATAAGCCCATTTATCATATTAAAGATGAGAAATTATAATTAAGTATTGCAAATTTAATATGTTTGATCATGGGATATGTTTTATACTATATAAAATGTGTAGTGAAGGATATTGATTGGAAAGTGAAAACAAACAATATTAAGTTTGTAAGTATAACAAAATTTGGAAGTGAGTGCACTTTGGAGAAGGATCAGTTTGAAGAGTTGCTCTTAGGTTTGGAGCTCACTGGTATGCCATTCATGGCAGCACTTAAACCACCTGCGGGTTATGAGTCGATTGAACTTGCATTGCCTCAGGGTTTTCAAGAGAGGATCTGTGGAAGAGGTATAGTCCATGGAGGATGGGTTCAACAGCAGTTGATTCTGGAACATCCATCAGTTGGATGTTTCATTACACATTGTGGATCCGGTTCCTTATCCGAGGCATTGATAAATAAATGTCGACTGGTTCACGCTACCACATGTAGGTGACCATGTATTCCGAGCAAGAATGATGAGCATGCATTTGAAGGTGGGAGTGGAGGTGGAGAAAGGAGAAGAAGACGGGTTATTCACCAAGGAAACAGTCTACAATGCTGTGAGAACGTTAATGGAGGAAGAAAGTGAGTTTAGCAGAGAAGTCAAAACCAACCGTGCAAAACTGAGAGAGTTCTTGAGCAGCAAAACCCTAGAGTCCTCTTACATTGACAGTTTCAATGAACAAATTCAAGCTCTTCTTGGATAGCTTCTCTTTTGATGTCTGTATCAACTTTTAATGAGTGCCTAAAGCTCATCCATGTTTTCCTGGTTTAAGTAATGAAATAAAAAGGGTGTGATAGTTTAATCTTGTTGTAAAATATCTATAGTTACTGTTTTATTGAATACAAACAATTACTGTTTGAATCAATTTCTGCAGATGATAAAGAACAAGAACAGTTTGAAGAACATGAAGACAATAGATTTCGGATATCAGGGGCAGAATTAAGGTCGGGTTACTACCATCTCTTTTCTTTTATTTATAGAAAAAAGCTTGTAACATTACACAAGAGTTCTAGTTGATTACAACTTCTTCTTATGTTCTTATTCTAGCTAGAATTCAGTGTGGGTGGAATAAAATAGAGGGAGGGACAGTCGTTTACACCTCACTCTTTTGATCACGGTTGGTCTTCAGCGATTATCGCGAATCAACGACATAGAGTGAAAAGAGAGGGGGCGGGGGAGTTAAGCGGGGCGGGAAAAAGGCACAAATATCTCATCTATCATCCCGAGGCCTTGGTTGAGGTAGTTTCAGTGAATTCTAGAGCGAAATATCTCATGGTTTGCGGAGAAGGCACAAGTAGATTTTAGTGCCGGTGCAATGAAATCTAGAACTAGATAATCGATTGTACCTCGTTCTTTGATCACAGTTTATCTTCAACGATACATTTATGTCTTATCAACTACATGGGACAGAGGAGGGGAGTCAGGCGGGGTTGATAAAAAGAGAAAGGGGACAAAAAAATTATTTTTTATTAATCATGTGCTTCTAAACATTTTATTTTTGTTATTCCATGCTCTGACATATCAAGCCCAGAAGCACTTTCTGTGGAATTCACCTCCAGTCAGTTTTGATGTATTTCATACAGTACTTATTGAGGTGTTACAAGATCTCCATCGCAGATGAGACTGTGTTTCTGAGACACACTCTCATCCTCTCTCAAAAATTTCATTTCAAATCCCAGGCATTCTGCCATCCAGCATATTGCCTCAGATTGTGGATGGGACTTGTCCCCTGATGAAAATCCATGTAAAGACAAGGAACTGTCAATGCCACCAACATCTACCCAGCTAAATCCTATTTCTTTCTTCACTCCCTTCACTCTCATCCCTTTTCTTAATTTTGCCACCATTTCCCATTTTCCAATCTCAGCATACAAGTTGGACATCAACACATAGGAGCCTGACTCTGATGGCTCCATCTCCATCAAAGCATCAGCTACCCTCTCTCCCATGTCCACATTCCTGTGTACCCTACACGCTCCTAGCAAGCTTTGCAACACAGAAATTCCAGGACCCCCTGGAATGTGACTCATCAATCGCTCTGCTTCCTCTAGTCGCCCTGCACGACCCAGCATATCCACCATACAAGAATAATGCTCTGCTGATGGTTCTATCTGATAGTCTTTAACCATTGAGCTGAAGAGGTGACAGCCCGTATCAACCATTCCCTTTCTTCCACAGGCTGTTAATATAGAAAGAAAAGTGATTGAGTCAGGTCTCAACTCAAGCCTCCTCATCTCCTCAAACCAATTCATGACTGATTCATAGTCCCCATGCCTTGCATAGGCAGAGATGATTGCTGTCCAGGCAAATTGGCTTTGTTGAGGCGTCTCCACAAAAACCTTTTCAGACTCACAAATGCTCCCACGCTTTGCATACATATCGAGGAGAGCACTGGAAACAATTGGGTCAGTGTTGAGTCCAAGTTTTAATATCTGAGAGTGGCACCTTTGGCCGTATTTTAGAGATACATCCTCGGCAGCACCAATTGCATTCAAGACGCTACCAAATGAGTACTGGTTTGGCTTGGATTCTACAAGTCCTGAGAAGAATGCCCTGGATAGCTTCTTGACACAACCCATTGTGTACAAACCCAGAAATTAAAGCATTCCATGCAATGATATCCTGGTGCTTCAGCTCTTGAAACACCTTAACTGAGTCTTGCATGGACTTTAACTTAGCATACATGGTGATGAAGCTATTACAAACATTTGATTTTGATGAGAAGCCGGTCTTTGTACAAAATGCATGAACCAGCTTTCCTTGCACAAGAAGCTCCCCAATTGTTATAGCATGGATTAAGCCAACAAATGTAACATCATTGGGACAAACCCCATCTAATCTCATCTCATTAAACAAAGACACAGCTTCTGCTTCATCAATAGATATCATTGTAGTCCATGAAACTACATTGCGTTCGTTCATATTTTGGAAGACTAATCTGGCATCTTCAATAACTTGGCATTTAAAATATGTTGAGATCAGAACATTAGCCACGGCAACATGCTTCTCATGTCTTGTTTTTATACTCAAACCATGAATCTGTCTAGCAAGCTCCAAGTTCCTTTCATATCCACAAGCTGAAACTGCACTAGTAAATGAGATGCGATCAAGCTCCATTCCTCCCCGAAACATTTGAAGGAACATTGAAATCGCTTCAAGGCCATAAATACCTTCCTGGCTATACCCTGAAATCATTGCATTCCAAGAAACCAGATCCCTAGTTTTCATTTCCTCGAACACTCTTCTAGCCTCAACTAAATGTCCCCATCTCGAATACATACTTATGAGAGCATTCCCAACGAAAACTTCACAATCGAACCCAAACTTTACAATACAAGAATGCAACTGCAGCCCAAAGAGAAAGTAGGCTTCCACAAGCCTCCAGCAAAAAGAAAGGACTGTAGTATAAGTAACAGCATCGAAAACAACCCCACTTGAATTCATCTTACAAGCAAAAAAAAATGCATCTTCACTTGCTTGGCAGCCCGAAAGCATCGTGTTCCAAGAAACAATGTCAGGATGAGTCAAATCCTCAAAGATACATAAAGGCTTTACAAAACTGTCCAGATTTGCAGTACATATTTATTAGTGAATTAGAGACTATAGTGAAGTTAACGAACTCATGTATAATGGAAAACCCGTGGATTTGGGATCCGAGTAGTGGGTATCCACGGCAAGCTTTGAGAGCGTTGGCGACCGTAAATTCATCGATATTGTCGATAAAACCCGACCGAAAGGTGATCCTTGATGATTTGAAATGAGAGATTTCGGTGAGAAGTTTTGTCAATCAGGTTGCGTGCATTGCTGCTTTCGCCAGTGTTACGAGTGTTAAAATCTTCGTTTTAAGCAAGGTTTCGCTCTTATTCCAGGGAAGGGCTTTTGGAAAATTGCTGGCGGAAAATCATTACAAACAGAGCCGATTCACTGACTTTAGACATTTACATGGATCAAATAGGCCTGCAACTTTCACCACTTGTATTTCTCTGTCAAATTTATCGTATGGTCCCTCAAGTTTTAAATTTTGGCTAAATTAACCCTTGTACTTTAGTACTAGGCATAACACCCCTCGTGCTTTAAATTTATAATCAGGTGTGATCCCTTCCTTCCTATACGACACATGCTTTGCAAAGACCCACGTCACATTAGGATGATAATATAATCCAAATTTTATAATATAGTTGCTTTATTTTATAAATAATAGATAAAGTATAAACTTGATACAAATTCAACTCGACATATATTTGTATTCTATAAATATATGTATAGAATATTTATATATTTTTTAAAATCTAATCTAATATTTACATATCTCAATACTAATATAATAATACACATATATGTATAATGTTTATTATTTTATCATTTAATACATGAATATACATACTTTAAATTATATGGGTTATTTTTATTTTTATTTTTATTGACTACAAATAATAGTTGAATAATAAAAATAAAAAATAAAAAACCGATCAGTAGATGCTGATTGTCATCCTAATCAAGGTCTTGGATAGTCATTGTTATTCATAAATTAAAATGTTGTAAAATGATTTATTTTTAACGAAAAAGCGTACTTTATAAGCCAAAATGAACGAATAAAATTCTGATTATCCCAACCTCTTATAAAGGATGCACGCTCTTATTCGAACTCAATACCTATTATGCAGATCACAAGCTCTTTTACCATCACGTCACGGTATTTAATGACATGTTCTCAAATGCACATGCCTATTTCAGTTTGGATATTTGGGGACAGATAGCATCAGTTATTTCAGAATCCATGAAAACAAGGACCTCACTGTCTGGACAGTTCATTGTTTCTGAAACCTCCATTTGAACAACAGCACTCAAACAACGTTAACATGCGACATTGCCTAATTTACTTTCTTAAAACTTTAGAGCCAAACCGGCTACTGGATTCACCATGACAGCACATTTCCATTCAATTAGCTGTTTCTTGGGGTAGAACTAGATGAAGGGGATATCAGATGTTAATACAATTTCTGGATATGGGTATCAAGAGAAAGCCAAGCAAGTTGCTAATACAAATTAAACTTTGTCTATAAACAAAAACCATTTTTGGATATCAGATGTTAGTATAGGCCAGAATTCATTCTTCATCCCTGGAAAGAAACCGGATGCTCATAAAGGGGGTTAACATCACAGGAAGATAGCATGATCTCATGTCCCTGTACTGGAATCCTCAATGTCAGACCTGTAAGTTGTTGCTGTGAACTTGGAGAGCTCTAGTTTACGGCTTTTAACCCGGCCGAAGTACATGGTTAGTCGGCAATATGCTTGATGCCAAGTCACTAAAAAACCACTACCTGATCATCAAAATTCTCAGGGATTTCGAATTCTGAACCGGAAACATCACCAAGCTCATCCAGAGTGTTCTCAAAGTCCTGATACAGGTCAGACACATTGCAAACAATAAAATATGTTATTCCACCAACCCTACCCTTACCCTTCGAAGATGTGGGTTTTTTTATTTAGCATTTAGTCATGTGCAGGACCATGAAGGGAAATCAATGAAAACTTCTGATGTTTTTGATACAGGACAAACATTTTGGGACAGCTTGTTAGACGGAAGTGCACTGGTGTTTTTGGACACAGGTAGTAGTCATATTGAAATTTAGAGATGTATTTGCAGCAATCTTATTACCTCATCATCAAGGTTGACTGACGAATTCTCCACATGCATGGTCAATGGATCAGGAACATTTTTATCAGTTTCTAGCATATCTTCCTGCACTTGAGAACCATGAATATGATAATCGGAACAGAAGGTAAATCCACATGCAATTATTTTGATAATCAAAACCAATGACAAAACTAAGACCACAGATCTCATACTTGTGACTTTACTGGAACACTATGTAATCGATACTCAAAGCATCATGAATAGAAACATGATGTTTCCAACAAAAGTAACCAGGTCATTCCCCATTTCAAGTACATGGCCTCCCAAGTCCGATTGTCTGATTCAAATAAAAATGATTTGAAAAGTATTACAGCTTCCTTGGATTGGGTCTTTTGGAATTAAGGAAAAAGAAAAGGAGACATCACAACTTCTAAACCTAAAGGAGAGATGAGCTATTTGCCAGTTAACAGGTGGAGTTTTGTTTTATGGAAACAATGATTTGAAATCTCTAACATGGGATGTAGAATCCAGTATCAACATGCCCTGCTACTTAAATATCATGCAATCTGATAGTTGATAAATCATTTTCATGAGTCTAGAAAACGCCATACCTGCTCATTTGGCCTCATAGAATTTTCAGAATCTAATGGCACAGGCTTACTTTCTTCTTGGCTCTCCTGATCATTGAAAAAGCAAAGTCCATCAGAATAAAGCTCAAAAGATAAAAATTGACACAGTATTCATGGATCAACCAATATCTTCTGATTATGGAGCTATTCCAACAGATTATGACTACATAAAGAAAGGGGCATGCTTAGCAATCTAATGATTTATTTGCATTTGCTTCAGACATCTGTCTTACAAATATAGCAATCATACCTCTTCTTCTGGATTAGCAAAAGGGTTTTCATGTTCCATGTTTAAGGGTTTAAAATCAGGAGTTGCCTGCAATAACAGCAGAGTTATCACTCCAAACAGGAAATTTCTACTTGGAAAAGAAATACTTATGACTCCATGAAACAACCAATAAGAATAATCATATTCCTTCATCAACAATCTGCTTGGAAAGAAATAAAGAACAAAAACAACAATGACTCTATACTGGTAATGAATGCTGTCCATACTTAAAAGCAAACTCAGTAGGTAAAGGTACACACCGGTTCATTTTGATTGAAGGAAATTTGTCGCCCCCCTTTGTTAAGATCTCTCAAAGTTCCCTTCAAGACAAAAAAAAACATTGAAAAATGAAATTGGACCAAAAAGTAGAAATGGTGTTCCAAAAATTATAATGCTTACAAAAAGACAAGAACAGCAAAACATGGAATAACTAAAATTTCTCTTGACAGTTAGGAGATGCAAATGAAATGGTAAATTCAAACCCATGGACCTAGTTAATGCTAAACAAACATAAATATCCAGAAGAAGACATGCCGTGGATATAAATATTGATAATAACATTATCATGTCAGATACAAGCTAACAATTTCAGAATTCTGAGTTAGTGGGCACCTGGATAAATAAAAGATTAAATATATAGTCTACAAAAATAGGAGGGAAACTTGATTTGCAAATTATAACAATTATGTTTTCACAAGAATAGGTGCCTCACAAACTTAACCAGTGACAATCAAAAACAAATAAAAATGCTGTACCGGCACTGTTAACTATATAACCAAATCAACAGATTTACCAACACTTTGATGCCTACCTTATTTGCCCACATAAGGCCACATGCATTGCAAAGAGTTCTTGGACCAGCTGGTCCTCGTCGCATTGCTGGGGTATCCTTTGCACTAATGCCACAGTGTTGACATCTAAGCAAACTAAAGGAAAATGCAGAAACTTGTAACCACAACAGACCATGCACCACATAATCCTTATGAAAGCAAAACACATATTTCAAAGCATGTTTTAGGAAATGATACAAGTGAATGATAACTCACACAAATTCAGGATTAGGGATGCCGTTGCTAGGTTCCCAATTGCCAGTATCTGTACTGTAACAATCATTCGACGATGCAAATTGTCCTTTCTTACGATGCATCCTGGCAGAAAATCAGCTTCTACAATTAATAGTCATTTCAGATGCTGATAGAAGAAAAGAAGAGATCTGGAACTCAACACGCACCCTCGCAAACATGACAACAAAAGGTGCAAAAGAAATAAAATAACAAAGCTCAATTCACCTTATATGCATAGGTGCAAATTTGTGTCCCTTGGAACCCATTTCTAGTCCTTGAAAGATCATTATAACATGGCCCCAAAACAGGGATCTTACTATTTATTCAATTTACTTTCAGCAAGTGGATACATTTAACGAAATCTCATTCACGTAGAAAAGTCACCGCCTGTCTTATGACAGAACACATTGAATTTTGCACCTACCTCTGAGCAACCTCTTTTCGGCACGTGTACCGAACTTTCTTTTCAAAGCATCTCTCCTTCCGCTTTTCACGAAACCTTTCCAGGGAGGCAATTCTTCGAGAAACTTTCAAGCCCTGTGAGGCATCACCTGCACTCTGAGACATATAGTTAGAAAACATTAAAATATACAGGAAAAAACAACAATCTGTTCAATTGAATCAGCAGGCAGGTGGTAAAGGGAATACCCTGGCATTCTGTTGGAGAAAAAATTCAGAGTTCGGTGCAATTGTGGATGTCTCAGGCTCTCCCAAAAGAAACAACACAGCTTGCACCTGTTACAAGCATTACAGCAAATCAAGGGCAAGAGAAGATGCCCAAAGGAAAAATTCATAGAGCTTGAAACATTTCTGTATGGAAGAGAACAACAAGCATCAAATTATTTTTTTATTATTTTAAAAAATAAGACCATGAAAACAAATTCATATGGTGGACAATAACAATACATAACTTATATCCAAGAAGCTTGAAAACAAACTCAATGTCAACAATTAAGTGCATGTCATAGAAGTCTGTCCACCAGACACTCTGACATTCTTTGTTTTGATGGCAACAACATTTAGAAAAACCAATTGAAAAACCATTCTACCAGATGGAACTATGCAAAGAGCAAAAATAAAATCAAAGTAAAACTTCAAAGGCCCATAATGAACGGGGGGATGCACAGCAAGACATCTCTCAATTTCCAAGCCTCAACAATGTGAAGTGTTCAGCACCATCATATGATTTTTATGATAAACACATAATCAAAAAGAAAGAATAGAAAAATCTCAAAAAGGAAAAAAAAATGAAATGAATGCATAGCAGGATAACATAAACAGGATACCAACATAAGCAAATAATCTGTGATATAGCAATCATGCTCATATAACCAACGATCATCACTATACATCGTTTCAAAGCACATATTCATTCTAACATAAAAAAAAAGTCACCAAACCGTAAAAAATTTTCCTATAACACCTACTCAAAAGGGTAACAGTCACAACACACAAAGCTAACATCCCTTGATGTATGTAACACCCCAAAAACACCCAGTCAATTAATGGTAAAAAAAATATTATGAATCCAATATCTCCATGGCACATGCTCCATGTCATTGAACGTTTGGAATATACCTTCAAATTCAACAGCTTCATTATAACTAATAGGCAAGCTTCACATAGCTGCTTTAAACTAAAATCCCTACTGTTCCATAAACCAAACCAAAATATCAAGCAGCAAACACCAGAAACTCAACTTTTTTATTCCCTCAATTCCAGTTTCTCAGCAAATAAACAGGTCCACGGAATTAAAATTCAACAGTTGCATTTTCCCTTTTTCTAGTAAGATAAATGCAAACATCACGGAATTTCCAACTATTCCATAAACAAAATTTTCAGGACAAAAAACCACCACCACCAGGAGAAACTATTCTTCAGTTTTCCCAAAAAAAACAATCCATTTTCTCAGCAAACAGACAGACAAACCTACCCAGAAAAATCCCATATTAAATCCCAAAAACTCAACACTTCCCTTCCCCCATTTTCCTCATTTCCTCGACCAAACAAACCAAAACAACAACTACTATACAAAAAACCCAAAACCCATTTAAAAATATAAAAAAACCAAGTAGAAAAAAAAAACAATCAATCATTTCATCTTGAACCAATCAAACAACGCATCCATCCACCAAAATGCAATAAGAAAAAAAAACCCAACCCCATTAGAGGGAGAATGAAAGAGAGTTAAGCGTGGCATAACTTACTTTAGAAGGAGTAACAGCTGGGAAAACATAGACTTCTCCTTCAAAAGCAATAGTAAGCTCACTTGTTCTTGTTGTTTCAACCACTCTATCATTCCTATTACCAATAACAACACCACTGTGATTGCTGTTAGTATTAAGTTTGTCTGACTTCTTCTACTACTCCTCCATTAATCATCTCCATCATCCCATCATCAAACCCATATCCATTACCATAATCAACACCCTCGATCTGCATCACTCCTCTGTTATGATGATCCCTACCCTTCCTTCCTTTCTTTTGCCTCTGATGATTCACCAACTCCATATTTTTTTTTATCATGCCCACTAAAAATAAGCCTCCTCCTCCCTCCCTCCCACCCTCCTTCCCTCTCGTTGTTATGTGAAATTTCTGGCTATAAAATAATAAAACTTTTATTTTTATTATTTTTTCAGTGCGGTAGTTTTTTCCATGAAATGACTGGAAAAATTGAGCTAGCTAGTACCTACTACTGCGACGGAAGAGAATATAGAGGGTTTTGTTTTCTTTATTACTATATTGTTTTTCTTTTTTCTTTTCCTTGAGTTTTTTGGGATGATACAAATCAGTCCCTCAACTATTATAGACTATACAAATAAGTTTCCATATTACCAAATTAGTTTGATTTTACCTTTGATTTTTACAATAAAAGTTTTGTTGCGTGTAATTCAACATCAATCAATTTTTTATATTGAATTAGGTATAGTTATAAGGATAAATCGCTTCACTAATTGAAAAATCTAACCTTGTATAGACATTGGCTGTTAGATTAGCTATAGTTGGGTAAGAAAATTGATTGAAGTTTTATTTTGGGGAACTGACTTGAGATACGTAACATTGTGGGGACTTCTTTGTAATTATCCTTTTATTGTGTTTTTCTCTCTTTATTCAAGATAGCAGAGAGTTAAATCAGGACCGTCAAATTGTAGGACCCAAGAGATAGAAGAATATGGTGAAGAAGATGACATCTGTAACGTGATTTTTCAAGAGCAATCTCCACGTTGCATCACGGTTTATATAAGTAGTTTAACCAAATTAATTTTAAATTACTTTTTTTTAAAAATTATTAGACTTCAAAAATATAAGTAGTTTAACCAAGTTTTCAGTGAAAAGTGATTATTCAATAGTTTATTTTAAAAATATTTAAAAAAATATATTTTTATATTTTAATTTAAAATTATTTTTTTAGTGTTTTCAAATCATTTAGATGTGTTGATGTTAAAATTAGTTTTTTTTATATAAAATAAAATATTATTTTAATGTATTTTCAAATAAAAAATATTTTAAAAAATAAATTCAATCACACTCTCAAATAGGCTTTAGGCTTGAAGACTCAAACCGTGATAGTTTAAAATAATATAATAATAATAAAAAATTATAACTGTAATAATAAATAACTTATTTAAAACCTATAAGAAAAAATAATTTTGTTGAATGAAAATACTAAATTAAGAATTTTAATTCACCTTTATGTCATCTAGTTTTAAGGCTTATTTTTCGTTAAAAAAAATATCAAATATCAAGATTAGATTTTCCTTTAGCTAAGTCAAAGAAAATCATTTAAAAATTAAAATTTTCTTGATACAAGATACTTTTTAAAAATATATATATATTTTCAGTTGCTGTTGTTGTTTTCTATTTAATTTTAAAAAAATATTAATATTAACACATAAAAATGATTTAAAAACACCCCAAATTTTTAACTTTAAAATAAAAAATATTTTTTAAAAAAATAATTTTTTTTCAAGAATATTTTTAAAATACATATCAAACAAGGTCACGTGTTCCATGACTAAATGTAAACCTTAGAGATAAACTTTTGTTTAAATTTGGTAATAAAAATAAATAAATATAACTGCAGCCTAAGAAGAAGAGGAGATAAAGTTAATTTTAACCATAAAATAAAGAGGAAAATACCAAAAAAATAGTTAAAATTGGATCATTAGATGAGGAGAGCAACATTTAGGCAAGGGTTTTAGCAAGAAAGCACAAATGAAGAAATTGTAAACAAAAAGAGGGGAAAGGCTGGTTGGACCAATAAAGGGAGGAGTTGAAATTTTTTTACTAGTTATGATCTTCTAAGAGGGACACATGAGATGTACAACAATAAAAAGACAATATAAGTTGAGCCTCTGCAACAATTAGGTACTTGATTCCAATTTTTTCTTTTTTTTTGATGAATATATTTATACTCTTTATGTATTTTTTTATTTATTTATATAGATTATTGTTGAGAGAAGAAAAAAAATTGTTTGACATGGGAGAAGAAGTAAGAAAATAGATATACAAATAAACTTGATATGTTATTTTGGTTAGAAATAGTTAACAATATCAACAGGTTATGTTTGATAACGATATTTTTCATGACTGCAATTAGTCGATCCTAGTTTAGAGAGACTAATGATGTTAGATAAGAAGCCTATATAACTTGAGAATAGTGATCATGAATTCCTAACTAATTTTGAGAACTCATTTTCGAGACATGAGAAGAAATACAATTTCTTTGATTAGAATGAATATGACTTTGAAACCAAAAGTTACAAAATATAATGATGATAATAAATGAGAAAATGTAAATGCAAAATTCTTGGTTTATGATGTCCATGAGAAGAGAAGCAAATTAAATATGGTCCCAAAGGTCTTATAAAACATATTGTGAAGGATTTGGCTTACATATGCGTTCATATAAAACATATTGTAAAGGATTTGGCTTACATATGCTTGAGAGGAATTTTAAAATTGATGTTCTTGTAATTCAAATAAAAGTTGTGAATTAGATTTTTTTTATTTTTTTAATTAACTTTAAGACTAGTTTCATTATTAAGAAGGTTTGGCATGTTATTGATAAATATGATGTTTTTAATGGAAATGTTGAATATGTTAAAGAGTTATAAAACTTTTGATTGAAAACTCACAAAATGGAGGCAAGAACAATTTGAATTTAAAAACAAATTCTCTCCAACCTAATAAGACTAATGTCAGATAATTTTTAAGAAAAAAAATATTTCTTAGTTCTTATTATTATTATTTCCTATTTAACTTATGAAAATGCTCTTCTTTACAATGTTTTTATTTTTGTTCTATTTGGTTTTTGAAAATTAAATATTATGCTTAATAATTTTAGTTATACTAGTTTTTTTAGGGATATTTATTGTTTTTCCTTTATTTTTAGGTCTTCTAGCTTTGCTTAGGTTAATTTTTTTAAGAAGTTGTAAGCCTTTTAAAGAGGTAAACTAATTTAGTAATAAAATTATAAATTAGACTATATGTTTAAACCTTATTTGACTTCAATTTTGTTTTTTTTAACTTATTGGCTTCTTGTTTATATTTTTATCAACGTCTTTATAGAAAGATAATAATTTTATTAATATTATTTAAATAAAATAATAATAATTAAAAACTAAAATTTATTAGAAGAATATATACCTGATAAAAAAAATTACATTATTGATGAAACATGATCTCTCTTGTGGCATTAAATGTGGACTCAAGTTAATATATAATACAAGGAGTAACCGACTCATTTGATATTTGAAATAATGATGATTGTTGTTTTTTTAAGTAATTTCTATTTAAAATTTATTTATGATAAACACTCAAAAATCAATTTAAAGCAAAAAAAAAGGCATTTCCCCCCAAAAGTGCTCTTCCATCTAAAACACAAACAGGCTTTTAAAAAGTGTTTGAGATAGTGATAAATGTTATTTTTTAAAATACTTTTAGTTGAAAATAGATGAAAATAATAGTGTTTTTTTTTTTTACTTTTTAATACCAAAACAATCTAAGAAAAATAAAATAAATTAAATTAAAGCAAAAAAAATTTAATTTGTTTTCAAAAAATAGTCCTACCTCAACACCAAAAACCCTCTTATTATCTATTCTAATATATAAACCACAAAGTTTTTTTTAAAAAATATATGTAAACTTTATTTTGATTTAATATGCAGATTCATATATTGTTTTAGCCTGTTTGTGTATTAATTAAAGTATTTTTTTTTAAAAAAGATATATAAGGACAATTTCTGTATTAATATAATATATTAATAAATTATTTTAAATATTGATCTCAAAGTTTTAATATAAAAAAAATGAAAGAATAAACCAAGTTTCTCAACCATTGTCAACACATTGATAATATAAATTACTAAGTCAATAATGAGTTTGACAGAATCATCAAGACAATAGGAGTAAATCATATGAATGCATGCATCTAGTTGGAGCAAGTAAAAGATGAGTTGAAATAGTGTCCAAACGAAGATAAATAAATAAATAAATAAATAAAATTATTGCTATAAAAAATGTTTTACGCAACCGACTTAGCATTCAATCATTTTCTTCGAGGCAGACATCAAATTTGAATCTGAATTCCAAATCCTGTCGTCAGTCAAAGCATTCTGTTTGTCTTTGTCACACTAAACCTAAGTTCTCCGACATTTAGATTGGTCGGTGGTTAAACAGGTGTTTGAGTCTTCGAGAGGTAGTTATGGTTATGATTATTTTTAAAGTGTTTTTTTTATTTATAAATATATTGAAATGATATATTTTTTTAATTTTTAAAAAATTATTTTGAATATTAGAATATCAAAATAATTTAAAGAACATTATATTTTTTTTATTTAAAACAAAAAAAAATGATTTTTTTAAAAGCACTTTTGGGGTGCTTACCAAACACCCCCAAAGTGTTTTTTTACATTATAAATATATTAAAATAATATATATCTTTTTAATTTTTAAAAAATTATTTTTTATATTAAAAAAATATCAAAAAAATAATTTCAAGTAAATATAAAAATTATTAGTTTTTAAAAAAATGCGAAAAAAATAATATGTTACTCAATTGAACTCTCAAAACCCAATGTAAAAGGGGATTAGCACAAGACAAATGATGAAAAATCAATCCAAGTTTTGATTTAAAAAAGTAATTAAGAAGATACTATTGTTTTATATATATATATATATACTAAGTGCTTACTTTGGCACTGTTTAGCTTTTTTTTATTTTTTTTGTTTAAAAATATTAAATTGATTATTTTTATATTTTTTAAATAATTTTAATGTGTTGATGTAAAAATAAATAAATAAATAATTTATTTTAGTTAAAAAATATTTTTGAAAAATACCTTAAAATGCACACTAAATTATGTTGATTGGCCGGGCTGGCCGAATCTTGTAAGAGCGTGCTTGTTTTTTTACATAAAACAAAATTCAAAATAGAGGTATTCAAAAATTCATTTATTTAAATACAGTAGATATGTGTAAAATTAAAATCATGTTCTTAATAATTTAAATCGTCCCAGAAGATTTAATCTCTGTTAATACACGTGCCGAGTTGGGGATATCTCTTATTAGCGAATAAAAAGAAGAAGAAGAAGAAGAGGCGGAAATATAAATGATTAACTTTATGGCCTGTTTTACATTGATTTTAAAGCTACTTTTGATTTTTTTTTATATTTTAAATTACTTTTTTTAGTATTTTTATATCATTTATCAATATTATTTTTTTAAAAAAAAATATTATTTTAATATATTTTTAAATACAATTTTAACATATTTTTTAAAAACAACTTTTAATTACTCTCCCAAAACGAAGCAATTAGTCAGGGCCAGGCTCTCATTGAAGAAGAAAGAAAAGAGGAACATAAAACATAAACTTCTCTATAATGTATGGAGAAAGACGTCTCTAAGGGCATGAGATAATAAAAAAGGATTTAAAATTTGCACAACAAGTTTCAAATTCGAGTTAGAGTATGCATATCTTATAAAAGCATGAAACAACCGAGATTTTACTTGCTTACCTTGACTATAAAATATATTTTCCCATAATAGAATTTCCTCGAATAAAAAATAAATAAATATAGAGAAACACATGCAATTTGCACCATTAAGCACAAGGTTGTCAATACCATTTCGGTTGCCGTTTTGTTTTTTCTATTGGTACGAAACGTTTCGGTTTCGGAGCGTTTCGTTGTGTCGTTTCGAGGTTATACTATTCATAATTAATTAATTATATATATATATATATGAAAAAATTTAAAAAGCAAAAAAATTAAATATAATTTTATTTTTTATAAAATCAAAGTTGATAACAATTTTTTTTTAATATATACATTTTTTAATTTTTATTATTTTTATTTTTGCATTTTCAAATTTCAATACATCTCATAAACAATATATATATATATATATATATATATATATATATATATATATATATATATATAGTGATGGGTCACATCACTGACAAGTAACAATGCAAAAGTGATGGCGGCCAAATTAAGGCATTAAGCGGGAAATGATTTTTTCCCTGTGGCCGAAACAGAACACCCGGAGTGATTCCGGGGTGTTTCAGCTGGTATTTGACCAGTATTTCCTGTACAGACCGGTATTTAAAACGAGACAAAAATAACACCGTTTTATTTCTTTTTTTGCCTGATATGAAATGTTTCGTCCGAAACGAAACGGTATCAATAACCTTGAATAAGCATCGAAAGCTCCCTAAAATCGGGCAAGTTGAACGAAAAACGTTCTCCTTAAACTCCGGATTCTATCAATCAGTGTCCCCTGATGGAAGCTAAATGCCTAGCTAGATTATGCTCAGCCAAAATTGAAAGAAAAATTGCTGGTGAAGCACTGAGTCGAGTCGCCTGGAACGCTGATACAGCACCTGTCCTGATCTAAATCTACCACCGGAAAAAAGAAGCAGCAGATTTGAATTCTTCCTTTCTGATTTCCTTTCATAGGTTGACTGCAACTCTACAAGCTACGACCATCCTGAAAAAAATTGACGATGCCCTCTCCCTGTTGGAAGATGAATACACTGAACGATGCCTGCCTGTTCACAATGCTCATAGTTTGATATCAGGTTTGAAACTTGTGATTGATAATATAATGGCAACTGAAAGTTTACATGATTATTAATTTCAGAGTTTATAGGATTGGTCAAGTGGTTCAGTGGTACAAGCTTGAGATTCAGCAGTTTACTCCCTCAAATTTGAGATTTACATGATCGTTAACTTCAGGGCTCATGAGATTGATCGAGTTACACGTAAACTGACCTGAATCACCACGATAATAAAAAAATATATATATTAAGAAAAAGTGTGTATATACGGTCGAAGGTACTGATTCGTATGTATATGTACAATTTGGTCAGAGAGGAGCTGGATGTTGTTTCACCAGAAGTTGATGGACTGTTTGGCTTCTGCTTTCTAACAGAAAATGGAAATCGCTTCAAGGGAAACAATTATCCTCTCACATTTCTGCGCGTAGATCGAGTTATCACCATTTCCCTGTAAAGGAAAGCTAACATCCAGCATGAGTGACATGGAATAAATAAATAAATAAAGAATCGAAAAGAAAAACACAAGATTTGAATTCAAAGATTATAGTAAAGGAAATAAAAGAAACAGTAACAAAAAATGATTTCAAAAACGACTAAGAAAGTGCATATATTTCACAAGGAAGCGCCTGCGCAACTATTTCATGGAAGATTCCTGAATACTCATCAAACCCAGAACCTTTGAAAGGTCTCTTAAGACACCCTGCAAACCCTAAACCTCCCCAGAGAGATGACGAACAGTAAGTGCTTCCTGTTATTCACCATGCACGTAAAATTTATAAATTTATTTGCATGGGAGTCCATCAACAACAAATAATGAGATGCTAAGCATCAATTCTACCAGATCATCAGTGTAAAATTTATGAATTTATATTTTAGAGTCTCACTTAACAACTTAATTTTTTAGGTGAGATGATTCTATGACTTAATATCAGAGTCTTTGTTAACCCAGCGGTCACGAATTCGAATCTCAACATCCATGTGAGCCCGTATACAAATTTTAAACTCGAATAACTTTCACTTAAATGTGTGTTAAAGAATAATATAAATCCTATTTTATAATTTTATCTAACAATTTAAAGCTTTTACGGTGAGATGAATCCATGATATGGATGAAGTAAATTGACCCTTCTTACTCTGCATCTTGACAGTGGCTAAAGATGCAACGGGAAACACTTGAGGGAAGCTCATGAAGCAAGAAGATAAAATTAGAGAAAGCGATGATTGAAGGATAACACAACCCCTTGCTCTTTGATTGAAGGATATGATTGAGCATTTCTCAGCCCATGTTATTATATTTTTATTGGAGTTTATTAATTAGTTTTAATTTAAATTGTTTTGTTTTGTTAGACAAATTATTGGTTTGTTTAGGGTTTATTATTTATGGTTTTTTTTTCATGTTATAAACAATTTTGATGAATTGAGAAAAAAGTCTTCTTCCCATGAGCTTGCTTAAAACTTTTCATTAGCTTTCTAATGCCATTACATTTTCTTCAATAAGAGATTAGATGAAAAACATATTATTGAGATATTGAAGCTAGTTTAATTAGATCTTCAAACTTTATGTTTGCAATTCTTTTTTGCATTATTTATTACCTTAATCTCTCACTTTTAGCATGATTTACTTAAAACACATGAAAAATCAATAACAACTATGAAAACATGGTATCGAGTTTGAATCAAGGCAACTATGAAAACATGATATCAATTTCAAATTTGAGCGTATATTTTTTGTAAGAATTTGAGATAGTCGGAGTTTTATTGCTCATTTAGACTCACAAAAGTGTATTTTCTAGAAGGTGGAGTTCCTTGCATAAAAAAAAACTATGAAAATATAATACGATATTAAAATAAATATAAGAAAGATAATTAAAGGGCATAAATACATCTAACTGTCATAATCCTAGTTCATTGACAAGACAATATAATTTGTTCTATACTTGAATTACTAGAAAGCCATCGCAACATCTTGATTATTAGAGTCATCATGAACTGCAATATTTGATATGATTAAGTAGAGAAACCAAACTCTAACCTTATTTATAGACTAACGTTGTAAGGAGAGGCTACATAAAAAAACACAAATTTATTAAAGCATAATAGCTCCACCACCACCATTACCATTAGTACTAGCATGCATATCACTTCTTATACACCCCCATCATCTTCAGATTGAATGTTTCTAGGGTCATCTATGACTCTTTCTCCTCCACTACCAATATTATTGTTATCTTCATCTTCCTCATTTTCTAGTTGGGCTTTTTATATTATTGATTTTTATTAATATATATGTCTGGATTAGCTTTGCGTACATCTCGAGTTAATCCAATGAACCTTAAAGTTAACAACCATATAAGTTTCTAGTGACCATCACGTTAGCAATTATAGAACTCGAACCTGAGAACACAAGAACAGTAAATCCTTTAATTCCCAAAGCTTTTATCACTGAGATCACCTTCTATATGTTGGGAGATTTTATGTTATTCATTTGTAATAGTTGTTGTTATAGCATAACCTGGTGGTGCTACTGCTGCTGCTTGACCATTTGAATTTGACTATCTTTTTTGCATTTAATGGGTGATTGAAGAGAAATCAACAATAACAAAGGGCTTGTAAATATTATTCACATTACAATCCATATCAGTTGTCTGTACATTCAACTAATCTACTCTTTCTGCTGAAAAAGACTGCTTATTTCATAACTTCATATCCAGCTTTTACAAGAGACTTCCCTGGAGCTGGAACCCAAGATCCTTGCTCTCTTGCCCTGTATGCCTTTCTCGTATTGATCAAGTCATTTCAACATTACAAAAGTGCTTTCACATAAACCAAATCAGTTGTATGGAAACACCGTATAACACACATCTCCACTCAAACAAAGAGAAAAGGAAGAAGAAGAAACCACAGTATACCTCATCTGGATCATTTCTGTTTTATGATCCTTAACATCTTTGTCGGATTCTTTAAGGTTTTCTCCTGGTCACATGTCTGACCATACTCAAGTAAAAACATGATGCCTAGCATACAACTTACTAGCTAGGTATTCTCCATTCATTACTCCATACAAGACAAGGTTCAAATTGTCAGTATACGTATATTCATTTTGTAATGGATATTACTATCTTTTTCAGACAAACTTAAGAAAAATCTATTGAGTGCATGCTGTTGAAATTTGAATAAAATCTGGAAAATTTGGAAAAACACGTACGGTAGCAATTTGTACGGACAAAATCGATCTACAGCCCAATAACAGGTACTATAGCGATCAAATTCTGGGAATGACTAAATTTCCAGAATTTGAGAGTAATTTTCCAGAAACGAAAGAACTAACGAAATTTGTAAATTTGAGAATCAACACAACAAGAACATGGGCAGAATATTTCGTTATACTTACTGTCATCCCATCAATTTTATTTATAGAAGAATCAGAAATTACAACGGCTAGTTTTTCAAAAATCAATTACAATTTCCTATTTAGCAAAGTTTTGACTATAAGCTGAAATTGACTAAAACATTGACTCAGAACTCTTAAACATGCTCATTACAATGTGAATTCAATCATAATAATTGATTCTTCAATCTTCAATTCTTCAATCTTCAATTCTCCTGCGTCAGCTCCTTAGAAAGAACCAAGCGGTCGACCGGTTCAGCTTTTTCTTACATTCGGTCGACCGGTTCACTTGGGCAGTTCTGGAATCAACCTCAGATTTCAACACATGCACCATGCACAAGTCTGTGTGAACAGGCAGCTCTTGAATTGCAACAGGCTAGATGTAGGAAGTTGGAATCTGTATTTTCTATTCCTGTAATAACTTTAACATGATATTTTGTCATCAAGTATTTTGCCCCACTACAAACTTTGTTTTCTGCTTTTTAGGTCACTTTTGGTGTTGTTTAATGACAATAGGCATGCAAACATATTTGAAGCACTGGTTGGTACACTAAGAGCAGCAAAGAAGCGTAAAATTCTTACACATGAGGGTGAATTGTTGCTACAAGGAGTCCATGATAATGTCAAAATCATTCTCAAGCCAGCACCCCTGCCTGCATCAGGAGCAGCGACTGATTCGGATGAAAAGAATTAAACATAAGCGGGTTAGCTTCCAGCAGATCATGTTCTGTAAAATATCATGTTGTATGAATAACATTGCTGTTCTAATTAAGACATAGTTGGATGAACCTCTGTTTGCCTTCATCTAAAACATATTTGCATGAAAGTGTAAAGTTCATTTCGTTTAGTTTGGCAGATTTATGCTTCAGGAAGAAAGAGAGATCTCTCTTTCCAAAATCATGTAGTTCTTCTCTTCTTCCACCCATAAAGGAAATTTGGGTTCTAACCAAAACTTTTCTGAATGTAAGAAAAAAAAAAGATGACATCTAAAAAATAATTGAGACGACGATATATTGGATGGACTCAAATTAATCCATCAAACCCGTGATTCAGGTCATGGACTGTAATAATTTAGATAACATTTTTTTTAATTTAGTTCTATGATAAATTACTATAAATACCAATTTAAAATCAAACAGATATTTAATAATGAAATTAAAAAATAATAATAACAAAAACCTGGTATTGAAGATTAGAATTGGATTAAAAAAAGGGAAAAAAAGTCAGGTGCGCTCATGAAAACAAAATGAAATTAATTATTCATTAAATATCAGAATATATATTACAAATAACAATTGGACAAAGTTTTTGAGTTAATATGGACATGAGAATTATTTATAATTTAATTTTTATAATGCCTTCCATCTGTTTAACTAGTCATTGTAGAAAAATAATTAAATGCTCATATATTTTATTGGTAAATATATTGATTATTATATTGTGACATTATTTTTGAAAGCATAATTATATTTTAACAATCTGAATATGTATTTAGTTATTAAATAATTTTTCTTAACAATTTGATTGTACATAGGTTGTGTATTTTGTATTTTAACAATTTGATTGTACATAGACTCTATATTTTGTTATAAAAATCTTGTTTAGCAATTCAAGTATCTAATTGAAATATATATTTAGCTATTAATTATTATTTTTTATTAACGTAAATATCCAAACTAACTTGCATTTAACTATTAATTTGGTTGTACATAGGTTGTGTATTTTGTTATAAAAATCTTATTTAGCAATTCAAATATCTAATTAAACAAAAACCAAAATTAAAAAAATTGTTTTAAAATTCTTTATCCTGATATATTCATATTTTCTCTCAAATGTCATTTTTTTTTTTATCAAAATACCTCTTGAATCACAAAAACACTTGAAAACCCTAGGCGCACAAGTTTGGTCTTGAAGCCCAGCCACCTGGGCCCTCGAAACAAAGCCCAAGCCTTATGCATAGGCTATTTTATTTTTATTTTTTTTCTTGGGGTAGAATTCCCTATAAAAAAAACATATTAATAAAAAAAAGCAGGTACAGCGTTGTCTGGTTTCCAAGAATTCAACGACTAGAAATTCAGATTTGATTTTTTCTTTTGTCTAATAACCTATTTTTCACCTAAAAACACCTGATGAACATGTTTTAAGAGCTCCAAAAACCTACTTATCAACCCAAAACAATTTAAAATGGTTCAAAAACACAACCAAACCAGGAAAGATTTTTCTCTCTCAACCTTGATTTATTTGTTTTTCTATGAAAAAATTAAGGTCTGAAACAACTACCATCAAACTTCACTTGTCAAATGGAACTTAACAATTTTCAACAAACTAGGTTTCACATTTGGCATAGATGGATGCAATTGAAAAAATATATAAGGACTGAATTGGAATAAAATTTCAGTGCTGTAGATCACTAGGCATTTTGGTAATTGTCCAGGTTTATTTTGTTACTGATTTATTTTGAATAATGAAAAGTCAACATAAATCTACAAAAGCAGGCACCAAGATGTGATTCTCATCTCTCACATAAAAGAAAAGAAAAAACATTTTGTACAGAAATCCACCAAGTTCACAGCTCTTCCTCACTCGGAAAACATTGAGCCATACGCCAAAATTGTGATCAGAAACAATAATTTTCAGAGTCGATGTCCTTTTTGTCCTCAACAGCTTCTATTAATTGAAATTATATACACTTGTTTGTATTATCTTTTTCTTTCTGCTCTGTACAGAAAATCATGATCTAAACAAGTGGAGGTGGCAGGGGTGCCTCCCGAAGTCCCAAAGCTTCTTTCATCCCAGTGGAACGCATGATCTTCAATGTTTAATAACACAAATTAAAATGTAATTTCCCTTTTGAATTTCTTTGTTGCTCATATTTAATTTCATCATACTGAATTTATTCTTTATGTTTCTTCTCATACCATTAGAGCAGCAATAGCATACATTGACTCATTTGATCAGTCCTTTGATCTTAGAACATAAATTAGCTAAATTACTCAAAACAATCAAATAGAGTCCATTGGCAATTACTAACACAAGCTTTTAACATATGGTTTTTAATGCTATTTCCATTGTACATGCTAATTTCTTCTGCTTTTTTGGGTAAAATGTGTATACTTGCTTCATGAATGTACATATATGGATGAGCTACATATATGCTTTGGCTGTCCCTAGAGAAAGTTTCTAGTCTGCCACAGTCCATGGTTAAAGGTGGTTCCATACATTGACATGAAGTTATTATTACACTTCAATGAACTGACTATCCGAACCTGTTAGGGACTCAATATTTGCAGATTCTGGATTGCAGAACAAGGAATGAAATTGAAATTACTGCCGGGTTATGTTCTACAAAACAGATACATTTTTCCATCCATCTGGACAGAATGCTTGCAGATTCTAGATGACACGAAAGTGTGATGTAAAAATACTGTTGCAGGGGTATGTTCTATGATGCATATACAGATTTCAGCATTCATTCATGTCCTCAAGCAAGGAAGTTTCGTAATTCAAGTGCAATCCATTTGAATTGAAAAGTATTTTACCCACAGCAACATGATTTTTTTTATTATTATAAAAAAGCATGTTATGCTCATCTTATTTAAGAAGCATTTGTTCTTTTAGACTCTGGTTTGCATTAATTTACACATCTGGGTGGGCGGGAATGGATGGATAGTTCTACAATGCAGATATACTTTTGGATTTTGTTATTTTGTGTCATTACCTAAGTGAGTTTAACCTTCCTGGTCAAGTATAAATCATTTTTAAGGAATATTCTGTTTCCCCTACAAATCTGCAACGAGATTATAACACAACGTATGTTCTTTAGTATGAGGTTTAGATGTCATTGAAGGGACATGTTCCACAATACAGAGACAATTTAGTATATGTTTCTTTGTGCTTCACGTATGTGGACGTTTTGCCATCCAATTGTTTGAATTGAATGTTTCAAGGTCTAACGGTGCAATGTGATTGCCAAAACAAAAAAAAGTGTCATTGCAAAGCAAGGACATGATAAGTTGGAGAGAACCAGAAAACAAAAATAAAAAATAGGTTGTGAAAACAAAAATATCAGAAAACAGATTAGATCACTGACAATGAGACATATTGTTGAATTGCCTATGCCAAAAATGAGGATTTGGCATAAAAGGAGCAAAGGATTAGTGTGCACAGTTCGGTAAAAAGAAAACAAAACTACAAGAAGCAACTTTGACTTCTTTGTGAAACTAGTTCCTACCAAATATATTTTATTGTCAAGATTGTCCAGTGAGGATAAATGCTTGAAGGAGGCTCTGAGCTGCTTGGGTTTCATCAGGGGTCCCAGATATAACAATAATCCTGTCACTTGTTCCTAGACGAGGTTCGTGCACTATTACCTTGGCACCTGAGATCTGATTAAGGAACACCAGAGGATAAGCTGAAGTAGATTTAGGATCAGATGTTATAATGTATGTATTAAGTTTTTTAAGGGCGTGAAAAAACTTTTTAGACACGCCATTCTGAGCTATTCCTGAAAGATGAATAAGGTGACCACTAAGTTGAAAAATAAATGTGATACTCATAACAGGGAGGCTCATTTCTAATGCTCAACTTCTATACCTGATTGTGATAGGTAAATAGTTAAAAGAAATATTTTCCTTAAAGGCTTTCCTGTTTCCTCAACATAAGCACAGTTGAAAGATCAAACTTCAAATGTAGGGTTTTGTTTATGCTTTTTCCTATGAGAATCAAGTTATATTATTGAAAATATTTCGCTGAGTATTATTTGTCTTCTATAGGTGCAAGTCTTGTGTGGAGGGGAATTTAAGATATATAATAGTTAAGGTTGCCTTCAAAGAATTTCAATTGGCTTGTTTATAGCTTTAAGTATTTGAGATTAGTTTGGCATCATGGTTGTTGGCATTGCAATTATATCGTATTTGTGGTTGACTACTGGAGTTGATTGTTTATTATGGTGGTGGGTATCAAACTGATTGTAATGTGCCTTCTCTCTTGTTTCACAATTCAGTTGTGTATAGCAAGAGGTTGGTCCTTTTTACTTCAGCAGCAGGTACTAGTCAAGTTGCTGTCTTTTTACATCTGATAACGAGGTTAAATTTTACTTACAGAGAGATGTAACCTTATGTGTCAAAACTTATAGGAAATTTTATAAAGGGTAGGCCTCAAGTTGTCAGGCTGATCCTATTCATGTATATCAGTTCAATAATTCATGAGGATTGTGTTTATAATTCATACGAGACCTATAAGAACAGAAACATCATGAATATATCAGTACAAAAAGAGAGTAGCTTGCAATAAACTAGCAAAAAAATTAACTTTCAAATTTAAAAAGGGGAAAAAATGAAGAAATAAAATTATGATCAAGCTAGCTAGGTAAAGAGCATATTCCTTATCTCATTAACCAGAATAATCTGGTCAAGGGAGAAGAATGTAAATTGATGCTTGAGAATAAAACTCTAAGTAAAAATTATTTTGATGCCTTGAAAACTCAGTTCACTGCATCAACATTTTTCTCTCCATCAAAATAACAAACCAAAATAAGAGGAAGCAACTTATAAAGTAGCCCTCTAGAATTATCAGTGTGAATCAGAAATTTCAATTCAATGAGTAATAAATCAAAATGATTAAATTTTTTATCTATCGTGATCAAGACAAGAACAAAAGAAGCAATATTTGTGGAGAAATACAGCCAAAAAAAGTACATACCTGTCTCAAACGAGCTAGATTGCTACCATTCTCCCCATATACAGAGACAAAAGCATTTTCAGGAACTACAATCTCCACAGTTGTGTTTGTAACAAAAGCAGACTTGCCTCCACTGCACATCAGAGGAAAGAGTCACCAACTCATAAAGTGCAAATGATCAGCAGTTTTAGATGGCACTCCGGGAGAACGCTTAATCACATTTCAATTAATAGAAGTGATTTATTTATTTCCTATAAAATTTGGGTTGAAAAAAATGCCTTAGGTTTAGGGATCAAGATTCATTGTTTTCAATAGTGCTTTTTCCTGTTCCTTTCTAGTAAATTTGCACAAAATCTAATTAATGATTAAAACAGCAATAGCCAGCATGATGAGACTCAAGTCAAGTAAGCCTCAATCAACTAGTCACAACCAACTACATGAGTACTTTTTTTCCATTCATATATATCTAATCTGCTGAAGTTTCTAAGAATTTTGATACTAAATCCCTAGCAACGCTATTTTTGGTACAAGTATTCCTATTCTAACTCCTGCAATTCAACAATTTTTATACTAGATGCTGTTTAATACAAGTGTAACAGTCTTATATTTTTTGCATTAAGTAATGTGTTACTAACCTGCCAAGCTCTAAGCCAGCTTTAAGAGAAGGCAATCTCCTGCTGACATCTGCTATGCCCCGTGGATTTACTCTAGGTATTGTCTGTAACCAATCCCACCAATACAAAGTGGACAAAAATTATAATCCAACAAGGGGGGGCAGACAAATATTAATATCCAACAGTGAGGGAGAGAATACCTGTGATGCCCACAACCTTGGTGAAGGAGGGCGATCTAAACTATGTGAAAGTCCAAGATGGTCCATATTCTGAGCTATAACAGTTTGACGACTTAGATTATGAGAATTTCCAGCTGTTGGCTGCAAAATATAAGGGGCAGCATCCCTGGCTGGCTCCCACAGTGGATCCCTCACCGGCTCCCTATACAGATCCCTCACCGGCTCCCTATACAGATCCCTCACTGGCTCCCTATACAGGTCCCTCGCTGGCTCCCTATACAGGTCCCTCGCTGGCTCCCTCAAAGTATCCCTACCAGTTTCCCTCGATGAATCCCTAAATGAATCTCTCAGTGGGTCTCTCACTGGATCCCTCAAAATATCTCTCACTGGCTCCCATGATGAATCCCTCACTGGGTCCATCAATCTCACATAGGGACTGGTCTCAGCTAATACAGAAGAATTGCTCCTTGCTCCAGGAGTGCTCAGCATGCTGGAGAAAAGATTATCCCGAAGTCTTCCAGTAATGTGGTATATTGCATCTTTCACATGCAAAAATATCTCCAGAAATCTGTTAGACAAACAGCTCAACAGGAATCGGAAAATCATCCTATGTTAGAGCAGGAAAGTAAAAGGGATTTGGGGTTGACCAGAATAAAATGTTGATTAATTATTTTACTTCAAAAAATCCAGAGTTTTTACGAGTTATAAAGACCTTGAATCATAACTCTTTTCAAACTTCAAATTCATTTAATTAATTCCACCTAAATAAAATTGAAAAGCATGGTCTTTGGTATCCTTGTGCATTCATTGTACCAACTAAAAAAAGAGATGATAAAGACTCCGTCATACCTCTACCACATGATCAGTCTCTGGCACACACTTCGGGTTACGCTGGTCACCCATTATTATTCTTATGCTGGTACTGGTTGCTTTGCGCATTTCTGAAATTATAGTGCCTCCTTTTCCCAACAAACAGCCTACTTGGCTTGGTGAAACTACAAGCCTTGCAGTAACAGGTGACCCCCTGCTGGAGCCCGCATCCAGACCCTTTTCAATGCCAGACTCCACAGCCCTCAAGAAAACAAGTACAACAGTCTTTTGTGCAGCTGAGTACTGAGACTCTGGGTTCTGAGGGGGGAAGAAAACAATGCAATTCATCATTAGTACTACTTCCAACACCATAACCATAGCATGAAGAGGAATATGAAAAAGGATACATAATGCCAAACCTCAGATGCAGTAATAGTGATTAGTCGCTCATCACACTCAGCCACTGTAGGTCCAACGCTGATAGCAGCACCTGTCTCATTTTGAAGAGCCCTGACAATGTTGCCACCTTTTCCAATAACACCCCCAGTCCTATCGTTAGTACAGAGAATTCTAAAAACCACTTGCTGTTGTGGTATGTTTGTATCTGATGTGACAACCCTGTCAGACTCCGATGACAAATGATGAACTCTGGAAGCATAATCAATGGAGCTCTTTGGTTTGGTGGGGAGCCCTAAAGAATGTTGTGGTATAGTGGGTAGCACTAACGAATTCTGTGCTATGGTGGGAAGCACTGCAGAACGCTGTGGATGAATTTCTACACGCACATCAGACAACGAGACTCTAGAAACGGCCTCATCAGGTTTGATGTTGGTCACTCTTGTCTTATCAACCGGGTGGCAATCTTGAAGGCAGCGAGAAACAGCAACAAGTCCTTTCTTTACAGCTGAAACATCCCCTTCAATCTACAAATATCAAACCATTCCCACAAGAACAATAAAATTCTTTCAACTGCTAATGAATTTGTTTCCGAAATCACATTAATAGAATTTAAAGCCCAGTGTTTGCACTAGGAAAAAAACACTAACAAAGCCACAAAAAGATCAAAACTTTGAATTCAATATCCCTAAAAAAAAAAAGCCCTATTGTAGATTAGAATTACCTCAATAATCTCTTCATTCGAAGCAGCACAATCAGGCAATTTATCAGCCAAAACTTTAATTTTACACCCGCAATCTTTCCTAATCTTCTCCACTACTTTCCCTCCTTTCCCAATAACTGCCCCAACCGAACTCACCTCCGCTAACATCCTACAAGAAACCACTCCATCCGTCACCGAATCACTCTCCGCTGCCACCTCTAAAATCCTCTCAAAAACCCTAACCAAAGCCTCCTGTCCCCTTTCGAAACCTCGAATGCACTCTCAATTCCACTAAACACTACCTCCGATTGCTTAATCGGTCCGATCACCGTTATGACCCGATCCGTTGATTCGGATGGAGCATCTTCTATCCGAACCCTGGCTCCGGTTTGTTGTTGTAATCCTTTTATTATGTTTCCGGCCTTTCCTATTACGCCGCCGATTCTCGACGCGTGGCAGAGAAGGCGGAAGGATACGTGTCCCCGAGGGGGACGGGTAGCGGAGCTGCTGAAGCAGAAGGCTGGGGCTTTGGGCGTTTGTTGGCAGAGGACCCGTTTGGGGTAATTCGGGTTGGGGTCGGGCATTATGGTGTTAGGGTTTATGGGGCGTTTTGCAGGGGCAGAGAGAAAAGGATTATAACTAGTTGTGGCCATTATATACTTCGCTGAGGGGGGGGAGACAAGCGTGTGGATATTAATAAATTTCTGGTTTTTCTGTGCGCTGGTCAATTTGTCTTCTCTCAGTGAGTGTAGAAGGAGGAGAAGGAGAAAAAGGTTGTCCGACTTTTTTACAAAACGCGTCTGCGGTCATCTATGCATTGGGTTTTTGTTAAATTAGACCCTATCCTTTAATGTTTATTCAATTATATCCTTTTTTTCTCCATTAATTTATCAATAACCAAAGTGTTCTTTGTCTGCCTTCACGCATAGTTGTCGGATTCTCAACAGGTGAATCGATGTTTTATTACCGATCACAAGTTTTATAGTGTCTGCTGTTTGACTTTACTGACTGTTTCGTTGAGAATGTTTTTTGTTTTGAAAATATATTAAAATAATATTTTTTTAAAAATATTATTGATATTAGAATATTAAAATAATTTCAAAAATATAAAAATATTTAATTTAAAATAAAACATAAAATAAAAAATAAATCAAATTTTTTTAAAATAGTTTTTAAAATACATGTTAAATACCCTTTAAAGGTTTGACTCAATCTCAAAAATGATGTTGTTTAATAAAAATAATTAAAAATATATATGTATTATTTTAGATAAAAAAAAATTTATTATTGATCAATGATCTTTTTATTATTCAAGTTTAACTGAATTAATTTTTAAAATAATTTAATAACAAACTTAGCCGAAGCTAAACTTTTAGTGTCTGTTAGTGAGTGTGGTTGAGATTGCTTTTAAAAAGTGATTTTCATTCAGAAATGCATCAAAATAATTTTATTTTTATTTTTTTAAAAAATTATTTTTGACATCACCATATGAAAATAATCTAAAAAACACTATTTTTTTAATTTAAAAGTAAAAAATAAAATAAATTTTTTAAATTTTTTTTCAAAAACGATTTTCCAAACGCATTCTCCAACACACCCCTTTAACTAATCAAACCATGACATTTACATGATTTAATTAGCGTTTAGAAAATGTTTGGTTTCAAAATTATTTTCCTTGAGTTTTCATATTTCTTTGGAAAACAACGGTCATCTACCATAATTATTTTGGAGTAATAATGTATTTGGGACTGCATTTTAAAAATATTTTGGAAAATTTTTGAAAATTTGTTATTTTATTTTTTACTTTAAATTATTTTTTTGGTGTTTTTATATCATTTTTATGTGCTAATGTCAAAAAATAATTGTTTTTTTAAAAAAATATATCATTTTGATGCATTTTTTGAACAAAAAATATTTTCAAAAGCAACCACAACCACACTTTTCCAAACAGGACATTAACAAGCATGGGGACTCGAGAACATGCATTAATGTGGGTGTCCGGGATCAATTTGTGCATACTTTAACTTATCTCACGGGTCTTAAAATCAACTGACTATATAAATCTCTAGTAATTATCATATTAGCAATCATATGACTCAAACATAGAAAAATAGAAGCAACCAATGATTAATTGACTTTCTTTGAATAAGTCTTAGCTTAAGGTTGACCCTGTAACAATAAATAAATAAAATAAACAAGCTAAGACAATTGTAACTAATAAATATATAATAATAAAAATATGACAAACAAATTATAATTGTTTTGCTTTGGTTTATGGTTTTTTTTATAAAAAAAAATCATATTATCATATTAGTTTAATTTTTTAAAAATAATTTATGAAATAAAAAACTCATTGAATCTAATGGTTGACTCAGAATAGCCTAGGTTGATTCAATGTATTTTCTTATCAATATTAAATAAAAATATTATTTACTTAAAATCTTATTTTAAATCCATGATTATTATTTCTTTTTAGAAAAAACAAGTCAGCAATAACTTTTGTATGCCAATGGGAAACAATGGTAATATAAATACAATTAAAGATAACAATGGAATCATTTTTTTGCAAGCATCGATCGGAGAAGAACATTTACAACCATCCCCTTTACTCTCTCTACTTGCTGTTGCTAACAATGCCCTCCTTTATTCTACTGCCATCCAAAAATGGTGTTAATAGAATTGTTAGAGAAAAATGGGAATGAAAGATTTTGTTTGTTTAGTTGGATCATATAACAATGATTAGTGGCAATTTCAGGACATATATATATATATATATATGACGCTTTTTATAATTACATGCAAGGTTGTCAAAATCACAAATTTTTACATGAAATGGAAGTAGCTTCTGAACTCGGATTGTAAAATCATAGAAAGATTTTAGTTAATCCGAGTTCAGAGTTACTTCAGAAATTGTGATTTTTTGGTCACCTGCATGCATATATATATAGCAGGTCCTAGCCGTAATACTAATCACAGTATGATCCAACCAGTCATCAATCTTCAACAATTTATTAACATCATTTTTGACGGCAGAATAGCGAGTACAGTTATACAGCGAGATAAAGGATGGTTGTAGTCAGCCTTCGACGATGCTTGCAAAATGATTCCGATTGTTATCTTTAACTGTACATATATTAATATTTACTTTCATTAAGAGTTGTTGACTTGTTTAAAAAGAAGATTAATCATGTATTTAAAATAAGATTTTGGTAAATATTTTTATTTAATATTGATAAGAAAGACACAACCCAGGTTATTATCGAGTTTTTTCCATAAAATTATTTTTAAAAAATCATATTATCATATTAGTTTAATTTTTAAAAATAATTTATGAAATAAAAAACTCATTGAATCTAATGGTTGACTCAGAATAACCTAGGTTGATTCAATGTATTTTCTTATCAATATTAAATAAAAATATTATTTACTTAAAATCTTATTTTAAATCCATGATTATTATTTCTTTTTAGAAAAAACAAGTCAGCAATAACTTTTGTATGCCAATGGGAAACAATGGTAATATTATTACAGTTAAAGATAACAATGGAATCATTTTTTTGCAAGCATCGATCGGAGAAGAACATTTACAACCATCCCCTTTACTCTCTCTACTTGCTGTTGCTAACAATGCCCTCCTTTATTCTACTGCCATCCAAAAATGGTGTTAATAGAATTGTTAGAGAAAAATGGGAATGAAAGATTTTGTTTGTTTAGTTGGATCATATAACAATGATTAGTGGCAATTTTAGGACATATATATATATATACATGCAAGGTTGTTAAAATCGCAATTTTTACATGAAATGGAAGTAGCTTCTGAACTCGGATTGTAAAATCATAAAATCATACCTGAAATTTTACCGTACAAAAATCGTAAATCGCATCTAAAATCGTATAGGTAGAAAAACTCATAAGTAAAATATTTTCAAATACAATACAACATAATTATGGCCATAAAATTTCATTAGTTAAGGTTCGTACATGATTTAAAATAATTAAAAAATATATTACAAAACAATTATGTCAATATATGAGAATCAATATATGAACATTTAAAAAATACTATTTTTTTTTAAATTTTTAAACCAGGAGAGAGGGGGGGTAGCTTGGGGGGGAGACCGAGAGGGAGGGACATGGACGACACACGACAAGGCTAGGCCTTAGGGGGCGGCAAAAGGGACGACCCAACAGGGCATGGGCAATTAACAAGATTTGTGGGATCGTAAAATCAGACCGGATTGATTTTTATGATTTTTGTCTGATTAACGGGTTCCAATTTTTCTACCCGATTTAACTAGTATGATTTTGTGAGTCAACTCATGATTTTAACAACAATGATTACATGTCTTTCGAATTTACAATCTATTTAGGATCACATAGCTTTTGAGTTCTTTTAAAAAGTGTAGTCAATTAAAAGAATAATAATTTTAAAAATTAAAAAAATATTTTAACATATTTTTAAAACACATCATACACCACAATACTAAATACATTATTAATAAAAATGTAAATATGGAATCCAAGTCATCTCGTGTGGCCGTGTGGGTGTGTGTAGCACTGACCATGGTCAAATAGGATAATTAATTGAGATTTTATTAATGGCTATAGTTTTATTAATATAACTCGTTCACAAGTAGCGTAAATATTGGGATTAAACATGGAAATTTATTTATTTATTTTATATAATTAAGTGTGCACCACAATAGAAGGCAATGACTTCCTTGAGTCAACAAACACGACGTCGTGCTTTAAATGATCATCCGCGTAGTGTTTCTCATTCCTTGTACAATAAAGGGCCATTTTAAATGAGAATCGTTGAATTTATACGTTTGACGCATTTTTTATATTCTACACATTTAAAGCAAGCAAAAGAACGGAGTGAAATTACGGAAGGAACGTGGTTTGTTTCTGCATCCAGGTGTATTTTTTATGTTTATTTTTTACTTTAAACTATTTTTTTTGTGTTTTTTTGATCATTTTAATACGATAATATTAAAAATAATTTTTAAAAAATAAAACAACATCATTTTAATATATTTCTAAGTAAAAAATACTTCCAAATTAGCTTCAAAGGGTATTCTGAGTCTCCTTCATATCCACCCCGATAAATCTTCAGATGATGCCTCCTGTTCCTTCAAATTTGGCAAACCATTTAAAGTTTGTGGAGGTTCTGTTACCATCTGTCGATGGCCTGCCGGAAAACTGTCAGGCTACCATTGACGTATAGCTAGACCAAATCCAGTGCTTGAACCCAAGGGGGTTGGCCTGACGGTAGGAGGCATGGGACGGGGGAGTGTGCTCCTTCCACGTCTCAGGTTCGAATCCCACCAGGTGCAAACAACTCTTTTGGGCCAGCGGACTTGGACGAAGCTCATGAATTAAATGGTTCCTCTGGCTTGCCACGATGCAGTTGGGTCATGGGATTAGTCAGGCCCCAACGAGTTTGGATTACCCATTCAAAAAAAAAAAATCCAGTGCTTGAAGAAAGCCTTTGATGGCTTACATGCCTCGTCAGAAAAGCTTGTACGTGAGGATTTACCAGACCTGATTCTGTTCGATTTTATTCAGTGTTGAATGTTATGGAACAATCTCACCTAAAAGCTTAAGCTTATAAGCGAGGCTCTAGAATATGATTTATATTATTCTCTAACACCCCCTTTAAGTAAAAAGTCCTTTGAGCTTGAAACTTGCACAGACTCACATCACCATTTGCTTAGTTTTTTTATCAAATAAAATGGGAATAGTGAGATTCGAACTCGTGATCACTGGGTCAACAAGACTCTGATACCATGTTAAGGAACCATCTCACCTAAAAGCTTAAGCTTTTAGGTGAGATGGTTCCTTAACATTGAATTCTAGGTATCGCTGCCAAATTTGGTGTGCCTTCAGGATATTTTAGCATTTATAGGGCCAACAAATGAATTGAAGTACCCTCAAATGCGGATGAAACCTGAGGACTTCACAGTGGTACCAGAATGGATTCCTTTTCCTTCTCTTGTTGCTCATAGACCCGATCGAGCAGCAGTAATGTTCCACAATATGAATTCTCCTGATGCGTCTGGTAAGTTGACTGATCATCGGTTTGCAGTGCGAAGCTGTAGAAAGTTTGAAGGAGCATATGTAGATCTTCTTGAAGAACTCTACCAGAAACCAGTTTCTCCTGTCGGTCTGCTTCCATGGAATCCTGTCATCAAGTTGAGAGCAAGAATATTTGAAGCAACAGTAACTAACTGTTCTCGCAAATCTTCTTCATCTTCAGATCTGGACAGTTTAGATGCTACCATATATATTGATAAGTTGGGAGTGGACCTACCTTTAACCTTTGCTCTTATTTACGCATTTAAGAACTTTTTTTTGGAACAACTAAGTGTGTATTAAACAAAAGGGGGAAATGTTCAGAGAATCGCCGGCCATTTACAGCCGGCCAACTTGGGAAGGAAACGCATTTAAGAACGTTTAGCAAGAAAGCATTTCCTGATCAATGGCATCAAACTGCTGCTGCTATTTTGGTGGCCTTGTAACTAGGGCCAAAGTAGGGGCTCACAGATTCTTCAGATAAACTAAGCAAATTTTCCAAGTTTATAGAACCTAAAAAGGATATGGGTGTCAATGGAACTCCATGAAGGGAGAAGAGAATCTATTATAAAAGACACGATTTTTTATACGATTATTTGAAATGATGTGATTATCTGATGTAATGGTACAAGAAGAAGGTTTACATTTTGTAATACAAAAAACTTACCCTTCAAACTGGGAAAGGGAAGAACATCAAGAAGGAACAAACATTAAATCCCACATGGCCTTCCATTTTTTCATGCCAAAACTTTTCTCCAAGCCATGTTTTTCAATTAGGTAGGAAAGATGAGAGGCATGGAACTGTCAGCACTCCGAATTTGGAACGGTAATAGGATCGTAGCAGCAGAACAACTTAAGTCAATTCTTATCACAGCTGTTTGGAGGATCACCATAGAATCAAACTTCATATCCAGGGTTTACTTTCTGTTGAACATCTCCATAACTCTCTAACTCTTCCATGTCTTCTAAACTTCCTAGAAAATAAAGGCAGTCTTTGATGCAGTTTGACTGGTTTTCATGGAGAGAATCCTGCTTTTACCATCAGAACCTCTGCCCCCAGCTTGCTCAACAAGAAAACTGAGAGGATTTGCCTCGTAAACTAGACGAAGATGGTCCCTTGGGTTCATTGCGACACCACCATACAACAGTGTTCGATGGAAATCAGCTACGAGAGAACATATATAACGAGCAGAGTACTTCTTGGGGTATCTGCCTTTCCCCTGTCTAACAGTATCAATATATTGCCTTAATCCTTCAGGCCAGTCAAAGTATCGCGCATCATTTACAGAATAAATTTGCCCTGGCATAGTAAACAGCAGTCATAATAGGGATCTTATGGCTTCTGTATCAAAATTTGATATCTATCTTTTTCTCTTCAAACAAATATGGATGCCAACACACACTAATAGTAACAATGGCTGTGATTACTAAATTACAACTAAATAATTTCCAATATGGTTCTATAATGAATGAAAATTTTCATGTTAAAATCAAGTGAAAGTTATCGGTACTAAGCCCCAATCCATCAGGGACCAAAGACTAGCCGAGATGTAGTAATGCGATAGTCAGGAGTGCACATTTGGCTTCCTAATATTTTATTTTTTCAGCTCTAAGCAATATAGAAAATATCACACTCGCTTAGGAGTTACATTCTAAATAGATGGATTTTACTTGATTATTACACAGTTCTTGTGTTTTTATAATACAAATGAAGTTCCAAAAATCTAACATTCCAAATAATAATAATACTAACAAAATTAGAAGTATTACCTCGAGGAGGAATCTTAATGTCTTGATGAGTCAGAATGAAGTCTCCTGTGGAATGATCCAGTGTAAATGCATGCGTTCCAGAACCAAAGCTGGTGCAAAGTATAGTGGCTGATGAATACAGAACATACCCAGCAGCTACAAGCTTGGCTCCACTTTGCAGTGAATTCAGCGTAGCTTTTTCCTCCCGGGGTAGATGATCCAGTTCAACAATGCCGCCTGTATATCCCAAAAATTGTTCCTGTCGGAATGGAGGCATCAATATTTCGAGACCCATCAAGAGGATCTGTTACCACCACAAATGGGACCATCATCATTAATCCAAATTGGAGCATCATCTTCTTCTGAAGCCATAACAGCAACTTTTCCAGATTTTTTAAGGGAAGATAAGATGATTTCATTCTGCACAACACAATCCATAGGCCAAATACTGTCACTTCCTTTTGTTTTCATTCTTATATGATGGTTAAATGGATTTAGGTTGGCGTTCCAAGACCAGCAACTCCTTTTCATAAGATTTTACTTTTTTTACTTCACTCTACGCCACAATCAACAGTAACCTTTCAAACTTAAGATTCTAAGACAAAAACTTTCAAACGAGCAAAACATTAAGGACCTTAGAATGCAGCATACTATACAGGCATAACTAAACATCATAAGATGGACAATGTCTAAATATAGTAATTTCAATGAAATCTAAAATACCCCCACTCCAACATTACCAAATAAAGTTTACATGTATGATGAAAGAAGCACTAGCTTCAAAAACCAACAAGAAACCCTCAAATATCGAGGACCTTACAATCCAATATACCATAACTTGTTAGACTCCACTACAACCCATAAACTCAAAAATTCTAAACATCGTTATAAACAAAGAGATGAAGTAGACATACTGAGACAATATCAAGAGGTTTTGGTGCGTCTCTGCCCGAGCCACTGTCGCCTCCAGCAAAACTACTCTGTTTACTGAGACTAGAGTTGAAAGGAGATGCCACAAGAGCTGCAATTCTCTTACAAGCATATTGTATATGCTCAAACAACACCACCAACTCATCTCCCAAACCAATCCCTCCCTCCCCCATATATTCACTCAAAGTAGAAAACCCCTTTTCGCTACTTGAAGAAGTACTCATTTGTGATCTTACAATAAACCCACTTTGAGAAGCCATTTTTGGCCTGAAAAGATGACAATTTTCGGCAAGAAGTGAGCAATTTGATGGAAAAGACTGGATTTTTGAAGGGACAAAGAGGGTTTTTGGAGGAAAAAGTGAAGTTGGGAATGTAGGTACGGTAGATGATTGCATATTTAGAGTGGGAAAGCTAAGGGTGATTGATAAAGAGATTAGTAGTTAATGGTTTCATTGGAGATGATTCGAGGTTTTTGCTTTTGAGTTTTCTTCCAGGGATGGATCAGAGGTTCTTGGCTTAGATATAGTTTGCAGGAGTGAGACACAACAAAAGTGAAACAGATAATCAGCAAAAAGATTGGAAAATGATGAGATTGCGGTTATAAGCAGTTGCAGTGTAACCATTAAAGATAAGGGTAAAAGGTGCTCAGTCCCCTTAATTATTAATCAAAGTACAATATCCTCAACATATTTTATTTAGTTGAATTAGTCCCTAATCAAATTTGGAATTCAATCATGTCCTTATATTAGGCATAGGACTTTGCTGATTTAAAAAGTGGATGCAAACTAAGTTTTAGTTAAAAGATCAGCTTGATTAAATCCTAATGTGGGAGATAATTAATAATAAATTGTCTAAATGTATAATTAATCAAATTAATTATTTTTTATTCTTTTATTATCTTTACAACTTGATTCATACTCAAGTAATCAAACAATGACTCAGTTAAAAAAAAGTAGAAGAAAAGATAAAAGTAAACCTCAATAATATTCTCTCAATCTAAGTGTGTGTTTGATAATGTGATATGATGTTATTTTAAAAATGCTTTTTAATTAAAAATTTTATTAAAATAATATTTTTTATATTTGTTTTTATAATATTGTTAAATGAAAATTTTTTAATAAGATATTTTAAATTGTAGAAGCTACTTTAGTGCCAAAAATATACTAAATAAGTAATTTTCATATTCGATTCCATTGAAATTATATTTTTATTTGTAAGAAAACTTTTTTTTATTGGAAAATTAATGTTTAAGTTTAGAAATTTTAATAGAAGTCCTAATTAAGAAATCAAAATTGTTAGTGAGAAAGGAAGCTATAATATTTGTAGGGATCAAAAGTGATAGTGTTTCAATAATGAAGGACCACATTTTTGAAAGAGAGAGCCACAAAAAATCTCGAATTTAAAACGCTCCCACCAAAACCACAACTCAGTAGCAGAAGAAGAAGTAAAAAGAAATCCCCTAAAAAATGTCGAAGTTCGAGTACCCAATACTCTCCCGTGCGGACATGATAACGATCCTGGCTGAGTCACAAATCGCCGCCGTTATCGAGAATGATCTCAAAAACCCAACCCCTGATTTCGTCTCCGACATCTACACCCGTCTCTTAGTCTACCTCGATCTTCTCCACGAGTGAGTCATCAATCAACTTACTTTTTTTTTCTTCTTCTTAAATATCTGTTAATTAGTAAATTAATTGTGGTGTGGTGTAGGGAAGATGGAGGGCAAGTTGAATTTGCAGCATTAGAACAGCTAGAGAACCCACATTACCATGTCGGGTCGGCCCGGACTATTAATAATTATGTCAAGATTAAAGAGGTTATAGCATTGCTACAATGCCCTGCTGTTTTTACTCTCAAAGATCTTTTGAAGCCCCAAGCAGATCGCACTCAATTTTTTCTCAGTGCTATTCTTAATTTCTGTCTTCATAAAGACTCCAAAATGAATGAATTGAGACCCATTGGGGAGGAACTCTCGCTTCTTGACGAGCAGCGAAGAGAATTCGATGATAAGATTTCCAAGGTTGGGTTGCGTTGTTATTATGATAATTTAACTAATTTGTTGTGTTTTTTTTGGTGAATGTTTTGTTTATTTGGGTTATGCAGTTGAACGCAGAGATTGCGGAATATAATGATGCGAGGGAGAGAGAGTTACCGCTTGTTCAAGAGGTTGATGGTAAAGTTAAAGAATTGCGCCAAAGGATTGGTGACCTCAATAACCACCAGATGTCTCAGAGAGCTACTTACCGGAAATTGAAGGAGATGGGTACAGAAATGGATGGGGAGGTAAGTAAGATGTTAAATGCTGGTTCTTTGTAGATTCTGCAAATAATTTAGAGATTGATATGCTTTGACATTGGGCTATTTTGTTCTCTGGCCTCGTTATATCAAATTGAATGAGAACAATCAAAAACTTTACCATGTGTATATGTAGGCTTACCATAAAAATATGCACCTACCTATTATGAGTGCTTAGTTTCCTAGAGTCATCATTATCATAGGTTTAAGTTGCAGATTGACAGTTTATCAGGGAAGTGAAATAACGATCGTGGGCTCTTTTGTCGACAAATGTATTTGCAGTGGTGACAAAATTATTATACCTCACATTCTTAATGGTTTTATTGAATAAGCATAATATTAATACATTTTATAATTTAATATCATACAAAACATAAAACTAGAATGTATTACAACTTAAAATCACATGTTACAAACCATCTTAATGTAAATAAGTAAACGATTATAACCGGTTATTGCCTTGAAAAAAAAACAGTAACGAAATTAGATTTAAAAATTAATAAAATATAATGAATTAACTTAAGAATAACTAGACTCACAATCAATATAAGTGCTAGCAGCAACAGTTCAAATTGAATTTAAAATAAATTCCAATATATTACCAACAAAAATAATAATTAAATTACATTCGAAATTATTTACAAAAATGATAAAATTAATTTGATTTAAAAAACATCTCTTATAGTTAAAAAAAACAGTTGGATCCTCACTTTCCAAGCAAATAATTCAATTTTTCACTTGATTTGGTTAAAATCAAGTTAGAGTGAGAGTGATTGTGATTGTGTTAAAGAGGTTGTGAGTGTTGAACAATGATAGAGAGAGTTGAGACTTTAGAGAGCTCCAAAAGACAATTATTTGAGTGTTATAGTCAGTGACTAAAAGTTAGAAATGCTGGAATCTTGGAAAAAACTAATTAAAGAGAGAGTAAAAGTCAAACTATCGGAGCCCTTCTCTTGGAAATAACACGCTGTATTTGAAATAACAGCAGTTATATAACAGTGTTATTGCTGATTTTTATGTGAAACACGATTACACATTGAAAAACCATCTAAAAGGAAACAGAGCTGTCTGAGTTTGTTAAATAACAACTGTTATATGAAACTATGATCATTATGCCTGTTGTTGATATGACATATCTTGTTTTGTTTTATAGATCTCAAGGGCTGAGTTTCAACTGGTACAAAGTGTTCAAGAAAATGCGAACTTACGGTCAAAAATTGTTCAATCACCAGATAAACTGCAGGTATCTTTTCTTCTTCATGTCGAGGTCCATTTATTTTGACAAATGAACTACATGCTATGTTAGCACTTGAAATATCCTGAATTCAAAATGCATGCTCTAGTGAAGTTTATTTAACTATAGGAGCCATAGTAAGCTGTGGATGGATGGCGTTACTTTACATCATAATGGTTTAAATTAAACAGTAAGATATGATATGATGCATTGGTTACACAAAATGGCAATCATTTCCTCCGTGGAATTTGGAGAGTCTTCAGATCATGCTTTTGGAATTGATGAAACCACAAACAGCACACTTATAAGCTAAGGAACTTGAAATTTTCAATTGTTATGTATCTTTTAGGAAATTATTCTCCCTGGAATCTTGAATCCCTCTGTACCAACCCTGCTAAGTATTCTTTGTATTATGCATGTCTTGATGCTTTTTCTGATAAATTGATAGAAAATTGTAAGTATCCTACTTTTGTGTTGGGGTACATTATATCAGCTACCCTTGGGTTTTAAGCATCCCCTTTTTGCTCTTGAATTTACTTTTGTTACCCTACATGATGCTGTCTCATTGTATTTGGTTATTGACCACTCTTAATGTCTTTTGTAATGAAATTCATGTTCAACCTCAATGTATTCAAGTTTAGCCACTATCTGCTGTTTACTCTGTCTTAATGCATCCTACACTTCATTGTTGTCTTTTTCATTATATGCAAACTGTTATTTTCTGTTTGGATTCCTTGTTGACATGCAAATAATCCTTGCATGTGTTAAAAGAGGGCTTTGGAGGAGAAGAAATCAGTTCGAGAAGATGCAAGAAGTGCTGAAAGATTAGCAATGCAATCCTTTCAGGCTAAGGCTGATGTCCTTGAGGTTTATACTAAGGTACTTTTTCATAAACTCCCATGTTACCTTTAGGGTTTGCTAAGATTGGCTAGTTTGATGGCGTCTGCTTACACCTTATGAAAATTATAGTACAAACTACAAGAGATAGAGGTTTTAATGTTGCATTTTCGTTGTTCATTATATCATTGTGGCTTTCAATAAGGATTTTTTAAAAAAAAATTCAAATTGGTCCTCAAAAGTTTTGCACAATCAAAGCCCTTTTTAGCTCAAATTAAAACTCAATTGCATATTTTTTATTTGGAGGGAGGGTTGATTGAAAGATAAAAAACTGAAGTGAAAAAAATAGTTAAAATAGGTTACATCTTTTAAATTTGTTTCCAAAGTTCATTTTAGTCATCTATCTCTTTTATCTATAAGGTAATTGGTCCCTCTAATTGTCAAACATTTAATTTTGATATCAAACTCTTTTTTTTCACTTTTGTTTTTTGTTGGATGACAGAGAGGGGATCACTAGATTTCAACATAGAGAAAAAAAATTGTTGTTATTGATGATTTCATCTATTAAAACAATCTATTTTTGTATCAAATGGTTCCATATGACAAGGAGAGTTAAGATTATGTGTTATTTTTGGTTTTAGGTTAATTTTGGATTTTGGGGCTGATTTTTGTATTTTTTGAGGTTATGGATTGATTTAACAAGAATTTTAGGGTGTTTTTTAGATGTTTCGGGGTCAAAAGAACAACAATCATGTTTTTCCTGCCAACCATTTGCTGGATTTTGGTGAGCCCTAGGCGACAAATTGTTTGCTGAAACAGACAACGCCTTGTCTTTTTTTTTATTTTATTTTTTATCTCAAACAATTGGGGCGGATAACATGAGGCTCGTGCACACGGGCACTTTCTTGTTGAGCCAGGCACTAGCCTGACTTACTAGGCCCTCCAACGCCAAATATCATTTCTTTTTTATTTTGATTTTTTTAATTCATACTTTTTTTCATCTTTTTTTTTAAATAATTAATTAATACTCCTTCCATGTGTTTTCTTCGTCTTATATAACATTTTTTTTAAATGGCGATTATTTTTTATTATATTGGGTGTATTTAATTTTTTAATAGTTTAGTATGATTCATCTGTCATTTTTTTTATATAGAAAAAATATTTATTTTTGTATATTATTTTTAATACAGGCAACCTTGCATAATATATATATATATATTATTTAATAAATTTTATGTGTGTTTTGATTTCTAATACAAATTGATTTTAATAAATAGTTTTATTAAACACAACCAGATAAATAACCCATGTTATAATATTAAATATTTTGATTTGCATTTGTCACAATTTTTTCAATTATATTTATTGATAATAATTTTATTTATTTATTTACACAATGTTCGTGATTTTTTTAATTTGATGTGTGCATAATTTTTTTTTTGATTTATATATATGATTTATTTATTTCAAAAAACACGTTGAAAAATTCTACATGTTCAAATTTGTTTTTATCATGTATTGGTGGTTTCACCCTTCATTCCAAGTTGATAATGTATTTTTTTATCATTATTTTTTTTGATTTGTTTTTTGTTATTTATTTTTGTTTTCAGTTTCTCTCTCAAAGTGAATCTGTTGCTCTTTCATTTATTTTTTATTTTGATTTTTACCTTTCTTTTAAATTGCTACTTTTTATTTTGTTTTTTGTGTATTGATTTTTATTTCATCCTTCAACGTTTCATTTTCTAGAGATTGAGTTTCATGATTTTTTCATGTATAGTGTTTCCAATTTGAAGATTAGAGTCACGGGTCTTTAAAGTTAACATGTGCAAAATGATGAAAAATCCAAATATAAAGAGAGAAAAAACTTATTTTCTAAAAAATAAAATTATAATTTTGCTACCACTACAATACCATTAAAAAAAAAAACACAAAAGCTTGTATATTTTTTTTTGCTACATCAAAAAAATTTTGGCAAGATTTACAACTATGCCATTTCTATAGGAAACACCATTTCATGTTTTCAGCATATTACATGTTTCATGTGTTTTGCCTGTTTGATAATAAGCTACATATAATACTGGATTCTTAGTCTTATAATCAGCGACGCATAAAGTCTTACTAGTTTCTTGATGTTCTACTCTCAGGCTTTTAAGAAAATGTCAAAGCACTTCGATCAGATGCAGGCAATTCATGAACAGGTGAGAACATGGAAACTTTTTTTCCCTCTGAAATTTAATATTCTGGTCTAACAGCTTCATTTAGAATACTCTATGATCACAAAGTGAAACAATATCTTACTGTAATATCAGTAACCTATTAGTTCGGATGACATATTTAGTATCTTTTGCCTTTCCATAAAGCTTTTGAATGTTATCAGTAAATACATGATTCCGGAACCCTCAAGGTGTAATGGAAACTTTTGATAGGTAAATTCTGCCAAATCAATTGAAAAGGACTATAAGGCCTTAAAAGCTAAGCTCAGTTATGATGAACTGATGGATAAGTCTCTTGGTGCCAAACTTGTTGAATTGCAAGTGAAAGGTACATTCTTGTGAAACTTGAGTTAATTTGGTTTCCTTTATATTTTCAATGAATACCTTTTGAGCCGATAGCATATTCTGCCTTTCCCAGCACAACAGTTGGATGAGTGCAAAAAGCTGTTAGAGAAAGAAAGAGATACGAAGTTTGAAGAAGCTACTGAAGAACTCAATAATATCAAATCAGAGGTGGAATCCAGGAGGCATGATCTAGGAGCAAGGCAAAGGAAGGTTGAAGCTGTATTAACAGAGGTACTTTTATATATAATGCTAAACAAACTCATTGATCTGAAGTATTTGAGTATTTTGTAATTTTTTTTTGTTTAATCAACAGGTGGATGCCATAACTTCAAAGACTAACATGGTAAAAGAATCTGGTGTGGCTGAAGTGCAAAAGCTAGTTCACAAAAGTGAAGAGATTGCAGAACAGGTGCTCTGCCTCCAATTCTGTTCATGAATTTCTTTATGTGTGCATGCTTGTTACCAAATTAATATTAGCAGTATTTCACATTTTTCATACTAACACAGTTAAAAAGGTCCTGTGTGTCTTTTTTTCTGGATTTATAGCCATCATAGAAACTAAAGATACTGAAACCTATGCCTATTATTGCCCTCTTGTTTGAATTGTAACTACTATTCAAATATAATATTTACCGTTTTCGACCAATAAATTCACATGGAAGTCAACCTTGAGTTGGGTTAATCATTTGTTTTGTTTCAATTGATGCAAGTTCGCTAAATATTTGAGAATGCAGAACTGAATGTGTTTCTGTTTTTGCTTGGTTGGATGCAGTTTCAACTATATAAGAACTCCATTGGGCATTTGCTGCAGTGTGCTGACGGTTGTAGTCAGAGCAAAAATCATTGATTTAAAGGATCAACCATGAGCTCGCTTGCACCATAAGAGGCCGATATCAGTAAATTTATGTTTTTCTTTGAACCTTTGGTTGGAGCTTTAAAATATGTTTCCTTGCGCTCCAGTAATATATGTACATATGCATATATTCCTATAGTATGTTTATGAGAAATAGCCTTAGATGAATTCATAACGACAGCTTGATGTTTGAGATTTGTTGTTCTTTGTCTAAGTCAATTCGTGTGGAGTGTTTTGGTGTAGCTTTTGTCGGTGTTGTTGCCATCTTTGCAAGTCATGATTCTAGCTCACAAGTTCACTATGATGGGAACCTATAGCCATCATTCTTGCATGCTTAATCACATTGAACATAAAAATTAAGCAGCTCGATTATTTGCAACTGGCTATTTTGGTATGATGTAGATACTGGCGGCGGGCATATGCAGAGACACGTGCTGGATTTATTTTATTTTGGTATGACTAATTTACACGCACCATGACTAATCTATGGACCCATTGAACACCCTACAAGTTCAGTAGACAAGGCACCGCATGAGTGACAGACATACACAGAGAATCGAATCCGGGTGCACTGCGACTAATCCCCATATCCCACTGAACACCCTACAAGCTCAGTGGACATATATACAGAGAAAATCAAATTCAGGTGTATTGCGGGAGTGACAGGCATACAAAGAGAATCGAATCAAGGTGCGGGGCAAGGGACTTGTGTACCGCTAGGCCACGACCTCAAGTGCGACATGTGATGGATTTTGTTTGTTCAAGTAACAGTGTTAGCTCATCCCCAGGTAATGAACATTTAATTTCACCATCAAATTCACCACTCCATTGACATGGAAGAAGCAACTCATCAGCCACCACTCATGATTTTGTTTTTCTTTTGCAGGAGCTGATGCATCACGGAGGCCTTTACATGGCAAAAGAAAGGGGAGCACATTCACAAAACAACTGGTTGAGGTCGCATATTTATTAATTTATTATTTAAGTAAAAAAAAAGAGAACTGTACAAAGCACTTGATTGTACATGAGCCTGTTCAAAATGTAACAAGCCTGTCCAACAACTGCTCTATAAAATAAAACCATTAACAACCCTCGAGTACACTGGTCTCTGCATCTGTGTCTCACATATACCAACTACATATCAATATCATTACTGAAGTAGCATCATAATTTTAATACAAGTACTAAATACTACTTCGAAATTGATAGGCAGTATGGCAAAAATTAGCACAGGCATATTGAGCTGATGGAAAGAATCGCCTCGAAATAACACGGTAAAAAAGGCGGAGCATCTACCACATCTTCAAGCTTTCCGGGTTAATTTCAATCAGTAATAAGCTTCAGGGGCAGTGGTCAGTTGATAGTGCATTGGACTGGGAAAGATTTCTAAGCCTCCAGGCTTGCTCAAGGTGGAGAACATACAGGTAGCAAAATGCCATCTGCGACTGCAAATTAAAATTGATCAACAAAAGCTTTCTACATTAAAAAAGCATTATGGAACATCCTATGACAGGTTCAACCTTTTATCAGCCATATGATGACATTTCACCAGTTAAATGTTAAAACATTTTGTTATCAGCAATGACAATTAAACATGGGAAAACTTGGCGAAAAGAGAAGAGCTTATATAGGGAAGTTAGTTGCGTCGGCAATTGATTACATGCAACAACTTTCTGTGATAACAATGGCTTCCATACAAGCAAACATAGGACAGCATAACATTCCTGCAGAGTAATCAGTTTCTATAGACTATACCAAATCAATAGCCACTACCGACTAGACTCTTGCAGTTATCTAAGTGCATAAGCAAAGTAGTAATAAAGAACAATGACATGGATCGGCTTTCAAGATGAGAGCTAATCACTCAATATCTAGAGCTGACAATAGCATGCAAAAGTAGAATGCCAGGCAGTAAGATCAACCAGTCATCCAGCAAAAGAGAGCAAACAAAAACTAATCGTGTCTTGCGGAATATTCACTGAAACTTCAATGATTTATTTTAACAAGGAATAGCATACCCAAACAAACACGAAGAAAGAATAGACAAGCTCAACTATAATGTACATGATGAGCATCTAATGTTGAAGCCTCAGGCGATTGAAGAACACCAAGAAATGATATTCAGGAGCCCAATACACAAACCCAACAACAGGCCCCCCTTTAATGTACTGCAAGGAAAAAAAAAAGAATGAGAAAGAAAGGGATGGGAAAATGCCCCAGTGAACATTCTATTTAGAAAAAGAAAGCATGGAATATAGTTTTGAGGAAAACATATATCAGATGCAGCAGCAGCAACCAAGGGTCAATCCCAAACTTTGGTTGGGATTGTGGATCCTTTACTGGGAATGGCGATCGAATGCAAAATAAATAAATAATATTTCAGATGACAAAAAAGACAGAAATTAATAGAGATAATCTAAAATCCGAGCACCTTTCCATCAAGAATAACAAGTTCACCATCAACCCATCGATTATTTTGAAATCCTGGCTCAGCAAGTCTCCCTTGTCCTTTATATCGAGCAATCTGATTTGCAAGATCTTTAGAAGTGATTCAACAAATAGGAAATAAAAAAAGCACATAGACCTTCACAAAGTGAAAAAATGAAACTTCACAAGCTACACACCACTCCAAATTCTTCAGGAATAATGCCTCTATGGGGGAGCTGATACCTTTTCCCAACCTTAGCACGAAATGCCACCTGTAAAATCCATATAAGTACAGCTGTTAAGATCAATGCAGACAGCTGTGATAAAATAGTTTCCACAAAGTGTAGTGCCAACAAAATGAATCACCATCTTATTCCTAACCTACACCCACAAGACCAAAAATGATACTAACAATTTTCCTTGCAATCAGGACTTCTCTTTTTATTTGGGAACAATTAATCCAGGGCTTTGATCACTAGCTTCTAAGCAACAGAAACCATTTGCAATTAGCAAAAGTAAGCAAATAAACTTGTAAGCATCATGTGGCCAGACGAAGGTTTGAACGAGGAAATTGTCGACAAATAAGTTGTACAACAAATCTATATTACCACAAACAAAAATACATGTTATACTCTAGATTAGAGGACATAATAGAAGTATGAAGCAAAAAAGGGTACCTGTCCAGCAGGTACATAAGGATCTCCAGTTAATTTTACAGCCTCCACATATTCATAGAACTCTAGATTAGAGGACTCTGTAGTCCCACGATCTTCTTGCCACTGGCCAAATTTACGTTGCAGGTGTATGACTTCTGAGGTGTACAGCCCATGTGCACCAATATATAGTCCTGACAAAATTAAAACAGTATTATTCTTGACTCAAACTTTGGCTTAGGGAATAAAAAATAATGAAGTGCTGAGAAGATTCCTAAACCATGACAAACAAGATGACGATAAGCTGAAACTTAGTAGCATCTCCTAGAGCCATATAGCTCAGAATTTAACAGCCTGTGTAGCAAATCACCGTTTAAAGGATCAGGAGATGTTGATATCTCAATTCGATGAAAAGTTGTTGATCCAGACAGTGGTTGACGGTTCTGAGCCTGACTGAGAGTAGCATTTATTAGTTCACCAACGTCTTTCAGCACCTGTACTTCAAGAATAAATCAAACAATTAACAGCAAATGGTGAGTTGATCTCCTACTCAAGTTGTGAAAAGATGACCTTAGACATTGAACCAACCTTCAAGGGTATCTTCTCACTACCAATAAATTTGGCTAGATCAAACATTACATGGTCCACACTGCGTTGACCTCGAAGCTTAGCTTTTTTGTCCACTGAAGACAGTTCCTTGGCATTTTGTTGGTTTACTTCTTTCTCTATAGAAAAGGAAAACGACTTGCGTCCCTTTCTGTCTAGCTTAGCTGGTACTCTAATTGAGCCTTTTGCAGCAACGCTGCCTGAAAGTTTCTGTGCAAGACCCCCAACAACAACTTTAACTGCAATTTCACTTTGATTTTCATTATCAATGATCCCACGACCAGCATCCATTTCAATTTCATCTCTTTCATGGTCACTTTCACCTTTGCCATCATCTTCTGCTTCCTCACTTTCTAACTCAATATCTTTATCATCTTCTTCATCAATTATTTGCTCTATCACCTTAGATATAAAATCCTTGTCCATCTTTGCCGGTGTTGTCACTTTCAACACCTTGACCTTCACACCAGGAACCATATCTCTCAATATGTTCTGAAAGCCAGGCAGTCCCTCAGCTAGATCAGAACCATCTTCTGCGTCATCAGCATCATCTATCTCTTCAGTACTCACAACAAATAGGTCACTTTTATCTTCAGTCGGCCCTGATGGATTCAAGCGACTGGTGGCATCTGAAGCTTTAGAGGGAAATGTAGAAGAATCTTGTAAAGTTCCTTTCCTCTTCAAATACACAGCCTATAAAATTAAACAAACCCCATCAGACACTATTATCTAACTGCCCCTGCACATGGAATTTAGATGTGTAACTGCAACAGACACTTAAAAAGCATATATAAAAATAAAATTACAAGAAATCAAAATAGCCACCAAGCATCAAGTCAAAGCCTGAGTTCATTGTGAAAAGTACACAACTCAAAAAAAAATTAGAGTAGAACTAGGATACCTGTTGATTGAATTCCCCTTTCTTATTCATTGTAAGAAAGATCTCAAAAAGGGGTACCCCCACTGCAGCTGTAGCAAGCTGTCTGAAAGAAATGATAAGTTAACAATAAACTTCCAAAACAAGGAACAATTGACAGTGAGCAACTGCACGTGTAAAGCAGCAGGGCTTGTCATAGGCTTGCTACATAAAAAAGGTTTCAAACAACAGGCATGCATCAGCCACATTCTCTGGCATTTAAAATGTATGCATTTCAACTAAAACATCACAGGAATATCTTGAGACAAAGAGCTAGCACAAAAGGAAATCCATAATCAATTGCAGTTGAGCATAATATTTTCACACCTTAAGTCTAAAGAGTGCCTTCAATACAAAACATAGCATATTGTTTAATTGAATTTCCACATATCACAAGGTTTCAGCAATGCAGTCTGTTAAGAAGGCATAAATCATTATTGTCTAAACCATCTCTTTCATTATTTTCAGGCTGATTGTCCTTGCTTAATATTCTCAAGTTGATAATCAAGCTCAATTTTCCATATTCAATTTCCAATTAACATGTTATTCATTCTCCTCATTAACTACCTGCCCTGAAGGACTTTTCCATCAGGGTATGAGAAAAGAAAACTGAAAAAAAGAATACATGCTCCTCAACCAATCTGGTCCACGCCTAACTAGGCTTGCAAAGATCAGGACCATGGTAAACTTTAAAACAGTGATTAGCCACGAGCTTACAAAGTGAACTTTCCTCGCCAATGATAGCTTCTGGACATGCATGTTGATAAATCCAGGATAGTAATAGAAGACAGTTTTTTTTAAGAAAAAAAATAACATCATACACATTGATCTACATACATTATAGCTTTCCCATTTAGCCATGTGCATGCCCATTCGTATTTGTTCTCATCACTCTCCTCTATTGGCGATGACAAGACATGGAACCAGATATGTTAATGTTATTTGTTCTAGGTATCAGCAAGAAATATATTCACTACATAAAGAGCACTTGCCAAGCAATGCATAAAAGATGCAAGTTTCCTGAAGTGTAACATGGAGCACCTGAAGTGCTCTTAGCATACAACAAACTGTTGATAACTTAGTTGTTAGGTGGTTATTTGATGATTATATGATTTTATTTCACTTTTCTCGTCAAGCTGCAAACAGGACATATGATGGATTTAACCAAATCATGTAACACAAAACCAAGAACTGTGACATGAAACCTCAATAACCTAACTGCATGATAGAAATTAGCTGAAACAGGGGAATTGTTTATCAACAAGACTTCAGTGGAAAAAAGAAGCCTAGGCTTTTCACTTTTGATATGGATTTGAAATTAAAGTGAAACACTCTGACAAGTGTGAATAATTACCGTGGACTGTAACTCCTTGCTACATATCTTCCATGCTCTGCGGTTATACGAATAATCAGACCATAAGGATCATCAACATCTTCAGAAATTCCAGACCACCATCCCACCTTGAACCCAGCACAAGGTAAAGGGAAATACTTGAAACGGAGACTTAATAGGTAACAACAAGGTTATTTATTTAAATGCCTCAGTAAAAAATCTCTTGAAACTCAGAATACTTTGCTACTTATTTCCAGAAAATGAAAGGTTACAATAAGAATCCTTTAAACAACATAGAATAGCCCTTAAGGCACCAAAAACTTCACACCTACAGAAAAAGAGAACCAAAACCACGAAGATGCAACTCTAGCAAGTCTCACAAAGTTTTAAAAAATATTCAGCAATGTTTATGTAGCCTGACAAGGCCCAATGCAATGTGCAGCAGTTATTGCACTTACAAAAATGAACATATTTCAAAAATTAGAAATTGCATGTGTACATTGATCAAGTAAAAAATGAATTTGTGTCTACTTACCAATCCAGCACCAGCATTATCTCGTAAAAAAGCTGCCTCCAGGTAACGCTCTTGTGCTAATGCTCTCTGAATCAGCCAAAAAAAAAGAATGTAAAGGGAATAAAAACAAGAAGACTGGAAATTTCTGCATTTTACCCCTTAGGTAAAACCAGACTTGCAAATCAAATTACACACATTCAGCTGTGACATCACTCTGCCAACAGTATCATTTGTAGCTGCAGCTGCAATTGCCACTTTAATCCTAGCAGCATCTTCATAATCCTCTCTGTTTACAGCATTGCCTAACTGTGACTGCAAGAGAGAGCAAGGCAGGAGAAAGGTTTCAGAATTTAATAGAAAACCCCTAATTTATATATATAAAAAAAAATGCACTCTTTCCTCCATCCCGTTTTGTATGCCAATTACACAAATCAATAAAACTAAATCAATGTATATTTTTCAGTTGCCTAATTAGAAATTTTCCATTTGGAATTACAGAAACTAAAAGAGAAAAAATGTTCAAGACTGGAATACAGTTCTGATGTTTCTAAATCCAACTTTTCAACCTTTCCAATTTGAAACAAATACATTAATTATTGTCTGCAGTATCAGTCACTTCTGATACAGTCCAAGCGTGAAGCACCAACTTCCCCTAACAAAAAACCACCATACTGCACTTCCCGGTCTAAAATTTCCCATCTTTTTGACACTTTGAAACAACAACTCCACCTAAAAACAATAACACATGCAATAAAACAAGACATTCAAAATTTACATTCAAAACCCAGCTTATGAACACGAAGTTCCAATTTCCCCAATTCAAAAATAAACTATAACGCTGGAGGAAAAAGCAATGCTTCATTTCCTAATCCCAAATTCTCAATCTTTTCGCACGTCTTCACTTCCTAATCACAAATTTTCAGTCTTTTTCACACTTCTCAGCCATAATTCACCCAGAATAATATTAAAGCATGCATGCATGCACACTCAAGACACAAGAAATCATAGTTAAAAAAACAATCATAAGAAATTAGACTTCCCACCCTCAAACCCCATCTTTCCACACATGCAATAAATACAGCTAATTGATTAAAACAACTAAAGAACATAAAGTTTCAATTTGCCAATCCAAAAAAAAATAATGATTTTTCCACAATAATTTTACCTTCAAGAGGGAAACAAGGCGTTGTTGTTCATCAACTTGATCAAAATGCAATCTCCAGCGATCCCAGTCCCACTCATCCCCATCTCCGTCCTCCTCTTCCCTCTCCAATTTCTCCCTCCACAACCTCTTTATTGCCAACTCCCTTCTTAGTTGGATTCATATACGAATCGAAACTCTTAACCGCGTTCTTAAACACAGCTTGCAACGCAGCGTCCCAACGCCACTGAATCGAAGGATTATTTGAAGAGTCGGTGCAGCGACAGAGAGCGGAATCAGAAAGCAGCCTAGAGAGAGGGTACCGAGAAGGGAATTGTGGTTTTGGAGAGGGGTATGGAAGTCTTTTCCTTGCTGTGAAGGCGAGTTTGTGCGGAGATGGTGGTGAAATAGAAGCCATAGACAGAGAAAGAGGATGAAGGTTGCGGGTGTGGAAGGAAGGGAAGAGAGAAGTGAAGGAGATGGTGTGGTAGTGGTGGAGCTCTTTAAGAATCACTGTGTGTGGACCACTTTGAGATAAGCATCGTCACCATTTTTTTTCCTTTTGTTTCTGCCCAAACTTTGACAACGTTTTTTTCTTCCTCTATTTTTCTATTTTTTTTAATATTAATATATTTAAAACTATTAATTTAATATTGTTTTTTGGTAAATATATAGAACAAATATGATATTGTTAATTAAGATTTTAATATTCATGATTTCACTTTTCACTTTAAGATTTAATACATTTATGTAAAATATTTAAATGAGACTATTTATTTATTTTTAAATCCAATAATAAATATTTTTAAATCAGATAAGTCTTTTACTTTTTTTTTAAAAATAAAATAATAATATACTGATTATTCTCCGAACTACTTGTTTAATTAAGAAATGTTTTTTTATTAAATATTTTACATTTTTTAAATCCTCTTGTTGTAATTTGAGAATGTTTTTTTCTTGGATTGTAAGTAAGCAAAAAACAATCTCTCTAAAAATATTTAAATAAAAATAATAATGTCATAAATCAAATATTATTATAATAACAATCATATCAAAAAATAAAAATAATAACATAATCTATTCATATCATATTTAGATTTTGAATAATCATATCTAGATAATCAAGTTTTAGGCATCCATTTTTTTTTCAAAAAAAACTTCTAAATAAGTCTTGAAATTTTAGAATCAATAATTTTAATAAATTTAGTTAAACATATATAAATAAAGATATTATTAACATATAAAAATATCATTAACAATAACTAATACATGTGTGTTTTAATAAAATATTGCTCAAGTTTTTATTTAAATGCCATAAAAGTCATTGTAAGGTCATGTTTGACATAGCATTTCAAAAGCAGTTTTAATTTTTTTTATAAAAAAATATTTTAAATTTGATAAAATGATGTTTTTAGATTATTTTCATGTGATGATATCAAAATTATTTAAAAAAAAAACATTATTTTGATACATTTCTAAACAAAAAACACTTTCAAAAACAACCTCAATCATACTTTTAAACAAGCACTAAGTCTAAGTGTGTATTTTGATCCAAGTAACATGCCTAATGCTTATAAATATATTAAAATAATAGATAATATTTTTAGAACTTAGGTGGTGTGGAATATGATATTAAAGATTGTTTTTGATAAAAAAAAATTTTTGTTTCCTTATAAATATATTTAAAATAATAGATATATATTTTCATATGTAATGTTGATCTATGGAAAGCAATGAATATCTTATTTGATGGTTGTATAAACTTAATTATTATCCTTCAATCATCAACATCATTGTTCTCTACGAATAATAGAGAAGATCATCATAGTTCTCAAGGGTATGGCGTGGTGACAAAAAACTAAAAATTTGCCTTATAAGTCTCAAGTTCGAGTCAGGACATGTTCATTTTTTAAAAATCTAAAAATGATTTTTCTGAAAAAAATTATAAACATATATAATATTATGAGAATGTCATCATCAATCTCGCAAGGTCATTATATTCTCTGATTGCTATGAAATTTTAACATAATATATATAAATATATCAAGAGACTCCTCGTAAAATTTCATCTAAATCTAATAGTTGAATTAAGAGATATGATTAGTATTCTAAAATTATTCATTATTTAAAACAATACTATTTGACCGAAATGAAAGGGGCGGAACAAAACTGGAACGTTTTGCCCAAAACATCTAGAATGAATCAAAATTTAAACCGAGATAAAAACAACATCGTTTTGTCTCTTTTTTTTAACTGGTACGAAATGACGTGGTTTTTACTTTTAACTGGTACTAAATGTTTTGGTCGTTTCAGGCAAAATGAATCGAAACTAACAACCCTGGTTCCACCCCCGATTGATTGACCCAACAAAGCAACTATTTCCTATTGCAACATTACGGGTCTATAAAGTCTCCAAGAGGGCGTGACGTGATGTCAAAGAGTTTGCGATCGACACAGTAGATTTCGAGATATCGAGTTCGAGTTAGAGTATGTATCATTTGTAAGAGTTTGTAATAACCGGGGTTTTACTCGTTACCCAAGCCTATAAAATATGTTTTTCAGGATGGGTTTCATGCATAAAAAAAGTGATGTGTTGGAAAACCATTAGCAATGTGTCATTGACAAACGGTAAGCACTATGTCCACATTTACCAAGAATAACTGGTATACAGAATTCACCCAAAAAAAAAAAAAAAAGATCACTCAAAAACGAAAACAAAAGAGAGGAAAAAAAAAGTTTAGGCCTTCAGATATTGACCAATTTTATATGATAAATAACTATCTATAATATCGTTTACAAGAATATTTAGAGCATGAAATCATTTATCGTTTCAGCATTCCGTTTCGAGGTTGTACTGTTCATATATAATTAATTATATATATATATATATATATATATATATATATATATATATATATATATGAAAAAAAATAAAATACTAATTTAACAAGTATAATTTAAATTCAAGATAAATTAACTTTAAATTATACAATACAAACACAAAGTCAAACAAACATAATCTCAAAATTAGTAAAATTTCAAAATATTATGATAATAAAATGTTCTAAAATAAAAGAAATATTATGATTTTGAGCCGGAACGATACCGAGGCGTTCCGACCAAAATTTAGCCGGAATTTCTGGAACGGGCCGGAATTAAAACCGAGATGAAAACGACGCCGTTTCATCTCGGGTTTTTTTAATGGCACGTAACGTTCCAACCATTTCGATCGGAACATAACAGAATTAACAAGCCTGGAAGAGAGAGCTTTGGTAGATTCTGGGAGAGCAATAGCCTCAACAAATTTTTAATGTATTAACAAAATTAAATTAACTTGAACGAACGAACTAAATGGAATTAAATTTGAATAAATATTCTCTTTTCAGTCACATCGTGTGTAATTAAAGGACCATTTTTTTCAATAACTTTGATTAAAGATAGATCCAGATAATTACAAAAACAAATAATAATTCCATAAATATCAGCATTTCCATTATTTATTTATTTATTTACTCGAATATTTCTTTTTAAAAATAAATGAATCTGACCACCTCTATTAATTTTGAAAACCAAGCCAGCTCAAGGTTGTCAATTTCATTTCAGTTGGTGCTTCGTTTTTTTAATTAAAACAAAATATTTATATTTCAGAGTGTTTCGGAGTGTTATTTCGGGGTTATACTATGTATGTATATATATAATTAAATATATTAATTCATTTTTTTAGTTCAGATCCAACAATAAAATCATTTAGAATTGTGCAATTTAATCTAAAAAAAGACACAATACAAGGTTGTCAATTCCGTTTCGCTCGGTGCTTCGTTTTTTCAATTGAAACAAAATGTTTTTGTTTCGGAGTGTTTCAGCGCATCGTTTTGGGCTTGTACTATTTATGTATATATATATATATAATTAAATATATTAATTCAATTTTTTTTGTTCAAATCCAAAAATAAAATTATTTAGAATTGTGTAAGTTAATATAAAAAAAGAAACAACAAAATGATTTTTTTGAACAAAATTATGAACATGTATAATATTACGAGAATATCATCATCAATCTCGCACTCGCAAAGTCATTACATTCTCTAATTGCTCTGAAATTTTAACATAATATATATAAATATGTTAATAGACTCATCGTAAAATTGTATTTCAATATAACGATTGGATTATAAAATATGATTAATATTGTAGAATTATTTATTATTTTTAGAAAAACACTATTTGACCAAAACGGAACGGTCAGAACGATTCAAGAACATTTCGGCTGAAAAATATAGAATAAAATAAAATTTAAACCGAGATAAAAATGTCACTTTTAAGTTTTTTTTAACTGTTATGAAATATTTCAGCACTAAACGAAATTGACAACCATGGGCTAGCTACCATTATTTTTTTCAAACCCGGCCCAACACACTATGAGCTCTCCTATAAAGGGGCCGAAGAAAAGCCCATAAACCACTGCGAGAAGAGGGAAAACACGAAACAGCGTACATATCCACTGCAAGTAGTGGGAAAACTAGGAATAGCAGCATACCTCAGACACGTGTCAGTTACGATCAGAAGAAAATCGCCACGTGTCAATCTCCCCCCACCTTCCATTCCTGCTTGAGCAGTTGAATAACAGGTGAAAGAAAAGAATCCCGCTTCGAAATAATCAAAGAGCAGAAAACAGAAGAAAATGAAAAGGGCGTTTCTTTTGAGGGCATAGACACGTTTCGACTCAAGTTTCAATGGCACAGAGAGGAGAAGCAGAGACCTTACCTCTGCATCCCGACTCTTTCTCGAGTATCATCATCAAGCTCCAGAGCACGAGCCGCCGCCGCAGTTCGACCTGGTCCGGACCCGTTGTTAGTAATTTGTAGGTGTTTCAGCTTTGTAACTTCACTTACTGCGATTCTATGTGTTGCTGTCAACGTTCTCTCTGCCGTTAGATCCTTTAAAGACGGATCTGATGTAAGGCTATATATCTCTAAGTGCATTTATGCATTAGGTGAGTGAGGGAGTATGTGAGGTGTCGATGTCTGATTGGTTGTTGTTCTGTGTAGGTTTTTGATGGAATATTTAGGTGTTATGCGGTGGTGATTGCGTTTATCGTGGTGGTTGCGGAGACTGAGTGGGGATTTGTTATTAAGTTCTGGAAGGTTCGTTCTTGCTTCTGATTTCTTGGATTTTATTTTTTTGTTATTTATTATTTGTTGCTTAATGTGTGAAAATTGGAGTTTGGTCTAATTTATTGAATTGAATTAATTAATTTGGTTTAATACATTAAATGGCATTTGTGGTGCAAATGTTAGTGGTTTGAATTCGTATACTGCAGATATTGGAGTATTGGGTAGGGAGGGGCATGCTGCAAATCTTGTAAGTCATATGTGTTAACGAGGGTTGCAAACTGTTCATTAGGCTCGCTTGTGCGGAGTCATTAATATCTCCTTTAGGATTTGAAATGATATTTTTTTTTTGCAGTGTTGCAGTAATGACGAGAGCTTTCCCTGACTATACATCAAACCAGAAGGAGCTTGTTGTTCTACAAAATATAGCTAGCTATATGCTCCTTGCTTGTGGTCTAGTTTATGTTATTTCGGTAAGAAAACAAATGAACTAGGACTTTGGTTTAAGTTGAGCTTGGTTGAATAGAGTTTGGGTTTGCTTTTTTCCTTTTGGGAATTTCAAGACTAATTCAATGATGTGTTGTTATTGACTGTGATTCCAATTTCCAGGGAATTCTGTGCATTGGCTTTCTCAAACGGGCTCGTCAGAAGAAAGAAATTACGAGGGAGCAGGCTGTCAAGGATCTGGAGGTAAGCTTTGTATGCTGTAGCTCCTGAAATGATGATTAGTATTGAGTGTTCATATGAGCTCCCTGTTCTGCATTTTACTCTGCTTCTATGTGTATGCTGTTGCTCCAAGTTATGCAATTATGTGTTAGCTGGGCCATCACTTTGTGGAGGTCCTGGCATAATATGAAGTTTTAGCAACAAACAGGAACATGAATTCCAAGATTTCTATAGGCATCCTCATTACAAGAAGAGAAATATATTAACAACTCTTAATAATGAGTGAAATGGAAAGCCAATTTGAGGAAATGAATCAAAATTATGTTGCACTCTCAAAAACTTGAAGTGCTATGAGTTGTGATTGCTTGTTACCACAATGCTGTTGGAAAGGTTCTGATATACCCTTTGTTAGAGAATAATATAAATCATATTTCTGGAACCTCACCTAACAACTTAAGCTCTTTAAGTGAAATGGTTCCTTGACATGGTATTAGAACCTTGTTGATTCAGTGGTCACAAGTTCGAATCTCGTCACTCTTATTCTATTTGATAAAAATTAAGCACAAGGTAATGTGGACTTGTATGCAAGTTTCAAGTTCAAGGGTTTTCATTTGAGGGGGTATGTGTTAGAAAATAATATAAATCAAATCCTGAAACCTCACCTAACAGCTTAAGCTTTTAGGTGAGATGATTCTTTGAGACCCTTAATCAAATCCATAAGCAAACAAGCTTCTGTAATCAGGTATAAGGTTTATTTGAATCCTTTTTTCATTGTTCTGATTTAGGTGACTGTAAGTAGTCAGGACATACTTTTCACCCATGTTTAAAATCAGGCATGAAGATTCTGAATCTGATGTACTTGTGCTTGGACACCTGTTAACATTGTGAGAGTATGCAGCTGGTTTTATTAGACAAATAGTGTTTTTTTGTTAATGATTTATTGACGTTTCTGTCTGTCTTTTTTTATAAACTTTGATTGGAACTCAGATTTTCCTCTATTGATGTTTCTGTCTCTTTTTAACCAATTTTAGTTGGAACTCAGATTTTCCTCTATTAACAAACATGGATTAACGATCACAGGATTTAGAGCGGCGGAGGGATGAACTTGAGCATTTGCTAATTGCAGAAGGGATTTGATGCAATTCGGGTTAGTGTTGTCGTTCATATAACCAAAGGGACAAGTTTACCGACCTTTGATGAGTCCAACACTAGGTGAATCTCATGTTTCTGTGTCACTGCTGTCTCACACTCTGATTCTGTTAAACTATTTTTTTAGAACTGGACATTCCACGCGAGCATATTTGTAAAGTTTGTGTAGCTAAAGTGCAAAGTCATGTGTCTGGTTCCTTTTTGTAATCTGGCTATAGGGATTGCCACCTTAATTTCTATATTTTACTTCGAAGCTTTGTTGTAATGGCGTTTAATGGCACTGGTTGCTGCTTCACTTGTACGCATGGGATTTCATTCTTATTCTTTATTTTGATTTTTTGGCAGATTAACTCTTAAATGTCCCCCCCTGAGATAATTGATGCAAGTATCTTTTTAACTACAATTGCCAGAGATTTCTTGTAAATTGTATTCAACAAATTTTATCAAAGGAATTATGAATATCATAATTTGTAGCTTTCTACAAAATTTAGCAGTGTCTACTTGTTTGCTTCGTTTACAAAACTAATGTACTCTTCAGAGGCTGAAAATTGGTAATTGATTGCGTGTTTTTCTTATGATGGAGTTCTATTATAGATTTTGAGCAGCGACTGCTAATCATAGGACATCAGCAATGCCTTCTCTACATCTCTAGTTGCCCAACTGTTTGATCAAAGCTATTGATTATTCCATTAGCTCCTCTTCTTCCTGATCAAGGGGGTGTTTCACATTTCATTTCAAAATTGTTTTTGAATTTTTTTTAATTATTTACTTTAAATTTAAACTTTTTTGGTATTTTTAGATTATTTAAAAAAAATATTTTTTTTTACTTTAAATTTAAACTTTTTAGTATTTTTTGATCATTTTCTATGTGTCGATGTCAAAACTATTTTCTGAACGAAAAGTATTTTTAAAAGTAATCTTAACTACATTTCTAAACAATCACTAAATAGCCCCTTGATAGTTTCATTGTTGAGATAATTTAAAGTGTTTGTTTGGAAGTGGTTGCTTTTGTTATTTATAAATATATCAAAATAAGTTTTTTTAAAATTATTTTTGACATTAACACATGAAAATGATATAATTTTTTTTTTCCAAAACTTTTCAAAAATGCATTTGAAAAAGCAAAAACCATTACTGATATCATCAGAGTACACAACAAAATGGCCCTTCTCAGCTGTTGCCGATGTGCTACAACCGCTAGATGGACTTATAGCAGAGCCATTTCCTTGCCAGTTTGATGGGCTTCTTGTCACTGATCATCTTGTTTCATGAAAATATTTCACGCGTGATGTAGAGGAAGATAGACAACTTGAGAATGCTAGTTTTGTGATGGGTGGAAGGCAGAGATGGTTACATGAAAGCCAACCCGCACACGGTCCCTATCAATGGGAAGCAAAACCACGTGATTAGCCGATGTGGGAGGTTGTTTACAAGGTGGGCATGTTTGCTTGTGTCTAGCAATCAAATCATCAAGGTGGAGCAAGGGATGGTTATTTCTTTGCCCTTCTGCCCGGTAGTTGAACAGCAAAACATATCAGAAATAACGCAGACTCATAACTTCAAATCGCAGCAGAATGAGTAGCAGACCATGTGAACCACAAGAACGAAGATAAATTGGTAAAGCTGACATGGATTTGAACATGGCTACGCTTCCGTCTGTTCCGTTTCGGTCAAATACCGTTTTTGATGAATGGTGAGAGCTGAAGCTTGTGGAAATTGCAGTCCAGACATGTAGTAGAAAAACAGTATATGAGCATGGGTTGTTTTCATCTCAGTTTAAGTTTAAATTTTGGTCTATTCTAGATATTTTTGGTCAAATACCGGCCGAAAAGTTCCGATTTCGTTCTGTCTGTTCCGTTTCGGTAAAATACTGTTTTTTTAAATAATAAATAATTTTACAATATCTATTATATCTCTTAATCTCTCATGATATAAATCATATTCCAGAGCCTCACCTAGCAGACCATGTTTCTTTGCCCACTTGAATAATAACAGATATGAAAATCACCTGCCTGCTAGGTCTCTGCTATAACTATTATTCGAACCTGCAGAGAAAAGATGTTACATGACCCCATATTTTCACAGGAGACTATTTTATAGGTCTAACTTTATAGCTAGCAAAAAATATTTTGTTTTGACTCTTGGTCTTGAAGAGCTGTAAATAGTAATGTGAAGTAAAACTTGTGAAATCCTATTCAAGAGAAAAAACCTCTCATCCCATCTCACTTAAAAATTTAAACTATTAGGTGAGGTCCTAAAATATAGTTTATATTATTCTCTAACATACCTCCTCAAGTGAAAATCCCTTTGAGCTTGAAACTTGCATGCAGACCCACATTACCTTATACTTGATTTTTATCAAATAGAATGAGAGTGATGAGATTTGAATTCATGACCGCTGAGTCAATAAAGACTCTGATACCATGTTAAGTAACCATCTCACCTAAGAGCTTAAAGCTGTTAGGTGAGATTTTAGAATATAATTTATATTATTCTCTAACATTATAGGGAGTAAAATGTCTTTCGAGGCCATTGTAATGCAGTAATGTTGAACTAATAAAATTGCTGGTGAATTCTCTGAATTTGTATTAATATATACTTGATAATTTCAATTTTATTTCTGACTTTTCTATAAAATTTATCAGTTTATACTTGTTTCACAGAGTCCACAACTCTAATTCTACTCTTCAGAAGCTACATATTGGTAATTGATGGTCTGTTACTTGATGATGGAGATCCGAAAACAACGAGCAGCGACTGCTGGCTATGAACACCAATATTGCCTTCTCTAAATCTCTTGTGATTCCCTGTTTGATCAAACCAATCACATATTCTATAAGCTCTGCATCGCAGGGCAATGTGAGAGGCCCATTGCTCGGGAGTCAAAATTCCTCTTCCGCCAGTTTAAGTAGCTCCTTGACAATCTTGTTAGAGAATAATATAAATCATATTATGAGGTCCCACTTACAAGCTTAAGTTTTTAGGTGAGATGGTTCCTTAACATGGTATTAGAGCCTTGTTGACCCAGCGGTCACGAGTTCGAATCTCACCACTCCCATTCTATTTGATAAAAACCAAGCACAAGGTGATGTGAGTCTGTGCAAATTTCAAGCCCAAAGAGCTTTCACTTGAGGAGGTGTGTTAGAGAATAATATAAATCATATTATGAGACCCCACTTACAAGCTTAAAGCTTTTAGGTGAGATGGTTCCTTAACAAATCTCACTATTAAAATAATCCAGAGGAAGCAAGAAGCGTTTCTGATCAGTTGAGTAGACAACAAAATGGCCCTTATCAGCCATTTCTGATGTGCTACAACTGCTCGTCTCCGTTTGCGGCAATGCGATTCTCTTACGCCTCAGAGCAGCCAGCTTCTGCCATTTCTTTGCCAGTTTAATGAGCTTCTTTGCACTGATCATCTTGTTAATGGTGTACAAATCGAGGGAAAGATCTTAGAGAAAAAAAAACGATTTAGATTACTAAATGCTGAGCTTAAGATGAGTAGAATGCAAAGCTGGTGAGTTGAGTATATATACACAAAACCAGTGGAGAGTCTCCTCCTACGTGAAGCAAAACCATGTGATGGGAGGATATCAGAGGCAAAATGGGAGGTCGGCATGTTTTCTCATGTCTGGCAAATGACAATCAAGCCATCAGGGTGTAAGATGAGAAACAATTCGAATTGATTACTGAGCTAACAACCTCTGAAACTCCATGTGATTATTTCTTCAAAGGGCTAATTTTTCCCTCATTCAAAAAGGTTTGGCCAGTGATTTGGAGAAAGATATCCTCAGATTTGTGGCAGTTGCTCAACATAATGGGGCCCATATGCTTTGTTTTTCTACCAAACATGTCTAGAGACACTAGACCACAAGAACTATGTTTGCCCAACTAACCAAGTTCTCTCCATTTATTGACTATCCATTACATGCCAACCATAACAAGAAATTTAAATCCATGCCTGCTTATTGTTAGAGAATAATATAAATCATATTTTGAGCCTTCACCTAATAACTTAAGTTTTTATGTGAGATGGTTCCTTGATATGGTATCAAAGCCTTGTTGACCCAACGATCAGAGTTCAAATCTTACCACCCTCATATTTTGGGCCCTCACCTAATAGCTTAAGCTTTTATGTGAGATGATTCCTTGATATGGTATCGGGAACCTTGTTGACCAAGCGGCCAGGAGTTCAAATCTTACCACCCTCATATTTTGGGCCCTTACCTAATAGCTTAAGCTTTTATGTGAGATGATTCCTTGATATGGTATCAAAGGCTTGTTGACCCAATAATCACGAGTTCGAATCTCACTACCCTCATTCTATTTGATTAAAAACAAGCACTAGGTAGTGTGAGCCCGTGTGCAAGTTTCAAACCCAAAGAACTTTCACTTGAGGGAGTGTATAAGAGAATAATATAAATTATATTCTGGGATATCACCTAATAGCTTAAACTTTTAGAAGAGATGGTTCCTTGACACTTAACAGTTTTCTTCATTCTTGTGGTTCTCACTGTCTGTTGCTATCTACCGTCTCAAGTCAGCATTCTTCTGATATATTTTGCTGTCCAACTACATAGCAGAAAGATATTAAATGTGACACCCTATGCTCCACCTAAATGGTTTTACTATCAAACATAAGGAAACATGCCAACCTCATAAATAAACCCTAACACCCACCTAGCACATGGTTTTGCTTCCATGGAAAGGGATTGAGCCTGGCATTGTGAGCTCATATAAACAAGTCACCAGGTTTGCCTCTACCCCTCACAAGTTCTGCAGGCTGTATCCACCCACTGTCTAACTTTATAGCTAGCAGAAAATATTTTGTTTTGACTCTTGGTCATGAAGAGCTGTAAATAGTAATGTGAAGTAAAACTTGTGAAATCCTATTCAAGAGAAAAAACCCCTTACCTATCTGCTGTTAAGGAACCATCTCATTTAAAAATTTAAACTATTAGGTGAGGTCGCAGAATATGGTTTATATTATTCTCTAACATACCTCCTTAAGTGAAAACCCTTTGAGCTTGAAACTTGCATGCAGACCCACATTACCTTATACTTGATTTTTATCAAATAGAATGAGGGTGGTGAGATTTGAATTCATGACCGCTGGATCAATAAGACTCTGATACCATATTAAGTAATCATCTCACCTTAAAGCTTAAGTTGTTAGGTGATATTTTAGAATATAATTTATATTATTCTCTTACATTCATGGGAGGAAATGTTTACGAGGCCATTGTAATGCAGTAATGTTGAACTAATAGAATTGCTGGTGAATTCTCTGAATTTGTATTAATATATACTTGATAATTGATTTTTTTTCTGACTTTTCTATAAAATTTATCAGTTTATACTTGTTTACAGAGTCTACAATTCTAATTCTACTCTTCAGAAGCTACATATTGGTAATTGATGGTCTGTTACTTGGTGATGATGGAGATCCGAAAACAATGAGCAGCGACTGCTGGCTATGAACACCAATATTGCCTTCTCTAAATCTCTTGTGATTCCCTGTTTGATCAAACCAATCACATATTCTATAAGCTCTGCATCGCAGGGCAATGTGAGAGGCCCATTGCTAGGCAGTCAAAATTCCTCTTCCGCCAGTTTAAGTAGCTCCCTGACAATCTTGTTAGAGAATAATATAAATTATATTATGGGGTCCCACTTACAAGCTTAAGTTTTTAGGTGAGATGGTTCCTTAACATGATATCAGAGCCTTGTTGACCCAGCGGTCACGAGTTCGAATCTCATCACCCCTATTCTATTTGATAAAAACCAAGCACAAGATAATGTGAGTCTGTGCAAGTTTCAAGCCCAAAGAGCTTTCACTTGAGGGGGTGTGTTAGAGAATAATATAAATCATATTATGAGGCCCCACTTACAAGCTTAAGTTTTTAGGTGAGATGGTTCCTTAACAAATCTCACTATTAAGATAATTCAGAGGAAGCAAGAATCGTTTCTGATCAGTTGAGTAGACAACAAAATGGCCCTTATCAGCCATTTCTGATGTGCTACGACTGCTCGTCTCTGTTTGTGGCAATGCGATTCTCTTACTCCTCAGAGCAGCCAGCTTCTGCCATTTCTTTGCCAGTTTAATGAGCTTCTTTGCACTCATCATCTTGTTAATGGTGTACAAATCGAGGGAAAGGTCTTAGAGAAAAAAAGAAGACTAGATTACTAAATGCTGAGCTTAAGATGAGTAGAATGCAAAGCTGGTGAGTTGATCGAGTATATATACACAAAATCAGTGGAGAGTCTCCTCCTACGGGAAGCAAAACCATGTGATGGGAGGATATCAGAGGCAATATGGGAGGTCGACATATTTTCTCATGTCTGGCAAATGATAATCAAGCCATCAGGGTGTAAGATGAAACAATTCGAATTGATTACTGAGCGAACAACCTCTGCACTCCATGTGATTATGTCTTCAAAGGGCTAATTTTTCCCTCATTCAAAAAGGTTTTGGCCAGTGATTTGGAGAAAGATATCCTCAGATTTGTGGCAGTTGCTCGACATATTGGGGCCCATATGCTTTGTTTTTCTACCAAACATGTCTAGAGACACTAGACCACAAGAACTATGTTTGCCCAACTAACCAAGTTCTCTCCATTTATTGACTATCCATTACATGCCAACCATAACAAGAAATTTAAATCCATGCCTGCTTATTGTTAGAGAATAATATAAATCATATTTTGAGCCTTCACCTAATAACTTAAGTTTTTATGTGAGATGGTTCCTTGATATAGTATCAGAGCCTTGTTGACCCGGCGGTCACGAGTTCGAATCTTACCATCCTCATTCTATTTGATAAAAAACAAGCACAAGGTAGCGTGCGTTTGTGTGCAAGTTTCAAGCCCAAAAGATTTTCACTTGAAGGAGTGTGTAAGAGAATAATATAAATCATATTATGGGATCTTACCTAATAACTTAAGCTTTTAGTTGAGATGATTCCTTGATACTTACATGTTTTCTTCATTCTTGAGGTTCTCACTGTCTGTTGCTATCTACAGTCACAAGTCAGCATTCTTCTGATATATTTTACTGTCCAACTACATAGCAGAAAGATATTAAATGTGACACCCTATGCTCCACCTAAATGGTTTTACTATCAAACATAAGGAAACATGCCAACCTCATAAATAAACCCTAACACCCACCTAGCACATGGTTTTGCTTCCATGGAAAGGGATTGAGCCTGGCATTGTGAGCTCATATAAACAAGTCACCAGGTTTGCCTCTACCCCTCACAAGTTCATCGTTCAGTATTCTAAAGCCTAAAGCTCACCTCTAGTTCTTGCTTGAGATCTTTCCTTTATATTAGAGTGAAACAAAACAAGATGATTAGTGCCAAGAAGCTCATCAAATTGGCAAGGAAATGGCAGAAGCTGGCTGCTATCGGGAGAAAAAGGATCACACTGCCACACCCCTTTGAGAGAACTGATGCAAGAAAATGCAGCATATCATCAACAACTGAGAAAGGCCACTTTGTAGTTTACTCCACGGATCAGAAGAGATTTTTGCTTCCTTTAAAATATCTTAACAGTAATATTGTGAGAGATCTACTCAAAATCGCAGAAGAAGAGTTTGGATTACCTAGCGATGGGCCCTCTGACATTACCATGTGATTCAGATCTTCTGAAATATGTATTTTCTTTGATAAAAAACCATATTACTGCAGATGTAGAGAAAGCACTGTTGATTTCCATAGCCAGGAGTCACTGCTCATTGTCTTTGGATCCCCATCAGGAAGTTACAAGTCACCAGATACCAATTTGCAGCTTCTGAACAATAGAATCAGACTTGTAAAGTTAGTCCAAGGTTCATCATTTTGAGTGATGAGTTTTTTGTTACATATTTGAGAGAAACTAATGTAGTTTTAGTTCAGATTGTGAAATGAAATTGTCAGGATGGCCTTGTCTTACTTTCCCTTTAACCATTCTTTCTGCACATCTGATAAGTGGAAGTTGCACGTAATCAAAGTGTATCTGTGAAACTGACGAACAGTAGCTGTACTAAACCAAATTTGTCACGAATTTAAACGAGATCAATTTAGACCTATTACTGTTCTTTCACCCCTTTAGGTTTCAATATATGCGGAAAACTTTCCTGAAAGCATATGTACTCCATGGCAGGCTGATTCTGATAGCCTGTCAAACTTCAATGCTTCAACATCATTAAAGCTTCAAGGAAATGAATCAACTGTTTTTTCTCCTAACAATGAAAGTGTTGCAAACTGGTTTTGACAAGTCCTTTGGTAGGCTGATTCTGCTAGACTCAGAATTTCCTGCCTCAATTAGTTTGAAACTTGTAGAAAATGAAGTAAAATTTTGTTTTTTTGCCTCCAAAGTTCAAAGTTTTGGGAGCCTTCGGCAAGGTTTTTTGACAACGAAAAAAAAATAAACGTAAATCGATAAACAGATTAGGAAGATAATGAATGTAATATTTCATTTTGCTGATTTAGGTCACACTTTTGCAGACCTTTTTGTAACCCTAAAACATTATTATACATACAATTGCTTTGACAAATGATGAAAATTTAGACAAACTGTAAATTTTAGTTCTGCAATACAAAATTATAGAGATTTTGAAACAGTAATCCTTGACATGTTTCTCTTCAGCAATCCCAGGGGAATTAAAAGAGAACAGTCTAAATCCTCTGATTCAAGAGTTTATGTCACAGTTTCATAGTTCTTGCTAATCAGAGGGAAGCAGCTGCATCAAGTGATGCTGAGTAATGAAATGTGAACAGCAACTGCAGCAATTTTGGGAAAAAATGACGGGAAACAAATGAACACGAATTAAGGTAATCAGCTGCCACCGATTACCTGCCGCCGCGGCGACAGCAGCAGCAATAAACTGTGAACTACAATTGCATCCATTTCAGATCAAGAATGGGAGATAAATCATGTATACAATCTCAATGCTCTTGACTTAATGTGTGGGAAGCATATACCGGAATTAAACACTCGAGGAATTCTTTTGGTATAAATAATACAACAATAGATTTTAATTTATATCAATAGAATGTGCCTGGTAACAATTTCATTGCCTTAATCTCCAGCTCCGTTAGAGCATGCAAAAAAAAGTTCAATCTTCATCTTTCTTCTTAGAGGAATTTGGATTTTGTGAAAATTTCTGCCACCTCTGCTTGTTCTTCTCAGATCTATTTGCATTTTGAGAAAATTCTGTGAGCCCCTGTCTTAGTGCTCCAAGATTAACCCCGTTATCAACCAGAATGCTAGTTACTCCCATTTTTGAAACCTGTTCACAAAGAAATTCTTTTAAACAGGGTAGATGACTCTACAGGGAAATTAGCAGTTCATTACAAAAAATTCGAGATTTAAAGATCCAACTCATAAAATTAGAAGACAGGGGAAGCAGGAAAGATTTGTTTTTACCGATTGAATGTTCCTATCCTCGTCATCAAAGAAAAGCATGGAGTTAAAGGGAATCCCAGTCCTCGTATGAATCCTCTGGAAATGATCTGTCTTGTGAGTCCAACTGGAAAATATTTCCTGGATAGTCAGAAAAAATCACTCACCATGTAAGCCAAACAAAGGAGTAATTCCTCCTGGTGATAGATGAATATAATTTCATATGTGGAAGATGAAGTGCATGCAGCAACATGGAAAACAAAACATTCTCCAGGACAACAGTAAGCATAAAATAGAACTCCGAGCTAGGTCTCTATTGGCAAGGTGAGTCTCATCCCTAGCTTGGCTACTTTACTAGTCTATAGGCACTAGGCTATTCTTCGATCTCGAAAGAGTGAAAATCAGGATTGGATGCTGTTCCAATCTCTCTCATGAAATCAAATTCACCATAGATTGTTGATTCCCTTGCTTTGCTTTCAGGGCAATGATTCCGAGTCTTCTTTGCTTGCCCACTCTAACAGATTCTTATTAGTTCAAATAGCCCTAGCGAGCTCCCGGTGAACTAGCAGCGGACGCATCAATAGCTTCAAACAGAGAGGAATGAATTCTAGAACTAGTGGGAGGACTTTGCCAAGAGAAAGATGATACAACATTACAATCTTTTTGGAACAAATGGGTAAATCCTAATTCATCACTTCTCATCAAAGGAAAACATCAGCCACTTGCACTTAAGAGTTTCTTACCGATTTGATTTGATGAGACTCAAAGGCTCGTCACTCAAATCAAGTTGCTAGGCATTAAATTAATCCTCAGCATCATGGGCTATTCTGAGAAACAATTCATTATGCAGCACTTTACATACCCTGTGTTAGAGGCTACATCTTTCCTCAGCATCATGGGCTATTCTGAGAAACAATTCATTATGCAGCACTTTACATACCCTGTGTTAGAGGCTACATCTTTCTCCTTCCCTTTTAGGGATATGTTTTACTAAACTATGACCCTGCTAGTCATGTTCTTGAGTAAAAAGCACAAATGGTTGACTCTGTTTACTCATTGCACAGTAAAGGATTAAAAAAAAAGATTCTTCGTTCTTGCAGACTCACCTGTGCTACAAACATTGGCTTGAGACTTAGTTTGTCAATAAATGTCTTCGCAATATCTGAGGTTGGTGATCTAGAAGCAATGGCCATGTCAATCCCTTTTTCCTTGAGTGCATATAATATGCCTTTAGCTTGGGGATACAAGGATGGCATTTCACGCTTTGAGCGACATTCACTGATAACAACCAGAATTAAATAAAGATTTAGACCATGGTGAAGAAAAAAAAAGAACATTGGCACAAGAAGAAAATGGAAAGGGAACCATTTTAATGTTTAAATAATCATGTTTACATACAATGAGGTGCGTGAACAATGAAGGGCTAAATAATAAGTTGAACAACTTAATCCACATTCAATCAACATCATAGTACAAACTAACTTCAAGGCTTCAATTCAAACAACATTAAAAATACCGTCCCAAGAAATTTAAAAACAAAAAACCAAATTCTCCTTAAAATTACTAACATGTGTTCCAACATAGTTGACTAAGTCCATGTCATCTCTCCAATAATTCAAATTTTAATTTAAAATTCTTTCCTGATACTAATAATCGTAATAAATAGCATAAACATATAATACCAAGTTACAATTTTTACCAATAAAGTTTCCCACTAACACAAAAACAAAACAAAACATGAAAAACCCACATGAAAATAACAACGTAAAACAAGAAAATATGACCAAAAGAACATCGATATTTTCACATAACTTTTATATTAACATGCATGCGGCGGTAAGGAAAGAAAGGTACCAATAGAAAGGCCAGAGAGTGTAATCAAGATCGAAGACGACCAATCTAGGCAGCAATTGAAACATTCCAATAATTTGCAAAGCATCGTTTTTCACCTTTTCGTCTCCCATCTCTCTGCTTGCTGTGGCCTATCCAGAAAGAATTTCAGAGAAATTTATGTGTTTAGTCGCTCTTGTGTTATTGGTGGAATACGAATAGATCCAAATGGTATTGCTTTGACAAAGAAAACAGAAGGTTCAGGTGGGCTTTTGAATTTTTATGGTCATGGCCCAAAACAAACCGGATAATTTATAGTACCCAATCTATTTTATATCTCAATCAGGTCCTTAATGTATTGATAAATTCTCAATCAGATCATCCATTCATGATTTATAGTACCCAATCTATTTTATATCTCAATCAGGTCCTTAATGTATTGATAAATTCTCAATCAGATCATCCATTCATGATTAAGTGGTTACTGAAGCTCATATGACCTTTTATATAAAAATAAATAAACGAATGAATTCTCTAACATTTCTACTTGAAACTAAATCACATAAAGAATTCAATCTAATTCATGAAAAAACAATATCAAGTAAAATATTAAACCACAAATAATATTCGATCAAAGTTGAGCAGAGCTCTAGATTTTAGAGTGCTGCATGCTGAGCATGAGATGTGTAGAGGTTGATGATGGGAGACAAATGAACACGAATTAAGGTAATCAGCCAGCAGCAGCAATAAACTGTGAACTACAATTGCATCCATTTCAGATCAAGAATGGGAGATAAATCATGAATCAGACATGTATACAATCTCTTCTTTCTTCTCAGATGAATTTGGATTTTGTGAATATTTCTGCCAACTCTGGTTGTTCTTCTCAGATCTACTTGCATTTTGAGAAAATTCTGTGAGCCCCTGTCTTAGTGCTCCAAGATTAACCCCGTTATCAACCAGAATGCTAGTTACTCCCATTTTTGAAACCTGTTCACAAAGAAATTCTTTTAAACAGGGTAGATGACTCTACAGGGAAATTAGCAGTTCATTACAAAAATTACGAGATTTAAAGATCCAACTCATAAAATTAGAAGACAGGGGAAGCAGGAAAGTTTTGTTTTTACCGATTGAATGTTTTTATCCTCATCATCAAAAAAAAGCATGGAGTTAAAGGGTATACCAATCCTCGTATGAATCCTCTGGAAATGATCTGTCTTGTAAGTCCAAGTGAAAAATATTTCCTGAATAGACACAAAAAATCACTCACCATGTAAGCCAAACAAAGGAGTAGTTCCTCCTGGTGAAAGATGAATATAATTTCATGTGGAAGATGAAATGCATGCAGCAACATGGAAAACAAAACATTCTCAAAGACAGCAGTAAGCATAAAATAGAACTCCGAGCTAGCAGGATGATAGAACATTACAATCTTTTTGGTACAAATGGGTATCTCCTAATTCATCACTTTTCATCAAAGGCAAGCATCAGCCACTTGCACTTAACAGAAGTGACCCAGAAATACAGATCATGTAAGAGAATCATCAGAAACACAATAGACTTAAGAGTTTCCTATTTTATATGATGAGACTCAAAGGCTCGTCACTCAAATCAAGTTACAAGGCATTAAATTAATCCTCAGCATCATGGGCTATTCTGAGAAACAATTCATTATGCAACACTTTACATACCTGTGTTAGAGGCTACAGCTTTCTCCTACTGTTTTAGGGATATGTTTTACTAAACTATGACCCTGCTAGTCATGTTCTTGAGTAAAAAACACAAATGGTTGACCCTGTTACTCAATGCACAGCAAAGATTAAAATAAAAAAAGATTCTTAGTTCTTGCAGACTCACCTGTGCTACAAACATTGGCTTGAGACTTAGTTTGTCAATAAATGTATTTGCAATATCTGAGGTTGGTGATCTAGAAGCAATGGCCATGTCAATCCCTTTTTCCTTAAGTGCATATAATATGCCTTTAGCTTGGGGATACAAGGATGGCATTTCACGCTTTGAGCGACTTTGACTGATAACAACCATAATTAAATAAAGATGTAGACCATGGAGAACCAAAAACACATTGGCACAAGAAGAAAATAAAAGGGAACCATTCTAATTTTTAAATTACCAAGTACTACAAAAATAGTGTTTTTTATTATTATTAAACTAAAATGCAAGGTTCTAAAGACCAAATAGAGCATAAATATCATTATATGCAAGTAAGATGCAAAAGTCGAATGTACCAGCAGGAGCACCTGCTGGATGTTTTGCTTCCACTAATGTTTCAAAGCTTATTGAATGTGTTAAAAAAATAAGCTGCAAAATTTATTGCCAAATTACTTAAAATTAAATACAATGAGGTGCTTGAACAATGACGGGCGAAATACTAATTTGAACAACTTAATCCACATTCAATCAACATTATAGTACAAGCTAATTTCAAGGCTCCAATTCAAACAACATTAAAAGTACCCTCCAAGAAATTAAAAACAAAAAACCAAATTCTCCTTAAAATTACTAACATTTGTTCCAACATACTACTAAGTCCATTTCATCTCTCCAATAATTCAAATTTTAATTTAAAAATTCTTTCCTGATACTAATAATCGTAATAAATAGCATAAACATATAATACCAAGTTACAATTTTTACCAATAAAGTTTCCCACTAACACAAAAACAAAACAAAACATGAAAAACCCACATGAAAATAACAACGGAAAACAAGAAAACATGATCAAAAGAACATAATATTTGACATTACTTTATGTTAACATGCATGCGGCGGTAAGGAAAGAAAGGTGCATGTGGGTGTAAGGAAAGAAAGGTACCAATAGAAAGGCCAGATAGTGTAATCAAGATCGAAGACGACCAATCTAGGCAGCAATTGAAACATTCCAATAATTTGCAAAGCATCGTTTTTCACCTTTTCGTCTCCCATCTCTCTGCTTGCTGTGGCCTTTCCAGAAAGAATTTGAGAGAATTTTATGTGTTTTGTCGCTCTTGTGTTATTGGTGGAATATAAATAGATCCAAATGGTATTGCTTTGACAAAGAAAACAGAAGGTTCAGGTGGGCTTTGAATTTTTATGGTCATGGCCCAAAACAAACCGGATAATTTATAGTACCCAATCTATTTTATATCTCAATCAGGTCCTTAATGTATTGACAAATTCTCAATCAGATCATCCATTCATGATTAAGTGGTTACTGAAGCTCATATGACCTTTTATATAAAAATAAATAAACGAATGAATTCTCTAACATTCTACTTGACACTAAATCACATAAAGAATTCAATTTAATTCATGAAAAAACAATATCAGGTAAAATGTTAAACCACAAATAATATTCGATCAAAGTTGAGCAGAGCTCTAGATTTTAGAGTGCTGCATGCTGAGCATGAGATATGTAGAGGTTGATGATGGGAGACAAATGAACACGAATTAAGGTAATCAGCCAGCAGCAGCAATAAACTGTGAGCTACAATTGCATCCATTTCAGATCAAGAATGGGAGATAAATCATGAATCAGACATGTATACAATCTCTTCTTTCTTCTCAGATGAATTTGGATTTTGTGAATATTTCTGCCAACTCTGGTTGTTCTTCTCAGATCTACTTGCATTTTGAGAAAATTCTGTGAGCCCCTGTCTTAGTGCTCCAAGATTAACCCCGTTATCAACCAGAATGCTAGTTACTCCCATTTTTGAAACCTGTTCACAAAGAAATTCTTTTAAACAGGGTAGATGACTCTACAGGGAAATTAGCAGTTCATTACAAAAATTACGAGATTTAAAGATCCAACTCATAAAATTAGAAGACAGGGGAAGCAGGAAAGATTTGTTTTTACCGATTGAATGTTCCTATCCTCATCATCAAAAAAAAGCATGGAGTTAAAGGGAATCCCAGTCCTCGTATGAATCCTCTGGAAATGATCTGTCTTGTGAGTCCGACTGGCATATATTTCCTGAATAGTCAGAAAAAACCACTCACCATGTAAGCCAAACAAAGGAATAGTTCCTCCTGGTGAAAGATGAATAAAATTTCATATGTGGAAGATGAAGTGCATGCAGCAACATGGAAAACAAAACATTCTCCAAGACAACAGTAAGCGTAAAATAGAACTCCGAGCTAGCAGGATTATAGAACATTACAATCTTTTTGGCACAAATGGGTAACTCCTAATTCATCATTTCTCATCAAAGGCAAGCATCAGCCACTTGCACTAAACAGAAGTGGCCCAGAAATACAGATCATGTAAGAGAATCAACAGAAACACAATAGACTTAAGAGTTTCTTACCTATTTGATATGATGAGACTCAAAGGCTCGTCACTCAAATCAAGTTACTAGGCATTAAATTAACCCTCAGCATCATGGGCTATTCTGAGAAACAATTCAGTATGCAACACTTTACAAACCCTGTGCTAGAGGCTACATCTTTCTCCTTCCCTTTTAGGGATATGTTTTACTAAACTATGACCCTGCTAGTCATGTTCTTGAGTAATGGTTGACCCTGTTACTCATTGCACAGTAAAGATTAAAAAAAAAGATTCTTGGTTATTGCAGACTCACCTGTGCTACAAACATTGGCTTGATATTTAGTTTGTCAATAAATGTGTTTGCAATATCTGAGGTTGGTGATCTAGAAGCAATTGCCATGTCAATCCCCTTTTCCTTGAGTGCATAGAGTATGCCTTTAGCTTGGGGAAACAAGTATGGCATTTCACGCTCTGAGACACAATCACTGATAAAAACCAGAATTAAATAAAGATTTGGACCATGGAGAACCCAAAAAACATTGGCACAAGAAGAAAATGAAAGGGAACCATTATAATGTTTTAAATAATCAAGTACTACCAAGATAGTGTTCTTTATTATTATTAAACTAAAATGCAAGGTTCTAAAGACCAAATAGTGCATTAATATCATTATATGCAAGTAAAATGAAAAAAAGTCGAATGTACCAGCAGGAGCACCTGCTGAATGTTTTGCTTCCACTGATGTTTCAAACTTTATTAAATGTGTTAAAAAAAATAAGCTGCAAAATTTATTGCCAAATTACTTAAAAATTAAATACAATGAGGTGCGTGAACAATGAAGGGCTCAAATACTAATTTGAACAACTTAATCCACATTCAATCAACACCATAGTACAAGCTAACTTCAAGGCTCCAATTCAAACAACATTAAAAAGTACCCTCCAAGAAATTAAAAACAAAAAACCAAATTCTCCTTAAAATTACTAACATGTGTTCCAACATAGTTGAAAGTCCATGTCATCTCTCCAATAATTCAAATTTTAATTTAAAATTCTTTCCTGATACTAACAATCGTAATAAATAGCATAAACATATAATACCAAGTTACAATTTTTACCAATAAAGTTTCCCACTAACACAAAAACATGAAAACCCCACATGAAAATAACAACGTTACACAAGAAAACATGACCAAGAGAACATAATATTTGACATAGCTTTATGTTAACATGCATGTGGGTGTAAGAAAAGAAAGGTACCAATAGAAAGGCCAGAGAGTGTAATCAAGATCGAAGACGACCAATCTAGGCAGCAATTGAAACATTCCAATAATTTGCAAAGCATCGTTTTTCACCTCTTCGTCTCCCATCTCTCTGCTTGCCGTGGCCTTTCCAGAAAGAATTTCAGAGAAATTTATGTGTTTAGTCGCTCTTGTACGTGTTCTTGGTGGAAATTTAAATAGATTCAAATGGTATTTCGTTGACGAAGAAAACAGAAGGCTCAGGTGGGCTTTGAATTTTTTTGGTCATGGCCCAAAACAAGCCGAATAATTTATAGTACCCAATCTATTTTATATCTCAATCAGGTCCTTAACGTATTGATAAATTCTCAATCTGATCATCCATTCATGATTAAGTGGCTAGTGAAGCTCATATGACCTTTTATATAAAAATAAATA